>JBBDGP010004464.1:0-372229 GCA_037952835.1 Lithobates septentrionalis
ACATCTAATGCCCTTGGTGATTGGGGAGGGAGCTCTAGATCTGTCTCAGTAGGGAGTGTGTTGGACCTTTGCAGAAAGACCACTGCTTCCACACAGAGAGCAGAAGTCCCATTTCTGCAACATGGGGGGGGGGGGGGGGGCTCTTCTATTAAATCTGTGGCTGCTTTCTCAAGAAAACAAATAGTAAGACTTTGTACACCATTTGTTTGGATGCACCTGGGATGCATTTAGCTGATTTTAAACGTAAAGTTCAGTTTGGACTTTAAATGTTTATTTCTTAAAGTGGACCTTCAGTCATTTTTTTCGTCTTTCCATCTATTAAATCTTCTGCCCTTGTTGTTGTTATTTTAACTTTGGATAGTAAAACCATTTTTTTTTCTGCCAGTAAATCCCTTATACAGCCCACTTCCTGTTTCTTGTTTTATCAACATACAAAAAATAACAATTATCATATCATAGTTTCCTTTTACCAGTATAATATGTTTGAGAGTTGTAAAGTCACAATAGATTTATTTATAAACATAAAATTGATTGTATATTCGCCAATTAGATGTTTGCCATAATCCGGTTGATATGTGTATATACAGGGTTGTGTGTGTGTGTGTGTGTGTGTGTGTGTGTGTGTGTGTGTGTGTGTGTGTGTGTGTGTTTTGTTTTTTTTTGTTTTGTTTTTTTTTGTTTTTGTGTTTTTTGTTTTTTTAATAGTTATTCTATGTCTTTTGATTTTTATTTAAATGAGTGAGACACAGCGGACACCACACCATTCCTAGAAACAAAAGCTTTACTGTAACTTTCTAAAGTGAGATGACCCGGTCACAAACGTCCTTGTGTTTTATCCTCCCCAGATCCCATCCCCCAGCTGGATGTGAACGAGGCCAACAACGAGTTCATGGCACAGAGTGAGGAGCTGTACGAGGCTTTAATGGACAGCCACTGGCAGCCGCTGGACACCGTCACCTCCAAGATCCCCTCGGAAGTGTGACCGACCTCCATATCCCCCCCCCCCCCGTCCTGTGACTGTACTCTGCATTTTATCCTCTATAAGGCAAAGTTCATTTTGTTCAAATATGCTGTGTATATAAGATGCAACATTTGTACACATTTTGTTTTTTAACGTAATAAAATAGATTTTTTTTTCATTTTGCAGTAAATTTCTGTAACTGTTAGTTGTAATTTCTGTAAAAAAAAAAAGGGGGGGGGGCGCGAGGACAAGGCTGCAAGAAAGGTAATTTGTGTAAAAAAAAAAAAATATATATATATATATATATATATATATATATATATATATATATATATATATATATATATATATATATATATATATCTTCTTGCAGCCTTGTCCTCACCCTTTTTTTTTTTTTTTTTAAATTACACAAAGGGGTGAGGACAAGGCTGCAAGAAGATTATATATATATATATATATATATATATATATATATATATATATATATATATATATATATATATATATATATATATATATATATATATATATATATATATATATATATATATATATATATATATATATATATATATATATATATATATATATATATATATATATATATATTATTTTTTTTTTTTTTTTAACAGAAATTATATCTTCCTTGCATCCTTTGTCCTCACCACCCTTCTTTCTTCTTTCTTCTTTCTTCTTTCTTCTTTCTTCTTCTTTCTTCTTTCTTCTTTCTTCTTTCTTCTTTCTTCTTCTTCTTCTTCTTTCTTTTTTTTCTTCTTTCTTTTTTTTCTTCTTTCTTTTTTTCTTCTTTCTTTTTTTTCTTCTTTCTTTTTTTCTTCTTTCTTTTTTTTCTTCTTTCTTTTTTTCTTCTTTCTTTTTTTCTTTTTTTCTTCTTTCTTTTTTTTCTTCTTTCTTTTTTTTCTTCTTCTTCTTCTTTCTTTTTTTTCTTCTTTCTTTTTTTTTTCTTTTTTTTTTTTTTTTTTTTTTTTATAATTGGCTCAGTTTGTGTCTCTTCTGACTTGGGGGCTACAGGACACTGTGCCAACGCACATAATCTCAGATTACACATGCCACACCCCCTCCAGTTTGAGTTCCAGCAGCTCCTAGACTTCCTCATCTACAGCCCGAGAATGCAAAAATTTCTCTGGGACCTGTGATGTCCTCTACAGTCCCCAGTCCTCTACTTCACCAGAAAAGGGGGACCGAGTAGTCGCATGACTGCCGCTAAAAATCTTCCCAAAAAGGTGTTTTATTGCTTTTTTTTCAAATAAAAAGTGGGCTAAATGTATATAAATGGTCTGTTTTTTTGGGGGGTTTAATTGTTTTTTTTAAATAATAATTTTCATTTACATACCTTTTTTAACCCTCCCCACCGGTATTCCATCCTGGCTTCTCTTAAGCCTCGTACACATATCGGACTTTCCGATGGGAAATTTTCGATGACAGGCTGTTGGCAGTAAATCCGACCGTGTGTACGCTCCATCGGACGATTGTTGTCGGATTTTCCGCAGACAAATGTTGGCTGGCAGGTTTTAAAATTTTCCATGGGCAAATGTGTGTTGTCGGATTTCCCGATCGTGTGTACACAAGTCCGTCAGACAAAAGTCCAAAGTACAAACACGCATGCTCGGAAGCAAGGAGGAGCCGGAATCGGCCGGTCTTGTAAACTAGCGTTGGTAATGGAGAATTAACATTCGTGACGCGGCAAATTCTGAAATCTGGAAATGCAGCGCACAATTCTCTTCTTCTTTAATGGGATAATAATGAAGCTGCTTTGCTGGTGATACTGATGGAGTTATTGCAACACATTTTCAAAGGCTTTTCTTTTTTCTAGTGATATCAAGAATAATATTATTATGCTTTTTTTCTTTTTTTTTTTGGCAAGTTACCACAGCACCATTATCCTGTAGTTTTTAAGATCAAAGATACAACTATGTTGGGGTCCCTTGTTAATTTTACATTGTATTTTATAAAATGTAACTGCCGACTCCCAAACTGTCATTTGAAGTAAAACACATAGCCAAGTATTATTCTCCACAATTTTTGTATTGTGCATTAAAAAAAAATAATAATAATAAAATTAGACATGAGATCTGCCAATAGAACTTCACCAAAAAGTGCATTCTATGCATCCAAAAATATAGAAAATATACCAAATCAAATCATTATTATTCAACCAAAAAATAAAATAAAAGCCTAATGCATGTGTCCTGCTTCTTAATATAGGGGGGTCAACAATGCCAAGAGTTGGTGAAAGCAGGGGTCCGTCATCTGGAGATAATTCCAAAAATCATCCGGATTATTCTCCTGGAGCTCCCGCAGCAAAGGCATATGACATAATTGGTCACGATTAATAAAGCAACCAATTTTTGGTTCAAGAAATCCTCCTCCTCCTGTTCCTGGACTGGACTTGGGTCAAAGCAAAAACTCCGAGGCCAATAATAAATAACACGTTATCTCCTCCGATTCCGGAACATGTCTGGTTGACGAACGGCCATTCAGAAACGAACTGAAAAGCACGAATCAACACTCACCAAACTTTTACTAACACAAAATTAGCAGAAGGAGCCCAAAGGGTGGCGCTAAAGAGCTGAAAAACCACGTAGTACGGCTAGTATGTTCGTAATTGTTGGCCAACATATTTGTGTGGCCGTGTGTATGCAAGACAAGTTTGGGCCAACGCCCTTCGGAAAAAATTCCACGGTTTTGTTGGCCAACAATCCGATCGTGTGTACGAGGCATTACAGTTTTGACATTTATTTTTTTTTATTCCTTTTTTTCTCTTGACCCCCTACTGATAATTCCTGGATTGTTGCCTAGCCCTGCAGCCTCCTGGGGGATACTAACATCGTGCCTCTTAGTAGGCCTTAGTGTACTTTACAGCGCACGTACTACGATGCGTCAGCAGGGAGCGAGTGCCTCTTATGGGTTCTTGCAGTCATCCCCTCCCCCCCCCCCCGGATGATGTAGCGCATGCGCATCACTCGGCAGGGGCTTCAAGAACCTGGAATAGACAAGCTGTCCCCTGATGCCGTAATTAAAGAAGATGGCGGTGTGAATCCTGGCTTGTGGTGGCTGGTCGGCGGATTGCATTGGATTCGCTGGATGTATAAGTACTCTGTTTCCCCGAAAATAAGACCTAGCGTGATTGTCGGTGATGGCTGCAATATAAGCCCCACCCCCCAAATAAGCCCTAGTTAAAGTCCTTGTAGGTCTTATTTTCAGGGTAGGGCTTATTTGGGGGGTGGGGCTTATATTGCAGCCATCACTGACAATCACGCTAGGTCTTATTTTCAGGGAAACAGGGTATGTGGTTTGAGGCTAACCCAGGTACAAAGTAAGAGGGGGGTCAACAAAAGAGGGAAAAAAAAAAGTGGGAAGGGAGGTGAAGTTCCTCGTTAACCTTTTCTGGGCCAGTCATTTTTTGCGTTTTTGTTTTTTTTTTTGCACACATTTAAAAAAAAAAAAAAAAATTTTAGGCCTGAAGATTAGTTAAACCCCCCCCCCCCCCCCCAAACATATATTTTCTGAAAGTGGAGACCCTGGAAAATAAAATGATAGTTCAGAATTTGTATGTTCTCTGAAGGTATTACATCAATGTATCAAGCGTCTCCCTCCCCTCTACCCAGCGACATCCGCCGTGGGGGGGGGGCCCCCAGGCCTGCAGGTGGGACGGGAAACCTGTGCAGCCAACTGTTCACTTCCACCTGACAGTTGGCTTGTCCGATTCACATCCATTATGGGCTGATGTGGTATCTAGGAGAGTGGTAAGATTCCCCACTGCTGCTGATATTTGATATACACTCATCGGCCACTTTATTAGGTACACCTCTTCAATTGCTTGGGTAACACAAATTGCTAATCAGCCAATCACAGGGCAGCAACTCGATGCCTTTAGATATCTAGATGCGGTGAAGACGACTTGCTGAAGTTCAAACCGAGAATCAGAATGGGGAAGAAAGGGGATTGAAGTGACTTTGAACGTGGCATGGGTTGTTGGTGGTAGACGGGCTGGTCTGAGTATTTCTGGGATTTTCACACACAACCATCTCTCGGGGTTTACAGAGAATGGTGGGAAAAAGAGAAAATATCCAGTGAGCGGCCGTTGTGTGGAGGAAAATGCCTTGTCAGAGGTCAGAGAAGAATGGGCAGACTGGTTCCAGATAATAGAAAGGCAACAGTAACTCGAATAACCAACCAAGGTTTGCAGAAGACCATCTCTGAACACACAACACATCCAACCTTGAAGCAGATGGGCTACAGCAGCAGAAGACCACACTGGGGGCCACTCCTGTCAGCTAAGAACAGGAAAACTGAGGCTACAATTGGCACAGGATCACCGAAATTGGACAATAGAAGATTGGAAAAACGTTGCCGGGTCTGATGAGTCTGGATTTCAGCTGCGACATTCAGATGGTGGGGTCAGAATTTGGCACATGGATCCCTTCTGCCTTGTATCACCGGTTCAGGCTGGTGGTGGGGGTGTAATGGTGTGGGGGATGGGGGTATAACCGGTTCAGGCTGGTGGTGGGGGGTGTAATGGTGTGGGGGATGGGGTATCACCGGTTCAGGCTGGTGGTGGGGGTGTAATGGTGTGGGGGATGGGGTATCACCGGTTCAGGCTGGTGGTGGGGGGTGTAATGGTGTGGGGGATGGGGTATCACCGGTTCAGGCTGGTGGTGGGGGTGTAATGGTGTGGGGGATGGGGTATCACCGGTTCAGGCTGGTGGTGGGGGTGTAATGGTGTGGGGGATGGGGTATCACCGGTTCAGGCTGGTGGTGGGGGGTGTAATGGTGTGGGGGATGGGGTATCACTGGTTCAGGCTGGTGGTGGGGGTGTAATGGTGGGGGGGATATTTTCTTGGCACACTTTGGGCCCCTTAGTACCAATTGAGAATTTTTTTTACACCACGTCCTACCTGAGTATTGTTGGTGACCATGTCCATCCCTTTATGACTACAGTGTCCTCATCTTCTGATGGCTCCTTCCAGCAGGATAATGCACCATGTCACAAAGCTCCAATCATCTCACCACTGGACAATGAGGTCACTGTACTCCAATGGCCTCCACACTCACCACATCTCATCCCATAGAGCAACTTTGGGATGTGGTGGAACTGGAGATGATTGACATCATGGATGGGCAACCGACAAATCCCCAGCAACTGTGTGATGTTATCATGTCACTATGGAACAAAATCTCTGAGGAACGTTTCCAACACCTTGTTGTATCTATTCCACCAAGAATTAAGGCAATTATGTGCCACTTTGTGTTGGTCCATCACATAAAATCCCAAATAAAAATACATTTACCTTTTTGGTTGTAAAATTTGGAAAATTTCCAGGGGTGTGAATACTTTTTCAAAGCACTGTACATTTACACACACATATCAGAGGTTGAACGTTGAGGCCCACCCGCCGCGTTGCGGTGGCGAGAAGGTGAAAGTACCCAGAGACACCCCGGCCGCTGGCCCACACCAGCCTACCCGCTTTCTTTTTAGCTCTTCGTGTTGAGAGAACTTGAGCTGAGGAAGATCCTGTAGCCGCTCTCCGGTGTAGGCGGTGTGCGGAGTCACATGGGCACCGGGCCGTAGCCGGCTGTCACCGGTAGGAACGTCACTCGTTTTCGGTTGGCTGATTCCACACAGTACAATTATGGATCCCTCTGTATATTCCCTGGATGGTGTCGGTGGTCTGTATTTATATGTGACGTCCTGTCATAACAGCGGCGGATGGAACGGTACGATGACGGCTATTACCGCCCCCCACTCCGCCATCTACATACATTCTAATAAAGCCGGTAACCCTTTCATCACCAGCAGGCATGTCCTCCCTCGGGGGCTGGGTGTTACACTGGATCTCTCTAATTGCAGTTTTAACCCTTTTCCTGCCGGGGCAATTTTTTGCTTATTTAAAAAAAAATCATTTTAGGCCTGAAGATTAGTTAAAACCCCCCAAACGTTATATATTTTCTGAAAGTAGAGTCCTGGTGCCAAACCTGTGCCTGGTATATGATGTGCGTCCCTCAGACCTCAGCAGTCTGTATTGGGAACATTAATCTCTATCAGCCTCATGTAACATCTTTCCAGATCTGTATTGTCTTCTGCAGCATCTTCCCACCAACATTGTATCCTGTCCTCACTCTCCGACCCTCATCTCCTCTATCAGCTCTGCAGCCTCTTCCCACCAACATTGTATCCTGTCCTCACTCTCTGACCCTCATCTCCTCTATCAGCTCTGCAGCCTCTTCCCACCAACATTGTATCCTGTCCTCACTCTCCGACCCTCATCTCCTCTATCAGCTCTGCAGCCTCTTCCCACCAACATTGTATCCTGTCCTCACTCTCTGACCCTCATCTCCTCTATCAGCTCTGCAGCCTCTTCCCACCAACATTGTATCCTGTCCTCACTCTCCGACCCTCATCTCCTCTATCAGCTCTGCAGCCTCTTCCCACCAACATTGTATCCTGTCCTCACTCTCCGACCCTCATCTCCTCTATCAGCTCTGCAGCCTCTTCCCACCAACATTGTATCCTGTCCTCACTCTCCGACCCTCATCTCCTCTATCAGCTCTGCAGCCTCTTCCCACCAACATTGTATCCTGTCCTCACTCTCTGACCCTCATCTCCTCTATCAGCTCTGCAGCCTCTTCCCACCAACAGTGTATCCTGTCCTCACTCTCCGACCCTCATCTCCTCTATCAGCTCTGCAGCCTCTTCCCACCAACATTGTATCCTGTCCTCACTCTCCGACCCTCATCTCCTCTATCAGCTCTGCAGCCTCTTCCCACCAACATTGTATCCTGTCCTCACTCTCCGACCCTCATCTCCTCTATCAGCTCTGCAGCCTCTTCCCACCAACATTGTATCCTGTCCTCACTCTCCGACCCTCATCTCCTCTATCAGCTCTGCAGCATCTTCCCACCAACATTGTATCCTGTCCTCACTCTCCGACCCTCATCTCCTCTATCAGCTCTGCAGCCTCTTCCCACCAACATTGTATCCTGTCCTCACTCTCCGACCCTCATCTCCTCTATCAGCTCTGCAGCCTTTTCCCACCAACATTGTATCCTGTCCTCACTCTCCGACCCTCATCTCCTCTATCAGCTCTGCAGACTCTAATCTGTCCACTCCAGCATTACTTATACTGAACATTATGTGCGGCCCTGTGGTGATGTCAGGGGCCACATTTGAGGCCCCCTTTAGTTTATAGGTTGACAACCACTGCTCTAGAGTGGTGGTCTCCAAATTGTGACATGGGGGCCGAATGCGACTTTTATCTGGTCCTCGGTGCACTTATTTCTCCAATGGACACTAATGATGGGGCTCTATTCCTCCCACTGACACCAATGATGGGACACTATTCCTCCCACTGACACCAATGATGGGACACTATTCCTCCCACTGACACCAATGATGGGGCTCTATTCCTCCCACTGACACCAATGATGGGGCACTATTCCTCCCACTGACACCAATGATGGGGCACTATTCCTCCCACTGATACCAATGATGGGGCACTATTCCTCTCAATGACACCAATGATGGGGCACTATTCCTCCCACTGATACCAATGATGGGGCACTATTCCTCTCAATGACACCAATGATGGGGCACTATTCCTCCCACTGACACCAATGATGGGGCACTATTCCTGCCACTGACACCAATGATGGGGCGCTATTCCTCTCAATGACACCAATGATGGGGCTCCATTCCTCCCACTGACACCAATGATGGGGCACTATTCCTCCCACTGACACCAATGATGGGGCACTATTCCTCCCACTGACACCAATGGTGGGGCACTATTCCTCCCACTGATACCAATGATGGGGCACTATTCCTCTCAATGACACCAATGATGGGGTACTATTCCTCCCACTGACACCAATGATGGGGCACTATTGCTCCCACTAACACCAATGATGGGACACTATTCCTCCCACTGACACCAATGATGGGGCACTATTCCTCCCACTGACAGCAATGATAGGGCACTATTCCTCCCACTGACAGCAATGATGGGGCACTATTCCTCCCACTGATACCAATGATGGGGCACTATTCCTCTCAATGACACCAATGATGGGGTACTATTCCTCCCACTGACACCAATGATGGGGCACTATTGCTCCCACTAACACCAATGATGGGACACTATTCCTCCCACTGAGACCAATGATGGGGCACTATTCCTCCCACTGACAGCAATGATAGGGCACTATTCCTCCCACTGACAGCAATGATGGGGCACTATTCCTCCCACTGATACCAATAATGGGGCACTATTCCTCTCAATGACACCAATGATGGGGCTCCATTCCTCCCACTGACACCAATGATGGGGCACTATTCCTGCCACTGACACCAATGATGGGGCACTATTCCTCCCACTGACACCAATGATGGGGCACTATTCCTCCCACTGATAACAATGATGGGGCACTATTCCTCTCAATGACACAAATGATGGGGCACTATTCCTCCCACTGACACCAATGATGGGGCACTATTCCTGCCACTGACACCAATGATGGGGCACTATTCCTCTCAATGACACCAATGATGGGGCTCCATTCCTCCCACTGACACCAATGATGGGGCACTATTCCTCCCACTGACACCAATGATGGGGCACTATTCCTCCCACTGACACCAATGATGGGGCACTATTCCTCCCACTGATACCAATGATGGGGCACTATTCCTCTCAATGACACCAATGATGGGGTACTATTCCTCCCACTGACACCAATGATGGGGCACTATTCCTCCCACTGACACCAATGATGGGGCACTATTCCTCCCACTGACACCAATGATGGGGCACTATTCCTCCCACTGACACCAATGATGGGGCACTATTCCTCTCAATGACACCAATGATGGGGTACTATTCCTCCCACTGACACCAATGATGGGGCACTATTCCTCCCACTGACACCAATGATGGGGCACTATTCCTCCCACTGACACCAATGATGGGGTACTATTCCTCCCACTGACACCAATGATGGGGCACTATTCCTCCCACTGACACCAATGATGGGGTACTATTCCTCCCACTGACACCAATGATGGGGCACTATTCCTCTCAATGACACCAATGATGGGGTACTATTCCTCCCACTGACACCAATGATGGGGCACTATTCCTCCCACTGACAGCAATGATGGGGCACTATTCCTCCCACTGACAGCAATGATGGGGCACTATTCCTCCCACTGACACCAATGATGGGGCACTATTCCACCCACTGACACCAATGATGGGGCACTATTCCTCTCAATGACACCAATGATGGGGCACTATTCCTCCCACTGACACCAATGATGGGGCACTATTCCTCCCACTGACACCAATGATGGGGCACTATTCCTCCCACTGACACCAATGATGGGGCACTATTCCTCCCACTGACACCAATGATGGGGCTCTGACCATCTCTTGTATCATGTCTGCAGCCTCTGACAGCTTTCATAAATTTTTAATTCACTGAAATCTATGTGTGGCCCTTTGGTGATGTCAGGGGCCACATTTGAGGTCCATTATAGGTTGACCACCACATGGAGTTAAATCCCCTATCGTTTGTGTTTCCTGCTCTCTTGTACCATTGGGAAAATCTCCCATCACATCCTGTCCTGGTGACACAACAGGAAGTGGGGGGGGGGGGGGGTCTTCCTAAAGTTCCTGTTCTGGTGTCAACTATAATATTTTTATTTCACGAATAATAATAATAATCACCAGGACACATAGAAGGATGAATTGAAGCAGCAATAAAACCAGACAAAGGTTCTCACCCTCCCCCCAGTTTTTTTAAAAATGATTAATATAAATAAAATGAATATCTAATATTTATATTTTGAATATAAATAAACTGTACTAAAAAAATTAAATATAATAAGAATAAGACTTAATGTTAAATAAATCATGGTTCAGTTATTAACATAAATAATATGTACTAATAATATGAAATATAAAGTTTTCCGGTAATGGATACAATGTAACAATGTTGTGTATCAGACCGGAAATGAGTAATCACGCTCTATGGCAGAGGGGCGGGGCCTCCAGGCTCAGCTCTGTTGCCCATGTGGCTTGTCCCCGCCTACTGAGGGATAAGGGATCATAGGCCAGCCGGTGTCCACGTGACCCCCAGCACAGCCTCTGCTGCCGACGTCATCGCCCGGCGCCGGAAGTAGTCAGTAGCGACCGGGGCCCGCAGTGACACAGGAGAATGGAGGAGATCGGGATCATCATAGAGAAAGGCAGCGGACAGGTACCGAGAGAGGGGGGGGCGGGGATGGGAAATCTCTGCAGTCATGTCCCCCATCAATGTGATAGAGCTGGGGGCCCAGGAGGAATTCCCGGGGATCGTGTCCTCCATCCTCCTCGGGGCCCATACACAGGCCTATCAGCCGACCATACATTGTACAATCACCGTACAGACCCATTATGGAGGAACACACACTGTATGAGCTCCTTAAAGCCGGCCACACACTATACAATCACACACTATACAATCACACACTATACAATCCAAGTTCAGATGAGCAAACCAGTTCTTCAATTTGTGTTCGGGTGACCATGCAATCCGATTGTACAATTTGCCTTTGGCTGAGCATGTAATCTGATATTGCATGCTCAGCCCAATGCAGATTGTACAATCTGCGTTGGGCTGAGCTTACAATCCCGATTGCACAGGCCCGTACACACGATCAGATTATCGTACAAAAAAAATACTGCTTTCTAAGCGATTGTACGATAATCTGATCGTCAGTACACAGCTATCGTCCAAAATTTTCCAAAGGGACACAAAACACGAACATTTTTCATTTTTCTCGTACGATACCTGATCGGACAGTACAGTTTTCACCACAAAATACAACACAACACATGACATCACTTCAGGTTTTTTTTTTTTTTTATTCTGTCGTGTGAGAATTTTCGTACTTTTGCAACCTACGTTTTCGATATGGAGACTCTCATGCAAAAAAAAAAACAAAAAACAAACAAGCAAAACGGACGATCGTTCGTCCAATAATCCCATCGTGTGTACTAGGCTTTAGCAGTGTGACCAACCTGTATCGATCAGCCCCTCACACTGCATGGTTTATGGTGGATCTGGAGGAGATTGTACAGTTAGGTTTTAAGCTGTGCAATCACATTGTATTGGTCAATCTCCTTTAGATCTCCCGTGACTTCTGTAGTGTCAGGGCCTGATTGGACGGATTGTTTAGGCCTGTCCGTCTCTCTATACAATTTTTAGATTTGTATATTTTATGGGCAGCTTTGGATTTAGGAACAACCCTTATAATAGGAGGGGGACTGTCCTAAAGGGTTCATTAACCATAAAAAAAAAAAAAAAAAAAAACAACAACAAGCGAACCGACTCCACCGCCGGATTTCACCGCAATACACGGCCCCGGAGTGAGGAGCTCACTAGACATGTGCACTGCCGGAAAATTTGTTCATTTTCCTTTTTTTTTTTTTTTTTTTTCTTTAAATTCGAAAATAAAGGAAAATCCGAAAGAACGAAAATTCAAAATAATAACTATTAAATTATAGGTTTTGGAATTTCCTTTAAAATTTTGCTGTTAGTGAACGTAACGAATACAAATTTATTAGAAGTTACGAATCATCCGAAATAATGAAAGGCGCATCTAAACAAATGAAACGGAATAATAAATAATACATTTTTGTTACTATAAATTTGTTTAGCTACGGTATTTATTCTTTCGTTAATTCGAACAAATTCGTTACATTCACTATAAGCCAAATATCAAAGGAAGGAATACGAATTTGTTCGAATTTACGAAAGAATGGATACCGTATCTAAACAAATTATTAATAATAATAATAATAATAAACAATAATAATAAAAATGTATTATTTATTATTATTTTGTTGCGTTCCATTTGTTTAAATGTGCCATTTGTAAGTTTGGATAAATTCGTATTCACTACTTTCACTAACAGCCAAATTTTAAAAAGGAACTTCCAACACCTATATACCTTTCATAGTTAGAACGAAAATTCGAAAGAATAACTAACTATGAAAGGTATATAGGTGTTGGAATTTCCTTTTTTAAATTTGGCTGTTAGTGAAAGTAGTGAATACGAATTTATCCCAAGTTACGAATTATCCGAAATAACGAATGGCGCATTTAAACAAATGGAACGCAACAAAATAATAAATAATACATTTTTATTATTATAAATTTGTTTAGCTACGGTATTTATTCTTTCGTAAATTCGAACAAATTCGTATTCGTTACATTCACTATAAGCCAAATATCAAAGGAAGGAATACGAATTTGTTCGAATTTACGAAAGAATGGATACCGTATCTAAACAAATTAATAATAATAAAAATGTATTATTTATTATTATTTTGTTCCATTTGTTTAGATGCGCCATTCGTTATTTCGGATAATTCGTAACTTTGGATAAATTTGTATTCGTTACATTCACTAACAGCCAAATTTAAAAAGGAAATTCCAACACCTATATACCTTATTTCAAATTTTCGTTCTAACTATGAAAGGTATATAGGTGTTGGAATTTCCTTTTTAAATTTGGCTGTTAGCAAACGTAACGAATACGAATTTATCCAAAATAACAAATGGCGCATTTAAACAAATGGAACGCGACAAAATAATAATAAATAATACATTTTATTATTATTGTTATTATTATTATTTGTTTAGATACGGTATTCATTCTTTCGTAAATTCGAACAAATTCGTATTCGTTCCTTTCATATTTGGCTTATAGTGAATGTAACAAATTTATTCTAATTTACTAAAGAATGAATACCTTATCTAAACAAATTAATAATAATAAATAACAATAATAATAAAAACATATTATTTATTATTATTTCGTTCTGTTCCATTAGCTTAAATGCGCCATTCGTTATTTCGGATAATTGGTAACTTCGGATACATTCGTATTCGTTACTTTCACTAACAGCCAAATTTGAAAGGAAATTCCAATACCTATAATTTAATCGTAATACTTATTAGAATTTTTGGATTTTTGTTCTTTTGAATTTTCGAAATTTTCATTCATTTTTTTTTTTTGGATTTTCGAATCTTCGGAAATTCTGATATTTCCGAAAGAACGAATTTGACTAAATTCGTTGAAAAAAAACGAATTCGGAACTAAAAGAATTGCACATGTCTAATGCTCAGGATGGTGAGCACTGATTGGTCGGTGTGACCACATGACTGGGCTTCCCAATGAGACGCAATCCTTTTTTTCTGGGTCACCATACCAGAAGAAGAAGCCTCTGATTGGTCAGCCTGGTCATGTGTTTGTGCTGACCAATGAGCGCTTGCCATTGTGAACATTATGATGAATCCTCGCTCCGGGGCCGGGTATTGCAGAGTGGAAGGGGAGGGGCATCACAGAGCCACTATGTGCATCAGGGACCGGAGGGGTGGCGGGATGTATTTTATATTACGGCAAAAGGAGAACTTACCGTTTCCGGGATCAGTGAGTTTTAAAGTGTCCCGAGTCCAAATGAAGCCCCGATTTCAGGGAAAACCCACATCGCCTTCCCATCCGATTATACAGAGGAATAAAAGTGACTGAGACAAGAGAACCTGTCACTACTGTCCCTTTAAATGTGTAAATGACATTTTTGTATTCTGTCTGATTGTTTCTTATTTTCTCTCTGTTATCAGGATGATGTCCCCTCCCTGTCCTCTTCACGTCCAATCACAGCTCTCTCTTTCCTCGCTCCGGAGCCGGAAGATCTGGAGGATCTGTACAGCCGATACAAGGTGAACCCTCCCTGAACTCCTTATTGGACGACTCCTTTGTAAACACTTGAATGTGTGCAATCGCTGCAGAAAAAACAACCAACGACTCCCCCCAATCCTCTTCCAGGGTGGCTTCAATTTAAAGGCAATTAGCTCCGCCTTCAACAGGAACTACAGACCAGAAAGAGATTAAATAGCCCTTCCCCCGCCCATTTTTTAAATTTTATTTATCCACTTGAGGACCAGGACTTTTCTGGAACTTTTTGATTAAGACCCCTTTCACACTGGGGGCCGCCCGTGCGTTGGCAGTAAAGTGACGCTCGTCTTAGCAGCACTTTACCGCGGTTAAAGCAGTGCTTTTTGACCGCTAGCAGGGGTACGCTTTTAGACCCCCCCCCCCCCCCCCCCCGCTATTGGCTGAAGAAAGGGTTAAAAACGCCAGTGTTGCGGCACTTCCAAAGCACTGCCCATTCATTGCAATGGGCAGGGGTGTTTTGGGAGCTCTGTATACAGCGCTCCCAAACTGCCCCAAAGAAGCTGCTGGCAGGACTTTTTCTAACGTCCCGCAAGTGCACCGCTCCAGTGTGAGGGCACTCGGGGCTTTTACATTCGGGCGGCATGGGAGGCAGTTTACAGGTGCTATTTCTAGCGCTAAAATGCCTGAAAACTGCCTCAGTGGGAAAGGGGTCTAAAAGTTTTTAAATCAGTATTGCCTCCAAACATTATATATATATTTTTTTTTTTAGCGGAGACCCTAGAGAATAAAATGGCGATCGTTGCAAGATTTTGTGCCACACTGTATTTGCACACAATTTTTTTTATTTTATTTTTTTTTTTGGAAAAAAATACACTTTCATAAAGGAAAAATAACAAAACACAATATTTACCTCAGTTTTTTAGCATGGTATAAAAGATGATGTTACACCGAGTAAATAGATACCTAACGTCACGCTTTAAAATTGCGCACGCTCGTGGAATGGCGACAAACTACGGTACTTTAAAATCTCCATAGGCAACGTATATGTGTGTGTGTATATATATATATATATATATATATATATATATATATATATATATATATATATATATATATATATATATATATATATTACAGGTTACCTGTTTAGAATTACAGAGGAGGTCTTGCGCTAGAATTATTGCTCTCGCTGTAACGTTTGCGACGATACCTCACATGTGTGGTGTGAACACCATTTAGATATGCGCGCGTGTCTTGTGTATGCATTTACTTTTGCAATAGATCTGGGCGATTTTCTCCAGAAAAAAAACTCGATTCACATCGAGTTGTTTTTTTTTTTGGACACCGCGCCGGTCCTGAGAAGCTGCGGGTAGGAGTTTTTAGGCGAAGCCGCGGCCTTACCTAAAAACTCCTACCCGCAGCTCCTCGGGAACGTCGCGGTGTCAGCGCCGGTCCTGGTGGGGAAAAAAAAAAATGGATTCGCTGAAATTTTGTATCGATTTGACCTCTCAAATCGATTCAAGATTCAAATCGATTTTTTTCCCCCCAGCCCTATTCTGCGCGCAAGTACTTTTTTTTTTTTTTTTTTTTTTGACACTCTTTTTATTTAAATTTTTTTTTTTTATCACTTTTAGAAAAGCATGACAGGACCTTCATATTTACACTAAAATGCAGTAAAAAATACATTTTTTATTTATTTTTTTTTCATTAAAAAAAATACTAAAAAAAAAAAAAATGGACCTTTTAAGATCTATGGGCGGAAGTGATGTTTTGACGTCGCTTCCGCCCTGCAATGAGATGGGTGGGGGGCCATCTTCCCCTCACTCGTCTCCATGTCAGGCTAGGGAAAGGATCCGATCGCCTCCGCCTCCGCTGCTGCCGACAGCTCAGGTAAGTGGTGGAGGGCACTGGAGCACGGCGGGAGGGGGGGCCCTCTCCTGCCGCCGATAAAAGTGATCTTGCGGCGAATCTGCCGCAGAGACCACTTTTATCTTGAAGCGGACCGCCCGCTGAAGAAGAGAATACCGGGGTTATGGAAGCTAGCTGCTATCATAACAACGGTATTCCTCTTCAAAGTCGTATAACGACGTCGGGCGGTCCGGAAGTGGTTAATTGTAGCCAATCAGATCCTTGTAAATTGTACAGGACTGAGCCAGCAAACAACTGATAAACACACGGGGGGAGGGGGGGAGGTGCAGAGGACTGGGCTGACTGACCATTAGACGTTTTCGTGAATCCTTTTATACCTTCTTGTTTCTCTTGTCCTAGAAACTGCAACAGGAGCTGGAGTTCCTGGAGGTTCAGGAGGAGTACATTAAGGACGAGCAGAAGAACCTGAAGAAGGAATTCCTCCATGCCCAGGAGGAGGTGAAGCGTATTCAGAGTATCCCTCTGGTGATTGGGCAGTTCCTGGAGGCGGTGGACCAGAACACGGCCATCGTAGGATCCACAACTGGTACAGAACATCGTTCCATCCCTCTATACTCTACACCAGTTTGTAGATACTTCCTCTGATCTCCGAGGATGAAGTAACAGGTTCTCTTTAATGTTTGGCTTGTTCTCTGCATGTTCTCTTCCTTCCTTTTGACCCTCCTGAGGATCTGTTGACTCCAGGAGAAAAAAAATAAAATCCTAGACCTATTCCGATTATCAGGATCATGTAGGTGGGCGGAGTTTTTAGTTTGGCCAGTGCTTCCTTTTTTTTTTTTTTTTTTTTTTTTATTTAACCACCTGTCCGCATTTTACTACAGGTGGGCGGCTCGTACCTCTACATCCAGCACTCTCTCCCGGGTTCAGGGTGCGCCCCCAGCCAACTCCCGCTGTGAATAATCACATTTTCTGATTTTGTCAACAGGTTTCAGCCAATGTTTCATGGCTGAGACCTGCCGATCCGCTGTGTCCAATCACAGCCCAGAGCCCCGTGTTTTTAAAGAAGTACTGCAGTCTGCTCACATCATTTTGTAATAAAAACATCTTTGGCCATTCTGAAGCTTCTCTGCAACCACTTTGCATATTATTTTACATATACTGTGATTCTGTACTTGCCAAATATGCTGCAGAACTCTCCCTCAACTGAGTCTGGCTGCAGCCATTTTAACTGTGGGCAGCTGAAGCTGCTGCCTGTTCACTTCCTGGATTTACACAGTCTCACAGAGGCACACCTCCAGCTCTGCAGCGCTTATTGGCCCTCTTATGACTCCCCCCCCCCCCCCCCCTCCCTTCCTGGATTTACACAGAGGCACACCTCCAGCTCTGCAGCTCGCATTGGCCCTCTTATGACTCACCCTTCCTGGCAAACTCTCAGGAGAATGAGAGAGGTGCAGGGTGTCATAAGCCTAGGCTAATGACCAGACAAGAAACAGGAAGTGGTCTGTATAAGGAATTTACTGGCAGAAAAAAAAAATGTTTTACTATCCAAAGTTAAAACAACAACAACAAGGGCAGAAGATTTAATAGATGGGGGGGGAAAAAATTACTGAAGGTCCTCTTTAACAACCAACACAGGGCTCTGTAGAGGGAACGATCTGCAGAGCAAAGAAACAAACAGATATTTAGTAAAAAGCAGCACACAGTGTACTTGTTAGGTACACGCTTAACCCCTTGATTACCCCAAAATGTTAACCCCCTTCCCAGCCAATGCCATTACAGTGACAGTGTATAGTAGTGTCATTGGTGATGGCATTGGCTGGGAGATACACTAACATCACCAATGACACTACTATACACTGTCACTGTAATGGCATTGGCTGGGAGATACACTAACATTACAGTGACAGTGTATAGTATAATCACTGTATTGGTGTCACTGGTGATGTTGGTGTACCTCCCAGCCAGTGTCAGATTGCCCACCGCACATCATTTTCTATACCTTCCTTTTTCTTCTGGTGTCAACATACAAAAGAGAACCTGTTACCTGTTGCACAGAACGGACATAGATTTACTGTTCCTTCTTAATTACGCCACATTCGCACACCTGTGCTTGCGCAGGTCTGACGCAGGGCTCTGCCAGGCCCCAATGGGACGGCAGAGAGTGACCATCACAGATGGCGGTGCCAGTAAGGGGGTCGGCAGGGCCAGCAGTTAGGGGGACTCAAGTTCTTCAGGTTTGGCCGATTTGCTCTAAATTAATCCCCCCCCCCCCCCCCTCTTAGTTACTTTTACTTGCGCATGTTTATTGAAGTGTTTTATATTCCCTCTGTAGGTTCCAATTATTATGTGCGGATACTGAGCACCATCGATCGGGAGCTGCTGAAGCCGAACGCCTCAGTCGCTCTTCACAAGCACACGTTCTTCCTCCGGAGGCGGACAGCAGTATTATGATGCTGACAGCAGGTAACGGCTCGGCACCGGATATTTCCTGTTAACGTGTTGGGTGGGGGTTCAGGTTGTGTGACGGCCTTTTTTTTTTTGGTCATGATGGGCTCATAGTGGTCTCCCCATCCCCCCCCCCCCCGCTAATAAATGGCCTTCGGGGTGTGGCATGAGATCAGCCCTTAGTATTGATCCTCTGCCTTTTTTGTTGCATCTGTAGACCAGAAGCCAGACGTCTTGTATTCGGACATCGGAGGCATGGATATCCAGAAACAGGAAGTCCGCGAGGCGGTGGAGCTGCCATTAACACACTTTGAGCTCTATAAACAGGTAGGATTTTCTCTGAGCCGAATAGACGATCGTTCACTGGAAGTATAATATGACAGCGGACTCACCTTCCCTTACTTGTACTCTGCAGATTGGCATTGATCCTCCCCGTGGGGTGCTGATGTACGGGCCCCCCGGCTGTGGGAAGACCATGCTGGCCAAAGCTGTGGCTCATCACACTACAGGTGAGTGCGTTTACACATGGGGGGGGGGGAAGGGTGCAGATTTTCTCTAGACAGACAAAAAGAATAAACCAGTTAGATATTTTTTTATGAATATAAAATTTCACTATCTATATATTTAAAGTGTAATTCACGTTTTCTAAAAAAAAAAAATAAAAGGTAAACTAACACTGTACAATGATAATGTGGTATACATTTCATTTTTTTCCCCCACAATTGTTTTAAAACCTCCTTTACCTAAATTGGCTTAAAGCTGAACTCTGACATTAAAAAATACCCGTGCAATGGAGTCTCCCCAGCACTGCAGAACTGAAGGCTTCTTAAAGTGGATCTTCACCCTCAGAAAATACTTCTTCCCTATCCACCCCTCCGCTCTGATGTCAGAATAGGGCTAGGGGGTTTTTTCATACCTTTTTTGTACTTCTTTTTTTTTTTTTTTTCCCCTGTTTTTGTCTTTTTTTGTACTTCTTTTTTTTTTTTCTTCAACCAAGAGAAGGCAGTTTCAATGTCAACAAGGCAATATACATATTGAGTTATACACCATAATACAGTAAATTAAATCCAGACTTTCCTTCCTTCCTTCCTTCCTTCCTTTTTTCCTTCTTTCCTTCCTTCCTTCTTTTTCCCCTTCCTTCCTTTTTCCCCTTCCTTCCTTTTTCCCCTTCCTTCCTTCCTTTTTCCCCTTCCTTCCTTCCTTTTTCCCCTTCCTTCCTTCCTTTTTCCCCTTCCTTCCTTCCTTTTTCCCCTTCCTTCCTTTTTCCCCTTCCTTCCTTCCTTTTTCCCCTTCCTTCCTTTTTCCCCTTCCTTCCTTCCTTCCTTCCTTTTTCCCCTTCCTTCCTTTTTCCCCTTCCTTTCTTCCTTCTCCTTTTCCCCCTTCCTTCCTTCTCCTTTTTCCCCCCTTCCTTCCTTCCTTCTCCTTTTTCCCCCTTCCTTCCTTCCTTCCTTCCTTCCTTCTCCTTTTTCCCCCTTCCTTCCTTCCTTCCTTCCTTCTCCTTTTTCCCCCTTCCTTCCTTCCTTCCTTCCTTCTCCTTTTTCCCCCTTCCTTCCTTCCTTCCTTCCTTCTCCTTTTTCCCCCTTCCTTCCTTCCTTCCTTCCTTCCTTCCTTCCTTCCTTCCTTCCTTCCTTCCTTCCTTCCTTCCTTCCTTCCTTCCTTCCTTCCTTCTCCTTTTCCTTTTCCTCCCTTTCCCTTCTTTTTCCTTTCCCTTCTTTTTTCCTTTCCCTTCCTTTCCCTTCTTTTTTCCTTTCCCTTCTTTTTCCTTTCCCTTCCTTTCCCTTCTTTTTCCTTTCCCTTCCTTTCCCTTCTTCTTCTCTGTAGAAGAGGAGAAAGCGATATGGAAAGGGGTGTTGAATAAACAACACATAAGCTGTTACTATTGTCCCAAGGAGTTTACCAAGGAGCTTGTGTTAATTCTTTTTTCCCCCTGGTGTCTGGGACGGGGCTTTAAATAAAATTTGGGTCTAGTGGTGCTTTCAATGTACGCTGACGCCATCATATTTTACCATTACAGCTGCCTTCATTCGTGTGGTGGGCTCAGAGTTTGTCCAGAAGTACCTGGGTGAGGGTCCTCGCATGGTGAGAGATGTCTTCCGACTCGCCAAAGAGAACGCCCCCGCCATCATATTTATTGATGAAATTGACGCGATCGCCACAAAGAGGTTTGATGCGCAGACAGGAGGTGAGTGTCTTCTCGGGAGGAGAGAGAGAGATGTGTTTTGTTTTTATGCTGCAGCCATTGTACAAAGTTTATAGTGCAACTCCAACCAAACATCTGGAGCAGCCAGGTATGATTTGCCTTTTAAGTGGCACAAAGGGAATTCTCCCTCAAACATCATCTACCTGGAGCTGGGGAGGAAGGAGAGAAATCCGGCCTCCCCTTCAGTCTTGCACAGTTGTACCGGCTCTTCTCCTAGACTGAAATGGCTTCCTCTGATTTCACTGCACACTGTGAGCTTCTCACCATGTGAATTAGAAGCTGCAGCAAGTCAGATAGAGCCTAACTCATTTCCTGGCTGGAGGACATCCAGCATCATCTAGCACTTTCATCCCCAATCTGAATGGGGCACTGTTCCTCCCCCCCGACACTGACAAATGGGGCACTGTTCCTGCCCCCGACACTGACAAATGGGGCACTGTTCCTGCCCCCGACACTGACAAATGGGGCACTGTTCCTGCCCCCGACACTGACAAATGGGGCACTGTTCCTGCCCCCGACACTGACAAATGGGGCACTGTTCCTGCCCCCGACACTGACAAATGGGGCACTGTTCCTGCCCCCGACACTGACAAATGGCACTGTTCCTGCCCCCAACACTGACAAATGGGGCACTGTTCCTGCCCCCGTCACTGACAAATGGGTCACTGTTCCTCCCACGACGCCAACTAATGGGGCACTGTTCCTCCCACGACGCCAACTAATGGGGCACTGTTCCTCCCACGACGCCAACTAATGGGGCACTGTTCCTCCCACGACGCCAACTAATGGGGCACTGTTCCTCACGCCGACGCCAACTAATGGGGCACTGTTCCTCCCACCGACGCCAACTAATGGGGTACTGTTCCTCCCACCGACGCCAACTAATGGGGCACCATTCCTCCCACCAACGCTAGCCTCTGTCCCATTAGAGCGATTTCACACCAGTTCACAGAACTGGAAACGAGGAATTCTCATCCGAGACCCAGACACAAATACCACAGACTGTAACCATTGTCTGTTCTATCCAATACAATATAAAAGATTGGAGTAGGTTTGGTCTTTATGGTCACTTCTCTCATTCTGTGTCCTTACAGCTGACAGAGAGGTACAGAGAATTCTGCTGGAGCTCCTGAATCAGATGGACGGGTTTGATCAGAATGTCAATGTGAAGGTAAGGAATCCCCCGCCTGGTGCTGTTCACTGACCTCCCGAGAATTAGAACCATTGATGTACATACCTGGGTGGTAATGTGAGGCCTGGCTCACGGGGGGGGGGGGGGGGGGGGTGGTAATAAAAAGACATGCCTGTTGGGTTGTGGCCATTTGTTGTATGATTTGTTGGGGATAAATGGGGCATCAAGTCTCTCTGTTTTTTTTCTGCCTTCAGGTCATCATGGCCACAAACAGAGCTGACACTCTAGATCCGGCCCTTCTGCGTCCCGGCCGCTTGGACCGCAAGATCGAATTCCCACTGCCCGACCGAAGGCAGAAACGTCTCATCTTCTCCACCATCACCAGCAAGATGAACTTGTCTGAAGAAGTAGATATGGAAGATTGTATCCTTCATGCGTGGCAATCATCATTGCTATTAATTGTATTGGGTTTGATTCTTCCAGTGAGGTTCAGTGATTTCAGTGAGTTTTAGGCCTTGGTGTCCCAGACTGGCATGAGGTGTCAGGGCATAAAACTTACTGCAGGGATGGGGCAGAAAACATGTGGTGGGGTTCCAGACTGGCATGAGGTGTCAGGGCATAAAACTTACTGCAGGGATGGGGCAGAAAACATGTGGTGGGGTCCCAGACTGGCATGAGGTGTTGGGGTATAATACTCACTTGGGGGGGGGAGTCATAGAAGGGTCTTGGATGCCATTACGTTATGCCCCATCTTTTTAGGGAAGATACAGAAACGCCCATCATTTATCCCATTTTTAATCAGTTCCCGCCCGGCATATGGCATAATGACGCCGGTGGGAACCTCACGTCGATCAAGGCAGACATCCTATGATAATCTCCCAGATCGGGGCCGTGCTATCTGTCACCAGCTGCATCCACCAAACACAGCCGATGACTGATCACTGTACCGGCCCGCTGCCCGTACCAAGTGACCCCTGTAACCAATCACAGCAGGTCACATGACAGTTGTATACAATGGATTCCTTTGAAGCCATCTATTGTATACAATTGTGTTGCTAGTTATAATTGATCAATGTAATGGGTACAGACTGGGCCAATCACAGCCAATCTGTATCATGTGATTAGCTCTGACCAATCACAGCTAATCACAACAACATAAAAAATGAATCCATTTCATTCATTTAAAATGCTTGCATATAGCAATGTAATGCAAATATAATGCTTAAAAAAAAAATCCTGATCTCTTCCCCAGAGTAGTACAATGTTACTATGGTAACGTTATATTGCTCTGGTCAAAGTGTGTTTAAAAGAAAAAAAAGTCAAACAAAAAGGGGAAAAAATCAAATGAAAAATAAGAAATTTGAAAAAAAAATGTTTTTTGCACGGTCAGCAGTCAGTGTGTCTGATCACCGCCACACCAGTTATATGATGACACTGTAATGCGCTGGTGACAGTATGTAAAAAATAAAATACATTTCTTAATTTTTCAAAAGCTTATGACATGCACTGCCTCCTACTAAATACCTTGGACTGTCTACTTTTCAAAAAGGGTAATTTGAGAGGTATTTGTACTGTCGTGGCATTTTTGGGTCTCAAGAAATGAGATCGGCCGTCAGTACATCATGGATTGATCAATTTTCAGATATATACACCATAGTGTGTGGAATCTAACTTTCCTGCAGACTAAATAATAGAATCTAATTTGGATTATTTTCACCAAAGAAGAATACATTCTGGCCTAAAATTATGAAGAACAATTTATTATTTGCAAGGTTTTATAACTTAAGCGAAGAAGCAGCATTTTTTTTTTTCTTGTTTATTTAGGAAAAAAAATAAACCCAGTAGTGATTAAATACCACCAAAAGAAAACTCTAGTTGTGTAAACAAATGATAAAATTTTTGTGTAGCATGACCGCGCAATTGTCATTCAAAACGTGACGGCTCTGAAAGCCGAAAATTGGCCTGGGGCAGGAAGGGGGTGAAAGTGCCCGGTATTGAAGCCGTTAAAGTGCATGTGTATGGGGGGGCTAAATGTTACAGGTTTAACATGGAAATCATTTTTATGGGTGCATAAAGTTAAACTCCTTGACTGCTCTGCAGATGTCGCTCGCCCTGATAAAATTTCTGGAGCCGATATCAACTCCATTTGCCAAGAGGTAGGTACAGTTTGGTCTGCTGATGGTCATTCGATTTTTAGGCTTTTGATTGCAAGCCAATGTCATGGCCTGCTACAAGCTTTTAATCGAAACAGGCTCTCGTGCCCTGCATATGAAGCCTATCCCCTGCCCCTCCTCCAGGCTTTGATTGTAGGGGGCTCTCGTGTCCTGCATATGAAGCCTCTCCCCTGCCCCTCCTCCAGGCTTTGATTGTAGGGGGCTCTCGTGTCCTGCATATGAAGCCTCTCCCCTGCCGATTCTCCAGGCTTTAAAGGGGTTGTAAAGGGCCATGTTTTTTCACCTTAATGCATCCCATGCATTAAGGTGAAAAAACACCTGTCAGTGACCGGCCCCCCAGCCCCCCGTTTTACTTACCTGAACCCTTGAATTTGTCCCACGGGGACGCTCTGTCTCTCTGCCCGGGGTTCTCGGCTCTTGATTGGATAGATTAATAGCAGCGCAGCCATTGTCTCCCGGTGGGGGGGGGGGGGGCGCGTGGCCGGGTCCTGCATTCGGCCTCTATGGGCGCCTAATGCTGGACTCGGGAGCTCACCCGCAAGGTAACCCCCCCTGGAGAGCGCTTCTCCCAGGGGGTTGTCTGATGTGGGGAGGAGCCGAGAGGGCCGCTGGGGACCCCAGAAGACGAGGTTCGGAGCCACTTTGTGCAAAACAAGCTGCACAGCTAAGGTAAGGAGGTAAGTATGATATGTTTGTTATTTTAAAAAAAACCCGAACCTTTAGTGTCACTTTAATTGAAAGTAGCTTTCATGCCCTGCATATGAAGTCACTCCCCTGCCCCTCCTCCAGGCTTTGAAAGGGGCTCTCGTGTCCTAGATATGAAGCCACTCCCCTGCCCCTCCTCCAGGCTTTGATTGACAGGGGCTTCCGTTCCCCTGCATATGAAGCCACTCCCCTGCCCCTCCTCACGGCTTTGATTGAAAGGGGCTCTCGTGTCCTGTATATGAAGCCCCTCCTCCAGGCTTTGATTGACAGGGACTCCCTGTTCCTTGCATATTAAGCCACACCCCTGCCGCTTCTCCAGGCTTTAATTGAAAGGGGCTCTCGTGTCCTGTATATGAAGCCCCTCCTCCAGGCTTTGATGAAAAGTAGCTCTCATGTCCTGCATATGAAGCCACTACCCTGCCCCTCCTCCGGGCTTTAATTGAAAATAGCTCCTGTGCCCTGCATTTAAGCCACACCCCTTCCACTCCTCCAGGCTTTGATAGAAAGGGGCTCTCGTGCCCTGCATATGAAGCCACTCCCCTGCCGCTCCTCCAGACTTTAATTGGTGACTTCCACCTCCCATGGTGAACTTATTTATCTTTTTTATTTCCAGGGCGGTATGCTTGCCGTGCGTGAGAATCGCTACATAGTTCTGGCCAAGGACTTTGAGAAAGCGTACAAGACGGTGATCAAAAAAGACGAGCAAGAACACGAATTCTACAAGTAACCGCCGCCCGGATTTTCTCTGTGTCCCGCCTGCTTGGTTTTCCTGGTTTTTTTTCTTTCATTTTATTAGCGTACGTTTGGACAGTATGGTGAATAAAAGGCTCTGGTCAGCTGATGATGATTACTTGTTTTTTATATTAATAGCAATGTAATCAAAGGTCATTTTTTTTTTTATGCATCTTGACCTATTAATGGTTAAAAAAAAAACATGTTCAGGTTGCCAAGTCCATCTCTGGGAAATTACCACCCCCAAACCCCGATGTATTCTTCTTCTTCGTCTTCGTCTTTACAAACCCAGATATTGCCTTGTAGTAGCAGTGGCATTATCACTGTGCTGTGTACATAGCCACAGACCCCCCCCAGGCCTTTTCTGATACTTTTTGTTCAACATGTAACAATCAGTATTTTTTGGCTAGAAAATTAGTTAGGACCCTCAAAACAAACATAATTTTTTTTAAAGTAGAGGCCCTGGTGCAGGGGTCTCAAACTGGCGGCCCTTCAGCTGTTGCAAAACTACAAGTCCCATGAGGCATTGCAAGACTGACAGTTACAAGCATGACTCTCTCGGGCAGGGGCATGATGGAACTTATAGTTCCACAACAGCTGGAGGGCCGCCAGTTTGAGAGCTCTGCCCTAGAGCATAAAAATTGCGAAACCCACAATTTATGTCATGCAGTAATTTGCGCAGAGCTCTCTTTCTTTTTTTTTTTTTTTTTTTTTTTTTTTTAGTGTTACCCTAGAAAAAAAAATGGATCCTGTCCCTTTTAAAGCATGTTATACAACACAGTGATTGTGCTGTGTTATTTGGCCCCCTGTAGCACCTGAAATACCTGGCTGATCCTGCCTAGCTATACCCTCCCCTCTGTAAACTGACCACAGTATATAATGGCTGCTGAGCTCTGACACTGTGGTCAGTTTACATGCCTCCGTCATCCGCAGCTCTCTTGTCTCTCCTCTGCCCCCCCGAGCCCCTGACTCTGACATCAGGTGACCCCTGGGCCCCCGACTCTGGCATCAGGTGGGCCCCCGACTCTGGCATCAGGTGGGCCCCGGGCTCTGGCATCAGGTGGGCCCCGGGCTCTGGCATCAGGTGGGCCCCGGGCTCTGGCATCAGGTGGGCCCCCGGGCTCTGGCATCAGGTGGGCCCCGGGCTCTGGCATCAGGTGGGCCCCGGGCTCTGGCATCAGGTGGGCCCCGGACTCTGGCATCAGGTGGGCCCCCGACTCTGGCATCAGGTGGGCCCCCGACTCTGGCATCAGGTGGGCCCCCGACTCTGGCATCAGGTGGGCCCCCGACTCTGGCATCAGGTGGGCCCCCGACTCTGGCATCAGGTGGTCCCCCGACTCTGGCATCAGGTGGCCCCCGGGCTCTTGACATCTGGTGACCCCCGGGCTCTTGACATCTGGTGACCCCCGGGCTCTTGACATCTGGTGACCCCCGGGCTCTTGACATCTGGTGACCCCCGGGCTCTTGACATCTGGTGACCCCCGGGCTCTTGACATCTGGTGACCCCCGGGCTCTTGACATCTGGTGACCCCCGGGCTCTTGACATCTGGTGACCCCCGGGCTCTTGACATCTGGTGACCCCCGGGCTCTTGACATCTGGTGACCCCCGGGCTCTTGACATCTGGTGACCCCCGGGCTCTTGACATCTGGTGACCCCCGGGCTCTTGACATCTGGTGACCCCCGGGCTCTTGACATCTGGTGACCCCCGGGCTCTTGACATCTGGTGACCCCCGGGCTCTTGACATCTGGTGACCCCTGGGCCCCTGACTCTTGACATCTGGTGACCCCTGGGCCCCTGACTCTTGACATCTGGTGACCCCTGGGCCCCTGACTCTTGACATCTGGTGACCCCTGGGCCCCTGACTCTTGACATCTGGTGACCCCTGGGCCCCTGACTCTTGACATCTGGTGACCCCTGGGCCCCTGACTCTTGACATCTGGTGACCCCTGGGCCCCTGACTCTTGACATCTGGTGACCCCTGGGCCCCTGACTCTTAAGCACTAGGTCAGTTTACATGCCTCCGTCATCCGCAGCTCTCTTGTCTCTCCTCTGCCCCCCCGAGCCCCTGACTCTGACATCAGGTGACCCCTGGGCCCCCCGACTCTGGCATCAGGTGGGCCCCCGACTCTGGCATCAGGTGGGCCCCCGACTCTGGCATCAGGTGGGCCCCGGGCTCTGGCATCAGGTGGGCCCCGGGCTCTGGCATCAGGTGGGCCCCGGGCTCTGGCATCAGGTGGGCCCCGGGCTCTGGCATCAGGTGGGCCCCGACTCTGGCATCAGGTGGGCCCCGACTCTGGCATCAGGTGGGCCCCGACTCTGGCATCAGGTGGGCCCCCGACTCTGGCATCAGGTGGGCCCCCGACTCTGGCATCAGGTGGGCCCCCGACTCTGGCATCAGGTGGGCCCCCGACTCTGGCATCAGGTGGGCCCCCGACTCTGGCATCAGGTGGGCCCCCGACTCTGGCATCAGGTGGGCCCCCGACTCTGGCATCAGGTGGGCCCTGGGCTCTTGACATCTGGTGACCCCTGGGCTCTTGACATCTGGTGGCCCCCGACTCTGGCATCAGGTGGCCCCCGACTCTGGCATCAGGTGGTCCCCCGACTCTGGCATCAGGTGGTCCCCCCGACTCTGGCATCAGGTGGTCCCCCGACTCTGGCATCAGGTGGTCCCCCCGACTCTGGCATCAGGTGGTCCCCCGACTCTGGCATCAGGTGGTCCCCCGACTCTGGCATCAGGTGATCCCCCGACTCTGGCATCAGGTGTTCCCCCGACTCTGGCATCAGGTGTTCCCCCGACTCTGGCATCAGGTGTTCCCCCGACTCTGGCATCAGGTGGTCCCCCGACTCTGGCATCAGGTGGTCCCCCGACTCTGGCATCAGGTGGTCCCCCGACTCTGGCATCAGGTGGTCCCCCGACTCTGGCATCAGGTGGTCCCCCGGGCTCTTGACATCTGGTGACCCCTGGGCTCTTGACATCTGGTGACCCCTGGGCCCCTGACTCTTGACATCTGGTGACCCCTGGGCCCCTGACTCTTGACATCTGGTGACCCCTGGGCCCCTGACTCTTGACATCTGGTGACCCCTGGGCCCCTGACTCTTGACATCTGGTGACCCCTGGGCCCCTGACTCTTGACATCTGGTGACCCCTGGGCCCCTGACTCTTGACATCTGGTGACCCCTGGGCCCTGACTCTTAAGCACTAGATGGCCCCCGACTCTCCAGCTTACGAGTCAGACACACAACAGAATTCTGAATGTGCGGAGGAAAGCTTTGTTGCTGCACATGGAATGAAATTTGAAGCACCGATCTTCCGATTCTATACTTTCAGACTGGAGTTCCAACAATTCATATGTTCTTCTATTCCTATTCTTCTCTTACTCAGCGGCAGCATAATAAAATGATTAATTCTCCTGCGTCTCATAATGAGTACACAATGTGAACTGAGAGGATTCCGGGAAATGTAGGGTAAGTGTGACAGATGAAAACCTATTTACTGAACAATGTTCACTATATGTCAAGGCTGTACAAGTCAGTGCAGATGTTCAACATACAGTAATGGAAAGGAGTATTTCAGGAGGAGGAGAGAAGGGGGTATATAGCAAGAGATATGACCAATTATCACCACCGTGACACGCCTCCTTCTTTAAATCACTTTGTATGGAAGAGGAAACGGAGGTCATGGGACTTTAAATGAGGCACCTCACTACCCAGAGTCACAATAACATGAAGTAAATGGTAAAGAAAGTTTATTAGAATCCAAGAATAAATCAACATAACCGCAGAAAAATACAGTACATGGTAATGAGTCATAAAAACCAGCTGACCTATAAAAGGCACATAATAAAACATAAATAGATATTGTATTGATACATGGTGGTATTTGCACAATAACGACACAACCAAAAATAGGTATAAATGGCAAGAACCAGACTGTCTTGGCATTCTTGAAAAATCGAAATGGAACTCGACGCATTTCGTGGAACATGTCCACTCATCAGGAGTACAGTATAAGGAATGTCTATAAGAGTGAAAAAGTAAAATATATAACAAAATGGTATATGGTCAAAATGATTGAACACTTTCCTATAACAGGAGTGAAAGGCATGATCTGGGGGAGACAAACAGTCTGGTACTTACTAGTCAGCTGGAAATTAGTCTGGATCCCAAAGGGAGAGAGAGAGAAAGGGGGTGACGGCAATGTCTGATCCGGGGGGGTGACGGCAATGTCTGATCCGGGGGGTGACGGCAATGTCTGATCCCGGGGGTGACGGCAATGTCTGATCCGGGGGGTGACGGCAATGTCTGATCCGGGGGGTGACGGCAATGTCTGATCCGGGGGGTGACGGCAATGTCTGATCCGGGGGGTGACGGCAATGTCTGATCCCGGGGGTGACGGCAATGTCTGATCCCGGGGGTGACGGCAATGTCTGATCCCGGGGGTGACGGCAATGTCTGATCCCGGGGGTGACGGCAATGTCTGATCCCGGGGGTGACGGCAATGTCTGATCCCGGGGGTGACGGCAATGTCTGATCCCGGGGTGACGGCAATGTCTGATCCCGGGGGTGACGGCAATGTCTGATCCCGGGGGTGACGGCAATGTCTGATCCCGGGGGTGACGGCAATGTCTGATCCCGGGGGTGACGGCAATGTCTGATCCCGGGGGTGACGGCAATGTCTGATCCGGGGGTGACGGCAATGTCTGATCCGGGGGGTGACGGCAATGTCTGATCCCGGGGGTGACGGCAATGTCTGATCCGGGGGGTGACGGCAATGTCTGATCCGGGGGGTGACGGCAATGTCTGATCCGGGGGGTGACGGCAATGTCTGATCCCGGGGTGACGGAAGGAATGACCCATCCATACCAAAGAAACAGCCAAAGGAGCAGAAAAGTCCATGGAATAGTGGGATGTAGGACGACTAATCTAAAAATATAGATTGATAAAAGTGAAAATATAAATCTGTGTATGTAAAATATAGCAATGTGTAAGTTGGATTGTAATAAACTTTCTTTACCATTTACTTCATGTTATTGTGACTCTGGGTAGTGAGGTGCCTCATATAAAGTCCCATGACCTCCTTTTCCTCTTCCATACAGAAGGAGCCGAGTCCTCCAGCAGTGCAGAGTATTTCAGGAGAGGAGAGACAGATAAAGGAAGGAGCAGTGCAGATTAATGTAGGAGAGGAGAGTTAGAGGAAGGAGCAGAGCAGAGTATTTCAAGAGAGGAGAGTTAGAGGAAGGAGCAGAGCAGAGTATTTCAAGAGAGGAGAGTTAGAGGAAGGGGCAGAGCAGAGTATTTCAGGAGAGGAGAGTTATAGAGAAAGGAGCAGAGTCCTCCAGTGGTGCAGAGTATTTCAGGAGAGGAAAGTTATAGAGGAAGGAGCAGAGTATTTCAAGAGAAGAGAGTTAGATAGAGGAAGGAGCAGAGCATAGTATTTCAGGAGAAGAGAGTCAGATAGAGGAAGGAACAGTGCAGATTAATGTAGGAGAGAAGAGAACGAGGAAGGAGCAGAACAGAGTAATTCAGGAGAGGAGAGTTAGAAAGAGGAAGGAGCAAAGTATAGTATTTCAAGAGAGGAGAGTTATAGAGAAAGGAGCAGGGTCCTCCAGTGGTGCAGAATATTTCAGGAGAGGAGAGTCAGATAGAGGAAGGAGCAGAGTATTTCAAGAGAGGAGAGTTAGACAGAGGAAGGAGCCGAGCGGAGTATTTCAGGAGAGGAGAGTTAGAGGAAGGAGCCGAGCAGAGTATTTCAAGAGAGGAGAGTCAGAGGAAGGAGCCGAGCAGAGTATTTCAGGAGAGGAGAGTCAGAGGAAGGAGCCGAGCAGAGTATTTCAAGAGAGGAGAGTTAGATAGAGGAAGGAGCCCAGCAGAGTATTTCAGGAGAGTCAGAGGAAGGAGCCGAGCAGAGTGTTTCAGGAGAGGAGAGTTTGATAGAGAAAGGAACAGAGCAGAGTATTTCAGGAGAGGAGATTCAGAGGAAGGAGCCGAGCAGAGTATTTCAGGAGAGGAGATTCAGATAGAGGAAGGAGCAGTGCAGAGTAATTCAGGAGAGGAGAGTTAGATAGAGGAAGGAGCCGAGCAGAGTATTTCAGGAGAGGAGAGTCAGAGGAAGGAGCCGAGCAGAGTATTTCAGAAGAGGAGATTCAGATAGAGGAAGGAGCAGTGCAGAGTAATTCAGGAGAGGAGAGTTAGATAGAGGAAGGAGCCGAGCAGAGTATTTCAGAAGAGGAGAGTTTGATAGAGAAAGGAACAGAGCATAGTATTTCAGGAGAGGAGATTCGGATAGAGGAAGGAGCCGAGCAGAGTATTTCAGAAGAGGAGAGTTTGATAGAGAAAGGAACAGAGCATAGTATTTCAGGAGAGGAGATTCGGATAGAGGAAGGAGCAGTGCAGAGTAATTCAGGAGAGGAGAGTTTGATAGAGGAAGGAGCAGAGCAGAGTATTTCAGGAGAGGAGAGTTTGATAGAGGAAGGAGCAGAGCAGAGTATTTCAGGAGAGGAGATTCGGATAGAGGAAGGAGCAGAGCAGAGTAATTCAGGAGAGGAGAGTTTGATAGAGGAAGGAGCAGAGCAGAGTAATTCAGGAGAGGAGAGTTTGATAGAGGAAGGAGCAGAGCAGAGTATTTCAGGAGAGGAGAGTTTGATAGAGGAAGGAGCAGTCCTTCAGCAGAGTATTTCAGGAGAGGAGCATTAGTTTAGTATCATTTAATGCTTCATTCTACCTGTTCTGTATCACTTACAGCTCCAGATTATTGCACAGCTCAGATCTTTTCCGTCACTTGTGGCGATCACATGGCTCGTATTGCTCCATCAACAATATCATTCGTCATGACATAATGACTGGAATAGGTTGCTGTAGAAGGTGACACATCCTCCTCGGGTGCTGAGAATCAACAGACCAGTGGGGGGGGGGGGGTATTATTATTTCATTAACCCCACAGGATTACCTCCGGCTCTCTCTCTGCGTCTCACAGCCATACATTGTACCTTTATTACCTGCACTGACATGATTGGGATTTACTGGGATTTCTCTGCTGGGTCCCGAGTGCTCAGCAGATACAAATACAGATCATTTGTGATGAGATATACACCATATTACCAAAAGTATTGGGACACCTCTCCAAATCATTTGGTGGAGGGGGGATTATGGTGTGGGGGGGGGGGGTGTATTTCAGGGGTTGGGCTTGGCCCCTTAGTTCCAGTGAAGGGAACTCTTAAGACGTCAGCATACCAAGACATTTTGGGCAATTTCATGCTCCCAACTTTGTGGGAACAGTTTGGGGACGGCCCCTTCCCTTTCCAACATGACTGCACACCAGTGCACAAAGCAAGGTCCATAAAGACATGGATGAGCAAGTTTGGGGAGGAGGGACTTCCCTGGCCTGCACAGAGTCCTGACCTCAACACATTAAAACGCCTTTGGGATGAATTATAGTGGAGACTGCGGAAAGTGGTGCATTACTTTTCCCCAAAAGTAGTACCGACCATGGAGGCTGGTTAAGGACCTGTTCATAGTGTATGGGCTGACTTAAAGCTGAACTTCATGGCCACTAATTTTCATTTAAAAATATTCCTTAAAAAATCACAAAGGACATAAATACACGTTATGTGCACCAGACGCCCTTTGCACACCCAGATATTATCTTTAAAAAGTAGCTATGACATCATCACTGTGAGGTACACAGCCTGTGAATAGAGCCAGAGCTGTGGGAGGGGCTCAGCAGGCTCCACCCACTACAGGTTGCCTGCAGAAAACTACAGCAGGGGGGCGGAGACAAGACCAGTCACCCTGCACAAGGAGAGGGAGCAGCAGCCAGCAGTCTTACAACTGGATTACTGCACAGATCTGGAAGAAATACACAAAGCTCACCGAGATTCAGGAAGATTCCACATGATGAATGATAAATAAAGAGACAGTTTACTGTCCTTCAGATTGTAGGGGGGCCAAAACCATGGCCAATGGAAGTAGAAAACGCCTCAAGTTTGGTGGTCGGTGGGAGTAAAATATTTATATAGTGCATGTGGTCAATAGGAGGAGAAATAATGCCCCTTCATTGGTGTCAGTGGGAAGAATAGTGCCCCATTGTTGGTTTTAGTGGGAGGAATAGTGTCCCATCATTGGTTTCAGTGGGAGGAATAGTGTCCCATCATTGGTGTCAGTGGGAGGAATAGTGTGCCATCATTGGTGTCAGTGGGAGGAATAGTGCCCCATCATTGGTGTCAGTGGGAGGAATAGTGTCCCATCATTGGTGTCAGTGGGAGGATCAATGCCCCATCACTGGTGTCAGTGGGAGGAATAGTGCCCCATCATTGGTGTCAGTGGGTGGAATAGTGCCCCATCATTGGTGTCAGTGGGAGGAATAGTGCCCCATCATTGGTGTCAGTGGGAGGAATAGTGTCCCATCATTGGTGTCAGTGGGAGGAATAGTGTCCCATCATTGGTGTCAGTGGGTGGAATAGTGTCCCATCATTGGTGTCAGTGGGTGGAATAGTGTCCCAAAATGAGGCACCTTTGAGGAAAAGAGGGAACATTTGACCCCTGTAAGACCTTCTGCAGCCTCTCTGTACGGCGTCTATTATATTAAGCCGCGGCTATTGTACCTGTTCCGCCAGCGGCCCGCTCGGTGAATTCTCGGCTATTTAAAGCAGCTGGAAGATGAACAACTAATCTGCCATTAATCAGATGTTACGTGAAATCCAATACCGCGGCTTTTGTGTCCGTGTTCACACCATTAATTCCCCGCCCGCCGCATGTTGAGTGCAGTTAGGGTGGATGGCGTCAGTTTGGGTCGGAGCCAGGTTTTTGCTTCTGTTTTAAATTGTGCAAAGGAAGTCCATCCAGTCTTGAGATTTACACAGCTCTGCCACACAGCAGAGTCCTGCCTGGCACAGATTTCTCTCTACTGTAATTAAGTAACACCTAACCGGTATTGTCTCTTTGGAGAAGCAGCAGAGTGATGAGCTCAACGTGGTCACTCAGCTCTCTCCTTCTGTCAGCATGCAAGACTGATAGCCTCCTTGAACTGCCCGTCCTCCCCTAATCTGAGCCCTGCTATATAGCGACTTACAGGTCTTGTCCCTCCCCTAGTCTGTGATTGGACAGTAAAAAAAAGAAGCAGCAAACCGATGAGCTCATCTCTCTGTCTGCTTTCTCCTCCTATTGGAATGCTCCTGGCACTGCAGCTCAACTGATTGGCTCCTTGTGCTGCTTTTCCCTTCCCCAGACTGAACTCTGCTGTTCAGGGGACTGCATGAGGCTGATACTGAAATTCAGTTACTTACACAGCAGAGCTTGATTCGTTTTGTCTTTTATATGTAATATCATTGTATTCTTCAATCATCTATGTTGTAAAAACCTTGTTGTTTACAGGGCACAGTAGCTCAAGATAAAATTTGCAGATACCATTACACAATAATATATTGCTGAATCATTGTATTCTTATATTACCTGCTGTTGTAAAAAAAACCTTGTAGTTCAGAGCCCTGGGGCCCAACCTGAGGTCCAAGGGCCACGGTTGGCCCTTTAGTATTTGTTCTGCACCCCTTAGACCCCAGCAGTCACCAGAGGGACCATTGACTTGTACAGGGGATGCAATGGGAGTGATCTCTAGCCGTCTCTTGTACTATGTTCCCGTCCCCAGTCTCCAACCCCACCTGTAGCATGTCCACAGTCTCTGATCATCACCTGTAGCATGTCCAGAGTCTCTGATCACCTCCTGTGGTATGTCCCCAGTATCTAACCACATCTGTAGCATGTCCACAGTCTCTGATCATCTCCTGTGGTATGTCCCCAGTCTCTGATCATCTCCTGGGGTATGGCCCCAGTCTCTAACCACACCTGTAACATGTCCACAGTCTCTGATCATCTCCTGTGGTATGTCCCCAGTCTCTGATCATCTCCTGGGGTATGGCCTCAGTCTCTAACCCCACCTGTAGCATGTCCACAGTCTCTGATCACCTCATGTGGTATGTCCCCAGTCTCTAACCATATTTGTAGCATGTCCACAGTCTCTGATCATCTCCTGTGGTATGTCCCAAGTCTCTGATCATCTCCTGGGGTATAGCCCCAGTCTCTAACCACACCTGTAACATGTCCACAGTCTCTGATCATCTCCTGTGGTATGTCCCCAGTCTCTAACCACACCTGTAGCATGTCCCAAGTCTCTGATTATCTCCTGTGGTATGTCCCCAGTCTCTCACCACACCCGTAGCATGTCCACAGTCTCTGATCATCACCTGTAGCATGTGCCCAGTCTCTGATCATCTCCTGTAGCATGTCCCAAGTCTCTGATCATCACCTGTAGCATGTCCACAGTCTCTGATCATCACCTGTAGCATGTCCACAGTCTCTGATCATCACCTGTAGCATGTCCACAGTCTCTGATCATCTCCTGTGGTATGTCTCCAGTCTCTAACCACACCTGTAGCATGTCCACAGTCTCTGATCATCACCTGTAGCATGTCCACAGTCTCTGATCCCCTCCTGTGGTATGTCCCCAGTCTCTAACCACACCTGTAGCATGTCCACGGTCTCTGATCATCACCTGCGGTATGTTCATTGACGGTCTCCTGGAGTGCTGCTGAACGTTATGTGCGGCTCTTTGATAATGCCAAGGGCTGCCGGTGATGCCCCCTATACCTCGTGAGATAACAACCACTGTTTAAGAGAGTGCAGTAGCTCAAGACAAAAATTCACACACACAAGTTAATGACTCAACACAGCTTGACTCCTTTTGAGGTTTCAATTAGAGATAACCAGCCTGAAAGAAGATAGCTACCTCTGTCCTCTCTCTTTAGATAAGCCATGGTACTCTGGGAATCATTTGTCATAGATTGAACATTTAGACGTAAAATGAAGATTGTATATAGTTACAAAAAAGTATAAAATATTAATTTACAAACTGCAACACTGACAAAACTGCAAGAGTTTTGTCAGTGTTAAAAACAGATCAGGAAATTATTATACCGGCAACTTTTTTGCCAGCAGGGCGACCAGTTGTACAAGATGAATGCCAGATTAGAGATACGGGCAGGGCAGGATCTGTTGTGTAGATATACACAGCTCCTATTGAGGTTTCAGCTAGAGACAAATAGCCTGAAAGAAGGTAGCTACCACTCTTTAGATAAGCCATGGTACTCTGGGAATCCTTTATCATGTATTGAATGTTTAAATGTAAAACAAAAGATCATATGTGTAGTCTTAAAACTTTATAAACCACAACCAGTGAACACACAAGAGTTTTGTTGGTTTAAAAATGGATCGGGAGATGGATATACCCAGGGCCGTCTTTAAGGCAGGGCAAAAGGGGCAGCTGCCCCGGGCCCAGTCATTGTTGTGGGCGGGGCTTTTTTTCTCAGCGAATAGGTGCAGGAACTCCCTCCTTCCGAGCCACCTCTTGTGTCCGCCTCTGAGCACCATTTCTTGGTTCCACTCCCTACCCACCTCCGAGCACCATTCCTTGGTTCCACTCCCTACCCACCTCCGAGCACCATTCCCTGGTTCCACTCCCTACCCACCTCTGAGCACCATTCCTTGGTTCCACTCCCTACCCACCTCCGAGCACCATTCCTTGGTTCCACTTCCTACCCTCCTCCGAGCACCATTCTTTGGTTCCACCCCCTACCCTCCTCCGAGCACCATTCTTTGGTTCCACCCCCTACCCTCCTCCGAGCACCGTTCCTTGGTTCCACTCCCTACCCTCCTCTGAGCACCATTCTTTGGTTCCACCCCCTACCCTCCTCCGAGCACCGTTCCTTGGTTCCACTCCCTACCCTCCTCCGAGCACCATTCTTTGGTTCCACTCCCTACCCTCCTCCGAGCACCATTCTTTGGTTCCACCTCCTACCCACCTCTGAGCACCGTTCCTTGGTTCCACCCCCTACCCACCTCTCAGTAATGGATACAGAACCAAGTATCAATTTGTGGTGCTAAGTAATTTGTATGTCATTTGTTAATGATAGGAAGTAAAATAGATCACCTGTAGCCAGCAACAATGGAGCACCCCCAGCAACATTAGACTCTGAACAGCTAGCAACAATAGACCTCTCCCTCAACAGTAGATGTCTTCCAGAAACCATGGTCTCCCAGTAGCATAAGACCCCCCCCCCCAGCAACAATAGATCCCCCACCAGCGACAACTGACCTCACCAGCAACAATAGACTCTCCATGTATTGTTACTGGTGAGGTCAGTTGTCGCTGGTGGGGGATCTATTGTTGCTGGGGGGGGGGGTTAAGCTACTGGGAGACCATCGTTTCTAGAAGACATCTACTATAAAAATAGATCCCCTTCAGCAACAATAGATCCCCCAGCAGCCAGCATCAATAGACCCTCCAGTAAACCCCAGCACCCCTTGCCATTACATACATTCAGAGCTGGAGGTGCCGGAACTGCGTTCCCCCGCGTTCCTGCTGAAAAAAAAAGCCCTGGTTGTGGGGCCCAAAGCAGCTGCCCCTTGAGCCTACACTACCTGAAAATAGTTGACAAGTGGATTCGGGAGGGAGGGCCCATGAAAATGTTTGCCCAGGGCCCAATCAATATAAAAGACGGCCCTGGATATACCAGCAATTAGGACATTTTGGCGACCAGTTGCATGGGATGAATGCCGGAATGGAGACACCGACGGGGAGGATCTGTCACATGTGAGCAGCCTGTACCTTTAAAAGTACAAAAATGATCAATCTTCACAATGATACATTTTTTATTTTACAAGGCCGAATGACCCACATTATTGATAGTCTTTTATTATACAATATTTCACCCTGCTGTTTTTCTCCCAGGAAAAGGCTTGTGATTGTTTTTTTCCAGAATCTGTCAGAATCGTGATGCCTTGGAGCAGAATAACGCAGCCAGGGAGCTGAGCAGAAATACAAAGTAATACAGAGTAGCCATCGCTTCCTGTGTATTGCATTACCCCTGATTACAGAACATGGCTCATTTCTCTTATCGCCGGGCCCTTTCAGCTGCCACACAGCAACCTCTATCAACCTGATACCCAGCCGTACAACACCACCGCCATGGTACACTGGTTGCATTGCTTGACCGGTCACCCTGGCAATGAAACACCGGCTGGTGATTGGGCAGAGCAGCCAGAGACAGATGGGGCAGGTGATTTTATTATAGATAGAGAGGTAATAAAGATAGAGGAAGGCAGAGGGGGACAGGAGGCAGAAAGGGGAAAAAAACTTTATAAGTGCAGAGGAAGGAAAAAAAGACAGGAAAGAATCAGTAAGGGAGAGAGAGAGAGAGAGAGAGAGAGAGAGAGATAGAGAGAGAAAAAGAGAGAGAGAAGAGAGAGAGAAGAGGGGAAGGAGAGAGAGAGGCTTAGAGATCTAAAGGGAGAAGAGAGAGAGAGGTAGGGAGAAAGGGTAAAAGAAGGGGAGATTGTAAGAGAGAAGGAGCAAAGGAGAGAGGAGAGAGAGCAGGAGGTATAGGATAGGGCAAAGGAGAGAGGAGAGAAGAGGATCAAGAGGGGGAAGATAGAAGGGGGGTAAGAACTTAAGAAGGAGGAAAGGGTAATAGAAGAGTAAGAGAGGGAGAGAAGGGGGGGGGGGGGGTAGACCATAAGCAAAGGCAAAGGATCAGGAAAGAGAGAGAAACAGGAGAGAGAAGAGGGGTAAAGAGAGAGGGAGAGAAGAGTAGAGAGGAGGATCGAGAGGGAGAGAGGAGGATCAAAAGGAAAAAGAGGGAGGAGTGAGGGAGAGAATAGGATCGAGAGGCAAAAGAGAGAGAGAGAGAGAGAATGTGAGGAGGGGTAAAGAGAGAGGCAGATAAGAGGATCAAAAGGAGAGAAGAGGATCAAGAGAGGGAGAGAAGAGGATCAAGAGAAGATAGGGAGAGGAGAGGATCACGAGGAGAAAGAGAGAGGGATAAAAGAGGATCAAGAGGAGAAAGGGAGAGGGAGAGAAGAGGATCAAGAGGAGAAGGAGAGAGGAGGATCAAGAGGAGAAAGAGAGAGGGAGAGAGGAGGAGAAAGAGAGAGGGAAAAAAGAGGATCAAGAGGAGAAAGAGAGAGGGAGAGAAGAGGATCAAGAGGAGAAAGAGAGAAAAGAGGATCAAGAGGAGAAGGAGAGGGGAGAGCGGAGGAGAAAGAGAGAGGGGGAGAAGAGGATCAAGAGGAGAAAGAGAGAGGAGATAAGGAGAGAAGAGGATCAAAAGGAGAAGGATAGAGGAAGAGAAAGAGAGAGGAGAGAGGGAGAGAAAAGGATCAAGAGGAGAAAGAGAGGGGGAGAGAGGAGGATCAAGAGGAGGAGGAGAGAAGGAGAGAGGAGGATCAAGAGGAGGAGGAGAGAGGGAAAGAGGAGTAAAGGAACAGGACTGGTGGAGAGAGGTAGAAGAGGAAAGGAGGGTAGGGGAGCTAGAGAGAAGGAGAGAGGAGGATCAAGAGGAGAAAGAGAGAGGGAGAGAGAAGTAAAGGAACAGGACTGGTGGAGAGAGAGAGAGATGATTGTTGGGGAATGAAGAGAGTCAAAGAGAACGGAAAGAGGAAAGAAAAAGGGAGACAGAGAGAGGGAGAGGAGGGGTAAAAATCCAGAGAGTGGAGAAGGAAGGGGAGAAGGGACAGGAAAAGGGGGATAAAAGAGAATCAAGAGGAGAGAGTAAAAAGGAGAAACGAACATGGGAAGGAGGGGAGAGAAAAGAAAAAGAAGTAAGAGAAAGCAAGGGGCGAAGGAAAGAAAAAAGGGGTTGATAAAAAAGAGAGAGGAAAAGAGTGGGCAGAGAGAGCAAGTGGAGAGAGAGGAAAAACAGAGGGTATAAAAAGAGGTGGAGAGAGTAAGAAAGGTAAAAAGCACACAGAGGGGAGGAAAGAAGGACAGAGAGAGCAGGGGGCAAAGTTTTCAGAAGAAAGGCGAAGAGGTGGATGAAGGAGTTCTAGAAGGAGAGGGATAGAGGTGGGAAAATTAAGAGAGAGAGAAAAAAATAGGTAGGTGTGTGTGTGTGGGGGGGGGGGCTTAGATACAAAAGGATGAAGGAAGGAAGTTTGTAAAAACAGAGAGAGAGGAGAGAAAGGGGTGCACAGGAGGTATAGTAAGGAGAGTTAGAGGAGACAAGATCAGAGAGAGAAAGGTGAGAAGAGGAAAGGAGGGTAGAGGAGCGAGAGAGAGAGGAGGAGAGGAAGAGGAGAGAGAGAGAAAGAGAATAGAGAGGAAGAGGAGAGGAGCAGGAAGAGGAGAGAGAGAGAGAAAGAGGATAGAGAGGAAGAGGAGAGGAGCAGGAAGAGGAGAGAGCGAGAAAGAGAGGAGCAGGAGAAGGAGAGGAAGAGAGGAAGAGGAGAGAGAGAGAAAGGGGATAGAGAGGAAGAGGAGAGGAGCAGGAAGAGGAGAGAGAGAGAGAGAGAGAGAGAGAGAGAGAGAGAGAGAGAGAGAGAGGGAGAGGAGCAAGAGAGGGAGAGGAGCAGGAAGAGGAGAGAGAGAGGAAGGAGAGAGAGAGAGGGGGAGAGGAGCAGGAAGAGGAGAGGAAGAGGAGAGAGAGAGAGAGAGGGAGAGGAGCAGGAAGAGGAGAGGGAGAGGAAGAGGAGAGAGAGAGAGGGAGAGGAGCAGGAAGAGGAGAGAGAGAGGAAGAGGAGAGAGAGAGAGGAAGAGGAGCAGGAAGAGGAGAGGAGGAAAAAGAGTGAGGAGTGGGAAGTGAGGGACAGGATACAAAAAAGGAGCAATAGTACAGGTAAGACAGGAATTAAAAATTGGAAATCAATAGAAAAGTCTCCAACTTCAATCCAAAGAGCGCAGGAATTAGACATATAAAGGTGAGAGAGACGATGGAGATGAAGTAACCACTTCCTCACTCCGCAGGAATCAAACAGGATCAGAACACTACTGGGAAGAGAAGAGAGGGAGAGGAGAGGAAGAGGAGAGGGAGAGGAGAGGAGAGGAGAGGGAAAGGGAGAGGGAAAGGAGAGGAAGAGGAGAGGCGAGGGAGAGGAGAGGAAGATTAAAGTAGAGGGAGAGGAGAGGGAGAGGGAGGGGAGGGGAGAGGAGAGAGAGAAGTGGAAGTGACAGGGAAATAATGCAATTACAGAGCAGAAAAAAAATCTGTTAATACTTAGAGAAGAAGTGAAGGGAGGTAGGAGCCTGACAGCACACAGAGGAGGGGGACATATAAAGGGGAAAGGAAAAGCGATCGCAGCACAAGTTTCACTGACACCGAACAGATAAAGGAGAGGAATCGATCATTCCTCGCAGCCCGCTCCACCAGAGATAATGGAGACATAGAGATGGTGAATGTGGACGAGGAGACAACTCCACAAGGACACAGGTAAGAGACCCTTTAAAGTGGACCTGTCACTGAAATTTACTGAGCATAACTAAATCCCATCATTGTCTTGAGTTATTTTTCTTGTTATGAATAAAAAAACAAAAAACATTGCTCTGGAGTTATCTTAAGCCTAAGCAGAGATCACATCAGAGATCACATCAGAGATCACTTCAGAGATCACATCAGAGATCACATCAGAGATCACATCAGAGATCACTTCAGAGATCACATCAGAGATCACATCAGAGATCACATCAGAGATCACATCAGAGATCACTTCAGAGATCACATCAGAGATCACATCAGAGATCACTTCAGAGATCACATCAGAGATCACTTCAGAGATCACTTGGTCTCCAGCTACCAAGGGCATTGTGGGTGTTTGATGTCATTAGATGCTGCAGGGGTTGATAACTAATTCCAGGCACCTACAGGGCTATGTGGAGAGGGTGGAATTGCTGACATGGGTAAAGCACATTATATCGATCACTCCATCTTTCTTACAATCCTAGATTCAAAGATTTATACCTGAAGACTGTTTTTTTTTGTTTGTTTGTTTTTTACTTTAAAATCATCTTATCCTCCATTGATTCCATGTCCTGCAAAGTTCACGTTTTCATGCTATCACTCACCCTGAGACTCCTTTGTTTGGGTTTAGTTATACCATCGGTGTGCCGGTTCCTTTGTCCCGTCAGAACTGCTTGCAAGTCATTTTGCAGTTCTTAAAGTGAACCTTTCGGCACTTCTGTTCCCCTACTCCTTGCAGAATCGCCGAACAAATCTTTAAAAATGTTAAAGCGGAGCTCCAGGCCCCCTCCCAAAAAAATGAAAAGTCAGCAGCTACCAATACTGTAGCTGCTGACTTTTAGCCCTGGTTCACATTGGAACGATTTGTTATGTCAAATCGCTTGTCAAATCGGCGGCAATTGCCGCCAATGGCACCATCCTAAACGCCGCAACGCCGCTGCACCGATTTCAAAAAGTCGTTTCTGTACTACTTTTTGCGATTTCGGGCTGCAATTTACATTGACATCTGTGCAGAAACCCGCATAGATGTCTCTGAAATCGCGGCCGAAATCGGGACTGACATGCGGGAGTGAAATCTGAAGTCGCACGGCTTCATTCCCGCAGCTCAGTGTGAACCTGGGCTTATGGACACTTACCTGTCCAGGGATCCAGCGGTGTCCTCACCTGAGCCGACTCTTCAATCAGCTTCAGGTGCCAATTCCGGGATCTGTAGTAAGGGAAACCTTTTCGGCTCCACAGCCTGTCTCCTGCTGCGCATGCACAAACCACACTGCGCTTTGTGAATGGTCCCGTAGTACCAGGACCTAAGATGTGCCCCAAAAGACTGCAGGGGAAGGAGGGGAATTCCAGCTCAGATCGCCACGGCGCATCTGACCGGAAGTGGTAGCAGGTACCTGTCAAAACTAGGTACCCCCAAAAAAATGTGGCAGTGCAGGGGCGGATCCAGAGCCTAGTCTAGGGAGGGGCACTGCCAGAAAATATGTTTTTTTGCGGGCAATTTAACGGGTAAATGGCTGGTGTTAGCACTTCAATCATCACGGCACCATGGTTGTTATGGTGTCAGGATGATTGAAGCGCATTATTTCTACTATTATATTGTAATATAAAATGAAATAGTTCAACTCACCATAATACAGAATCAGTGGGAGCCCTGAGCGTGTCACTTGCCACCAGATGCAAATTGTCACTTGCCACGTCACCTGCCACAAGTTGCGGATTGTCACTTGCCACGTTACCTGACACACATTGCGGATTGTCACTTGCCACACCACCTGTCACATGTTGCAGATTGTCACTTGCCACGTCACCTGTCACATGTTGCGGATTGTCACTTGCCACGTCACCTGCTACAAGTTGCGGATTGTCACTTGCCACGTCACCTGCCACAAGTTGCGGACTGTCACTCGCCACGTCACCTGCCACATGTTGCGGATTGTCACTTGCCACGTCACCTGCTACAAGTTGCAGACTGTCACTTGCCACGTCACCTGCTACAAGTTGCGGATTGTCACTTGCTGCGCCACATGTCACATGTTGCGGATTGTCACTTGCCACGTCACCTGCTACAAGTTGCAGACTGTCACTTGCCACGTCACCTGCTACAAGTTGCGGACTGTCACTCCCCACGTCACCTGCCACACGTTGCGGATTGTCACTTGCTGCGCCACATGTCACATGTTGCGGATTGTCACTTGCCACGTCACCTGCCACAAGTTGCGGACTGTCACTTGCCACGTCACCTGCCACAAGTTGCGGACTGTCACTCGCCACGTCACCTGCCACACGTGGCGGATTTTCACTTGCCGCACCACCTGTCACATGTTGCGGATTGTCACTTGCCACGTCACCTGCTACAAGTTGCAGACTGTCACTTGCCACGTCACCTGCTACAAGTTGCGGATTGTCACTTGCCACGTCACCTGCCACACGTTGCGGATTGTCACTTGCTGCGCCACATTTCACATGTTGCGGATTGTCACTTGCCACGTCACCTGCTACAAGTTGCAGACTGTCACTTGCCACGTCACCTGCTACAAGTTGCAGACTGTCACTTGCCACGTCACCTGCTACAAGTTGCGGACTGTCACTCCCCACGTCACCTGCCACACGTTGCGGATTGTCACTTGCTGCGCCACATGTCACATGTTGCGGATTGTCACTTGCCACGTCACCTGCCACAAGTTGCGGACTGTCACTTGCCACGTCACCTGCCACAAGTTGCGGACTGTCACTCGCCACGTCACCTGCCACGCGTGGCGGATTTTCACTTGCCGCACCACCTGTCACATGTTGCGGATTGTCACTTGCCACGTCACCTGTGCAAGTTGCGGACTGTCACTTGTCACGTCACCTGCGCAAGTTGCGGACTGTCACTTGTCACGTCACCTGCGCAAGTTGCGGACTGTCATTTGTCACGTCACCTGCGCAAGTTGCGGACTGTCACTTGCTACATCACCTGCCACAAGTTACGGATTGTCACTTGCCATGTCACCTGCCACAAGATGCGGACTGTCACTTGCCACGTCACCTACCACAAGTTGCGGACTGTCACTTGCCACGTCACCTGCCACAAGTTGTGGACTGTCACTTGCCATGTCACCTGCCACAAGTTGCGGACTGTCACTTGCCATGTCACCTGCCACAAGTTGCGGACTGTCACTTGCCACGTCACCTACCACAAGTTGCGGACTGTCACTTGCCACGTCACCTGCCACAAGTTGCGGACTGTCTTTTGCCACGTCACCTGCCACACGTTGCGGACTGTCACTTGCAACATCACTTGTCACTCGTTGCCAATTGTCTCTTGCTGTGTCCCAGAGTCAGGCAGCAGATGTAATCTCTCTGCTGCCCGTGGCTGCCCGCACAGTGAGGGCGGAACTGCAGGGATGCAGGGCGGGCGGTGAGAGATGATGTCATGCCTCTGCTCCCTCGCCCGCTGGCTCGCTGATTGGCCAGCCACCCTCTTACCCACCGAGCTGCTCAGCTGCCCGGCCCGCCCACTCTCTCACCCGCCCAGTTGTCCGCCCACTCTCTCACCTGCCCGCGGAGCTGCCCGCTCTCTCAGCTGCCCACTAACTCACCCGCATCTAATTTCTGGGGGGGGGGCAATTTACCCATTGCCCCCCCCCCCCTGGATCCGCCCCTGAATCCGCCCCTGAATGGAGAGTGCAGACAAGCGGATCTTCCACTTTTGGCGCAACAGAGGTTTGACTAGAACATTCAGGGCCCGATGCAAAAACCATGAAGGGCTTTCCATCTGTACTGGGGCCCTTCCCTCTGGGCCTGGGTCCCTTCTTATTGATCTTGGGGCCCTTTATTTCCTTCTTTGGGCCCTTTATGAGCCCTGGTTAACACTGTGACACATAAAGTCGCATGACAAGTCAAAACACAATTATTTCAATGAGCACCGTCTTAATGCACCAAAAAAATAAGGTTGCACTAATTTTCTGCGACTTTGTTGCAATTTGAGTGCCACAGACTGCAATGTTAAATCACAAAAGTTGCAAGCAAGTCTGAAGGAAATCGCAAGAAAGTCACATGATTTTGGGGTTACAGCAGTGCGAACCAAGCCTTAGGCCCCATTCACAATTGTATGACTTATCATGCAACTTTGGACATCTAATTCGCATGACAAGTCATTCCCTATGTTTTCCAATGATAACCAATCCAAAATATGCAACTTAAAGTTGCGACTTTAAAGTAGTTCATGCATTACCTTTTGTCTGACTTTCATGCAACTCGAGGGCCGTAGACTTCAATGTTAACCCTCAAAAGTTGCATGAAAAAGCACTTGAATGCTATACAATGCAATAGTTGTCCATTATCACTGGTCAAAGCCAAAGTTGTATCCAAGTTGCACCAAAGTTGCACTCCACGGTCGGTGCAACTCTGGAGTCTTACAAGTGTGAATGGAGCCTTATGATGCTGCAGCGCCCTCCCATGGTGGTAGAATGCCAGGGCCCAGTCGCTGCCTAAGGGGCTCAGGCTGAACCCAAGCTCGCTCCCTACTGGTCATGACAGGAAGCTGCCGTTCTGTAGGGCAGAACTAGATGACAGCAGTCATGGAAGGTTCTTAGGCTCCTGCCAACAATGTAACACCTCCTTTAACTTCTCCTCTTCCACAATGTGACAGCAAAGTAATCATTTTATTAAAAACCCATGGGATCCCTGACGCCTAATTCAGTCCTTTTTTTTTAATTATTATTAATGATGTTTATTTACACAGCTGGTACAAGAATTTTTATTTTTTTTTCTCTTTGATGTCGGTGTGTTTACAGAGCAGCGCCGCTGTCTTAGCAACCGAAAGAATCCACTAGGCAACGCAACTTTGCTGACTCTCGAGTTCTTTATTTCAATTTTTTTTAACCCTGTGAGTGCTTGAGGCGTTTGGCTAAATAACTTGCGGCTTTGCCAGGCGACAGCGACATGGCGATTGACGTTGTGGGACTACAGGTTTCAGGATGACCCTGGACTGAGAGCTGTAACTAGAGAGACCGCTAAGGCAAAGAAGTTATCAAAGGGAAGGAAGGTGGGCAGTAAAAAGAAAGGGATGGCCAGCACTCAGGATGACATCCAAAAAATAGTATTCCTTTATTGAAAAGACATGTACACAGTGGCGGCTGGTGCTAAACTTTTTTTTGGGGGGGCGGCAAACAAACCCTCCCAGGTCTGCACTCACCCCTCCATGGTCCCCCCCCCCGCACTCGCCCCTCCATGCCACGTTCCTCCCGCACTCGCCGTCCACGACACTGTCCTCCCGCACTCGCCCCTCCATGTCACAGTCCCCACACACTCGCCCCTCCATGTCACGGTCCTCCCGCACTCGCCCCTCCATGTCACGGTCCCCCCACACTCGCCCCTCCATGTCACGGTCCCCCCACACTCGCCCCTCCATGTCACGGTCCCCCTGCACTCGCCCCTCCATGTCACGGTCCCCCCGCACTCGCCCCTCCATGTCACGGTCCCCCTGCACTCGCCCCTCCATGTCACGGTCCCCCCACACTCGCCCCTCCATGTCACGGTCCCCCTGCACTCGCCCCTCCATGTCACGGTCCCCATGCACTCGCCCCTCCATGTCACGGTCCTCCCGCACTCGCCCCTCCATGTCACGGTCCCCCCACACTCGCCCCTCCATGTCACGGTCCCCCTGCACTCGCCCCTCCATGTCACGGTCCCCCCACACTCGCCCCTCCATGTCACGGTCCCCCCACACTCGCCCCTCCATGTCACGGTCCCCCCACACTCGCCCCTCCATGTCACGGTCCCCCCACACTCGCCCCTCCATGTCACGGTCCCCCTGCACTCGCCCCTCCATGTCACGGTCCCCATGCACTCGCCCCTCCATGTCACGGTCCTCCCGCACTCGCCCCTCCATGTCACGGTCCCCCCACACTCGCCCCTCCATGTCACGGTCCCCCTGCACTCGCCCCTCCATGTCACGGTCCCCCTGCACTCGCCCCTCCATGTCACGGTCCCCCTGCACTCGCCCCTCCATGTCACGGTCCCCCCGCACTCGCCCCTCCACGCCACAGTCCCCCCACACTCACCCCTCCACGCCACGGTCCCCCCACACTCGCCCCTCCATGTCACGGTCCTCCCGCACTCGCCCCTCCATGTCACGGTCCTCCCACACTCGCCCTCCATGTCACGGTCCCCCCACAGTCGCCCTCCATGTTACGGTCCTCTCGCACTCGCCCCTCCATGTCACGGTCCCCCCACACTGGCCCCTCCATGTCACGTCCCCCCACACTCGCCCTCCATGTCACGGTCCTCCCGCACTCGCCCCTCCATGTCACGGTCCCCCCACACTCGCCCCTCCATGTCACGGTCCCCCCACACTGCCCCTCCATGTCACGGTCCCCCCACACTCGCCCCTCCATGTCACGGTCCCCCCACACTCACCCCTCCATGTCACGGTCCCCCCGCACTCGCCCCTCCATGTCACGGTCCCCCCACACTCGCCCCTCCATGTCACGGTCCCCCCACACTGCCCCTCCATGTCACGGTCCCCCCACACTCGCCCTCCATGCCACGTTCCTCCCGCACTCACCCTCCACGGCACGGTCCCTCTCGCACTCGCCCCTCCATGTCACGGTCCTCTCGCACTCACCCTCCACGGCACGGTCCCCCCACACTCGCCCTCCATGTCACGGTCCTCTCGCACTCACCCCTCCATGTCACGTCCCCCCACACTCGCCCTCCATGTCACGGTCCCCCCACACTCGCCCCTCCATGTCACGGTCCTCCCACACTCGCCCTCCATGTCACGGTCCCCCCACACTCGCCCCTCCATGTCACGGTCCTCCCGCACTAGCCCCTCCATGTCACGGTCCTCCCACACTCGCCCCTCCATGTCACGGTCCCCCCGACTCGCCCTCCATGTCACGGTCCTCTCGCACTCGCCCTCCATGTCACGGTCCCCCCACACTGGCCCTCCATGTCACGGTCCTCTCGCACTCGCCCCTCCATGTCACGTTCCTCCCGCACTCGCCCTCCATGTCACGGTCCTCTCGCACTCGCCCCTCCATGTCACGGCCCCCCACACTCGCCCTCCATGTCACGGTCCTCTCGCACTCGCCCCTCCATGTCACGTTCCTCCCGCACTCGCCCTCCACAGCACTGTCCTCCCGCACTCGCCCCTCCATGTCACGGTCCCCCCACACTGGCCCCTCCATGTCACGGTCCTCTCGCACTCGCCCCTCTATGTCACAGTCCCCCCACACTGGCCCTCCATGTCACGGTCCTCCCACACTTGCCCCTCCATGTCACGGTCCTCCCACACTCGCCCCTCCATGTCACGGTCCTCCCGCACTCGCCCCTCCATGTCACGGTCCTCCCGCACTCGCCCTCCACAGCACTGTCCTCCCGCACTCGCCATTCTATGTCACGGTCCCCCCACACTCGCCCCTCCATGTCACGGTCCTCTCGCACTCGCCCCTCCATGTCACGGCCCCCCACACTCGCCCCTCCATGTCACGGTCCCCCCACACTTGTCCCTCCATGTCACGGTCCCCCCACACTGGCCCCTCCATGTCACGGTCCCCCCACACTTGTCCCTCCATGTCACGGTCCCCCCACACTTGTCCCTCCATGTCACGGTCCCCCCACACTGGCCCCTCCATGTCACGGTCCCCCCACACTCGCCCTCCATGCCACGTTCCTCCCGCACTCACCCTCCACGGCACGGTCCTCTCGCACTCGCCCCTCCATGTCACGGTCCCCCCACACTGGCCCTCCATGTCACGGTCCTCTCGCACTCACCCCTCCATGTCACGGTCCCCCCGCACTCGCCCCTCCATGTCACGGTCCCCCCACACTCGCCCCTCCACGCCACGGTCCCCCCACACTCGCCCCTCCACGCCACGGTCCCCCCACACTCGCCCCTCCACGCCACGGTCCCCCCACACTCGCCCCTCCATGTCACGGTCCTCCCGCACTAGCCCCTCCATGTCACGGTCCCCCCACACTCGCCCCTCCATGTCACGGTCCCCCCACACTCGCCCCTCCATGTCACGGTCCCCCCACACTCGCCCCTCCATGTCACGGTCCCCCCACACTCGCCCCTCCATGTCACGGTCCCCCCCACACTCGCCCCTCCACGCCACGGTCCCCCCACACTCGCCCCTCCATGTCACGGTCCTCCCACACTCGCCCTCCATGTCACGGTCCCCCCACACTCGCCCCTCCATGTCACGGTCCCCCCCACACTCGCCCCTCCACGCCACGGTCCCCCCACACTCGCCCCTCCATGTCACGGTCCTCCCGCACTCGCCCCTCCATGTCACGGTCCCCCCGACTCGCCCTCCATGTCACGGTCCTCTCGCACTCGCCCTCCATGTCACGGTCCCCCCACACTGGCCCTCCATGTCACGGTCCTCCCGCACTCGTCCTCCATGTCACGGTCCTCTCGCACTCGCCCCTCCATGTCACGTTCCTCCCGCACTCGCCCTCCATGTCACGGTCCTCTCGCACTCGCCCTCCATGTCACGGTCCTCTCGCACTCGCCCCTCCATGTCACGTTCCTCCCGCACTCGCCCTCCATGTCACGGTCCTCTCGCACTCGCCCTCCATGTCACGGTCCTCTCGCACTCGCCCCTCCATGTCACGGCCCCCCACACTCGCCCTCCATGTCACGGTCCTCTCGCACTCGCCCCTCCATGTCACGTTCCTCCCGCACTCGCCCTCCACAGCACTGTCCTCCCGCACTCGCCCCTCCATGTCACGGTCCCCCCACACTGGCCCCTCCATGTCACGGTCCTCTCGCACTCGCCCCTCTATGTCACAGTCCCCCCACACTGGCCCTCCATGTCACGGTCCTCCCACACTTGCCCCTCCATGTCACGGTCCTCCCACACTCGCCCCTCCATGTCACGGTCCTCCCGCACTCGCCCCTCCATGTCACGGTCCTCCCGCACTCGCCCTCCACAGCACTGTCCTCCCGCACTCGCCATTCTATGTCACGGTCCCCCCACACTCGCCCCTCCATGTCACGGTCCTCTCGCACTCGCCCCTCCATGTCACGGCCCCCCACACTCGCCCCTCCATGTCACGGTCCCCCCACACTTGTCCCTCCATGTCACGGTCCCCCCACACTTGTCCCTCCATGTCACGGTCCTCTCGCACTCTCCCCTCCATGTCACGGTCCTCCCGCACTCGCCCTCCACAGCACTGTCCTCCCGCACTCGCCATTCTATGTCACGGTCCCCCCACACTCGCCCCTCCATGTCACGGTCCTCTCGCACTCGCCCCTCCATGTCACGGCCCCCCACACTCGCCCCTCCATGTCACGGTCCCCCCACACTTGTCCCTCCATGTCACGGTCCCCCCACACTTGTCCCTCCATGTCACGGTCCTCTCGCACTCTCCCCTCCATGTCACGTCCTCCCGCACTCGCCCCTCCATGCCACGTCCCCCCCGCACTGGCCCCTCCATGCCACAGTCCCAATGCACTCGCCCCTCCATGGTACTGTCCTCCCGCACTCAGCCCTCCATGGCCCCCCCTGCACTCGCCCCTTCAAGGCACAGTCCTGCCATAGAGACTCCTGGGACATCATTTTGGCCTAGGCCAGAAATCAGGATAAAATTATGTTCGTTGTGAAGTTTTTGGCGTAATTTGCAACTGAAGAAAAAAAAACAGATGAATGCATTTTTTTCACTTATACACCTAACAAAAGTATTCTTCACTGTATCTTCCAGCTGCTGCAGATTGGCAGTTGAGGTCGTATTTATTCCACCACTTCTTCTCGTTGTTATTCAACACAACAATGCAGACAGACTAATTCATGAATTTGGATGCATTTTGGAACAATTTAATATTATTTAATCCCATTATTGATTGCAGTCTCCGGGGCTCTCACAGCTCTGTAGATGGATCTTTCGTCTCCTCGGTCTCAGGATGATCGATTGACATCGCTAACGGTTTAAATCTGCTTTTATAAAAAGTGATTGAGTCTGACAGTCCTACCTACTGCTGAGCGCGTTATGAGATTCACTTAATATTCACGTCTGTTGGATGCCCCAAGAAGTCTTCAGTAAACAAGTCATTTGCATGCCGGGATTTACATATCTCTCCTCTCTACCGTCCATCCATCCAGCAACCGAACCCTCGCTGCCCTCCATACACCATACAATCCCACCCGTCACATGGAGCCCCATAAATGATCATTACTTCCAGCTTTTCTCCTGAAATACTCTGCTCTGCTGGAGGACTCTGCTCCTCCATCTTTAACTCTGCTCCTTCCTAACTCTCCTCTCCTGAAATACTCTGTACTGCTGGAGGACTCTGCTCCTCCCTCTATAACTCTCCTCTCCTGAAATACTCTGCACTGCTGGAGGACTCTGCTCCTTCCTCTATAACTCTCCTCTCCTGAAATACTCTGCTCTGCTGGAGGACTCTGCTCCTTCCTCTATCACCCTCCTCTCCTGAAATACTCTGCACTGCTGGAGGACTCTGCTCCTTCCTCTATCACCCTCCTCTCCTGAAATACTCTGCACTGCTGGAGGACTCTGCTCCTTCCTCTATCACCCTCCTCTCCTGAAATACTCTGCTCTGCTGGAGGACTCTGCTCCTTCCTCTATAACTCTCCTCTCCTGAAATACTCTGCACTGCTGGGGGACTCTGCTCCTTCCTCTATAACTCTCCTCTCCTGAAATACTCTGCACTGCTGGGGGACTCTGCTCCTTCCTCTATAACTCTCCTCTCCTGAAATACTCTGCACTGCTGGAGGACTCTGCTCCTTCCTCTATAACTCTCCTCTCCTGAAATACTCTGCACTGCTGGAGGACTCTACTCCTTCCTCTATAACTCTCCTCTCCTGAAATACTCTGCACTGCTGGAGGACTCTGCTCCTCCCTCTATAACTCTCCTCTCCTGAAATACTCTGCACTGCTGGAGGACTCTGCTCCTTCCTCTATAACTCTCCTCTCCTGAAATACTCTGCACTGCTGGAGGACTCTGCTCCTTCCTCTATAACTCTCCTCTCCTGAAATACTCTGCACTGCTGGAGGACTCTACTCCTTCCTCTATAACTCTCCTCTCCTGAAATACTCTGCACTGCTGGAGGACTCTGCTCCTTCCTCTATAACTCTCCTCTCCTGAAATACTCTGCACTGCTGGAGGACTCTGCTCCTCCCTCTATAACTCTCCTCTCCTGAAATACTCTGCACTGCTGGAGGACTCTGCTCCTTCCTCTATAACTCTCCTCTCCTGAAATACTCTGCACTGCTGGAGGACTCTGCTCCTTCCTCTATAACTCTCCTCTCCTGAAATACTCTGCACTGCTAGAGGACTCTGCTCCTTCCTCTATAACTCTCCTCTCCTGAAATAGTCTCCTCTGCTGGAGGACTCTGCTCCTTCCTCTATAACTCTCCTCTCCTGAAATACTCTGCTCTGCTGGAGGACTCTGCTCCTTCCTCTATAACTCTCCTCTCCTGAAATACTCTGCACTGCTGGAGGACTCTGCTCCTTCCTCTATAACTCTCCTCTCCTGAAATACTCTCCTGGAGGACTCTGCTCCTTCCTCTATAACTCTCCTCTCCTGAAATACTCTGCACTGCTGGAGGACTCTGCTCCTCCCTCTATAACTCTCCTCTCCTGAAATACTCTGCACTGCTGGAGGACTCTGCTCCTCCCTCTATAACTCTCCTCTCCTGAAATACTCTGCACTGCTGGAGGACTCTGCTCCTCCCTCTATAACTCTCCTCTCCTGAAATACTCTGCTCTGCTGGAGGACTCTGCTCCTTCTCAGACCATTTTGCCTGACATTCTTTGAACCATTAAAATTCGGTCTAAGTGTGATCGTCCGAGCACTAATACACGGCCCAACAAGAATTCTCTTGCCTTTGTGGCTGTGTGTGGTGAAGAGATCATCTCGGGCGTGTTATTTGGATATACCGTATTTATCGGCTTATAAAACGCACCTTCACTTTAAGAGGGAAGTTTCAGGAAAAAACTAAAATTTTAAATAAAGAACTGCAAAGCAAAGTAAGGGTCAGTGCCCATCAATGCAGCCTCACAAGTGCCATGAATGCAGCCTCACCATTAATGCAGCCTCACCTGTGCCATGAATGTCATCACCATTCCCATCAGTGCAGCCTCACCATTGCCATGAATGCAGCCTCACCATTGCCATGAATGCAGCCTCACCCTTGCCATGAATGCAGCCTCACCCTTGCCATGAATGCTCCTCATCATTGCCATCAGTGCAGCCTCACCATTGCCATGAATGCAGCCTCACCATTGCCATGAATGCAGCCTCACCATTGCCATCAGTGCAGCCTGATCCATGCCCATCTGCAGCCAAAAAAGATATATACGTATCATTTTTGGCTGCTTCGGAGGGGTCAGGGAGGGGGGCGGGACGATCGCCGACAGATTACATACAGGAGAATCTCCTGTTTACATGGCGGTCTCTTTAATACAAAGTCCCGCCTCCTATGATAGACAGAACAGTCGTCCAATGCCAGTCTGGGAGACGGGACTTCCTATTACAGATGCCGCCGAGTAAACAGGAGATTCTCCTGTATGTAATTTGTCGGCACTTGTCCCTCCCCCTCCCTGTCCCCTCCGAGGCAGCCAGAAATGATACGGTATATATCTTTTGTGGCCCCCCAAAGAATCGTTGGGGGCCACAAAAGATATATATATCCAAATTACCAGTGGGGCCGTATTAAACCTGAACGAGGGCCGCAAATGGCCCGCGGGCCGGACTTTGGACATGCCTGGTGTAGAGTATCTGAGAAGTTACATGGGAGGAATCCACAGCCAATGAAATGGCCTCGACCAGTGTGAACTTTTCTCTCCCATCTGGACTATTTGTGTTTTTTACTATTAACCACTTTCGGACCAGCCGCCGTCGTTATTCGATCATTGGTACTTTGACGTAGAATACCCGGGTTATGGCAGCAGATAGCTGCCATAACCCCAGTATTTTCTGCAGCGGCGGCCGGTCCTCTTTCAGGTAAAAGTGCTGTACGCGGCGCATTCGCCACAAGATCACTTTTATCGGTGGCGGGAGAGGTTCACCTTTCCCCCCTTTTGCCAAGCTCCGGGCGTCTCCACCGCTTACCGGAGCCACCAGTAGCGGCGGAGACGATCCGATCCTCTCCCCTCAGTAGCGTGGAGCCGAGTGAGGAAAGATGGCCCCTCCGCTCGGCTCCATAACATTGGATGACGGAAGCGACGTCAAACGTCACTTCCGCCCAATGGTCTTAAAGGGGAAAAAATTATTATTATTTTTTAAAAAAAAAAGACATTTATCTTTTATTAATAGTTTTTTTTATTTTTTTTATTGCAATTAAAAGTGAGATGTGAGGTCTTTTTGACACCAGATCTCACATTAAAGAGGTCCTGTCATGCTTTTTTTCTATTACAAGGGATGTTTACATTCCTTGTATATGGAATAAAAGTGACTCAAATTTTCTTTTTCAAAAGGACAGTGTAAAAATAAAAAAATAAAAAGTTAAATAAGTAATAATAAAAATTTTTTAAACGCCCTGTAAAGCCAAGCTCACGCGCAGAAGCGAACACATACGTAAGTCGCGCCCGCATATGAAGACGGTGTTTAAACCACACATGTGAGGTATCGCCGCGATCGTTAGAACGAGGGCAATAATTCTAGCAAAAGACCTTTTGAACTGTCGACTATGGAGATTTTTAAGGGTCAAAGTTTGTCGTTGTCGCCATTCCACGAGCGGGCGCAATTTTGAAGCATGACATGTTGGGTATCAATTTACTCTGCGTAGCATTATCTTTCACAATATTAAAAAAAATGTGGGCTAACCTTACTGTTGTCTTATTTTTTATTTTAAAAAAAGTGTATTTTTTCGAAATAAAATTGCGCTTGTAAGACCGCTGCGCAAATACGGTGTGACATAAAGTATTGCAACGACCGCCATTTTATTCTCTACGGTGTCTGAAAAAATATATATATATAATGTTTGGGGGTTCGAAGTCATTTTCTAGCAAAAAAAAAAAAAAATGATTTTAACTTGTAAAAAACAAGTTTAAAAAAAATAGGCCTGGTCCTTAAGTGGTTAAACTGTAAATCTTGGCACAGTTCAGACATGGCATGCTTCCATTAGCCTTGGGGTTTTATCTTCTTATCCGTAGTCCTTGGGATGTCTGTAATAGTCCTTTTTCATGCTCATTGCCCTTGTGTCCCAAGGTCAGGAAAGGAGATCCATCTCCTCAGGGTCTTGTCAGAGGTTTGGTTGGCCTATAAATGCAAAAGGGGCCACTTTCCCTTTGATATTTGCTGACCACACATTTTTTTCCCCACATCATAGGAAGAAATACTCTCTTTTATGCTTGTTTACACATCGTTTTAAAGTAGATGTAAAGCCGAACACTAAAATCTCATATAAGCTTTAATTAAAATAATCCCTGGTGATCCTGGGCACTTCCTGTTATAGGGATGGTACTGCCTTTTACAAAAGGCAGCACCATCTTTGTTCAGGCATCATCCAGGTTCAGCTTCTACCTTCTGGACTGAGATGCTGGCTCAGAAATAGCACAATAATGTAAATCCTCGTAGGGCTCAAATTTCAAAGCTAACACACCAGGATAGGGATTGTACATTCCCCATGGCGGAGTTTTAGGAAGTTGAACTAATTTTAGCTTGCGGTGGCCAAATGCACGGCCCCCAGCTCCTATGGGACTGATGGAATGTGTCACCAACCAAGTCCATAGCACAACACCTCTTATCTTACCTCTAATTCCCATCCATTATCCCTCAGGTTGGTATGGGGAGACTCCTTACCATTGTATCTTGCTACATATGTTTCTGCTGTTTATGTCACTAGAAACATTGTATGTATCTGTTTTATCTTTACTGCCCACCTTTGTTTGAACAGCTGGCCCATGCTTGGCTTGATTTTCTCTTGTTCAACCCACAGGCTAAATAATATAAAACCAATTGATTCCCCTCATCTACATGGCTGCCTAAATACAATGGCGCAGCACCCACAGCTGCCTGACTACAATGGCGCTGCACCTGTGGCTGTTAGAATACAATGGCGTTGCACCTGCAGTTGCCTTAATACAATGGTGATTCACCCACAGCTGCCCGAATACAACTGTCCCCCATTCGTCTACAACAGTCCCTCCTTCCTTTACAACTGGCCGGCTTTCCTCTTCTAGTGTTCCTCTTTTTTCAACAACTGTCCCTCCTTTCGCTACAACTGTCTCTCTTTTCTCAACAATTGACCCTCCTAGCTCTACAATGATCCTTTTCTTCTTCTACAACTGACCATCCTTCTTCTAAAACTTTCCCTACTTCTATTACTGTTCCTCCTTCCTGTATAACTGCCACTCTTTTCTCTACAACTGCCCCTCCTTCTTCTACTACTATTCTTCCTTCCTCTACAATTGTCCATTTTTTCTCAACAATTGACCCTCCTTGCTCTACAACAATCCCTTCTTCTTCTACGACTGACCCTCTGTCCACTACAACTGGCCCAGCTACTTCTACAACTTTCCCTCCTTCTTCTACTACGGTCCCTCCTTCCTGTAAAACTGCCCATCTTTTCTGTACAACTGCCCCTCCTTCTTCTACTACTGTTCTTTCTTCCTCTACAATTGTCCATTTTTTCTCAACAATTGACCCTGCTTGCTCTACAACAATCCCTTTTTCTTCTACGACTGACCCTCTGTCCACTACAACTAGATCACCTTCCTCTAAAACTGGCCCACCTTCTTCTACAACTTTCCCCCCTTCTTCTACTACTGTTCCTCCTTCCTGTACAACTGCCCCTCTTTTCTCTACAACTGGCCCTCTTTCCTTTACTAGTGTTCCCCTTTTCTCTACAATTGCCCCTGTTTTCTCAACAATTGACGCTCCTAGCTCTACAATGACCATGTTGTTCTTCTACAACTGACCCTACTTCCTCTACAACTTTCTCTCCTTCTTCTACTACTGTTTCTCCTTCCTGTACAACTGCCCATCTTTTCTCTACAACTGCTCCTCCTTCTTCTACTACTGTTCTTCCTTCCTCTACAATTGTCCATATTTCTCAACAATTGACCCTGCTTGCTCTACAACAATCCCTTCTTTTTGTACAACTGACCCTCTGTCCACTACAACTGGCCCACCTTCTTCTAAAACTTTCCCTCCTTCTACTACTACTACTGTTTCTCCTTCCTGTACAACTGCCACTCTCTTCTCTACAACTGCCCCTCCTTCTTCTACTACTGTTCTTCCAAGTTCCTTCCTCTGCAATTGTCCATTTTTTTTCTCAACAATTGACCCTGCTTGCTCTACAAAAATCCCTTCTTCTTCTACGACTGACTCTCTGTCCACTACAACTGGCCCACCTTCTTCTACAACTTTCCCTAATTCTTCTACTACTGTCCCTCCTTCCTGTAAAACTGCCCATCTTTTCTCTACAACTGCCCCTCCTTCTTCTACTACTGTTCTTTCTTCCTCTACAATTGTCCATTTTTTCTCAACAATTGACCCTGCTTGCTCTTCAACAATCCCTTTTTTTTCTACGACTGACCCTCTGTCCACTACAACTAGATCACCTTCCTCTAAAACTGGCCCACCTTCTTCTACAACTTTCCCTACTTCTTCTACTACTGTTCCTCCTTCCTGTACAACTGCCCCTCTTTTCTCTACAACTGCCCCTCTTTTCTCTACAACTGGCCCTCTTTCCTTTACTAGTGTTCCCCTTTTCTCTACAATTGTCCCTGTTTTCTCAACAATTGATGCTCCTAGCTCTACAATGATCATGTTGTTCTTCTACAACTGACCCTACTTCCTCTACAACTTTCTCTCCTTCTACTTCTGTTTTTCCTTCCTGTACAACTGCCCATCTTTTCTCTACAACTGCCCCTCCTTCTTCTACTACTGTTCTTCCTTCCTCTACAATTGTCCATATTTCTCAACAATTGACCCTGCTTGCTCTACAACAATCCCTTCTTTTTGTACAACTGACCCTCTGTCCACTACAACTGGCCCACCTTCTTCTAAAACTTTCCCTCCTTCTACTACTACTACTGTTTCTCCTTCCTGTACAACTGCCACTCTCTTCTCTACAACTGCCCCTCCTTCTTCTACTACTGTTCTTACTCCCTCTACAATTGTCCATTTTTTCTCAACAATTGACCCTGCTTGCTCTACAACAATCCCTTCTTCTTCTATGACTGACCCTCTGCCCACTACAACTGGCCCACCTTCTTCTACAACTTTCCCTCCTTCTTCTACTGCTATCCCTTCTTCCTCTAAAACTGTCCCTCTTTTCTCTACAACTGGCCCTCTTTCCTCTACTATTGTTCCCCTTTTCTCTACAATTGTCCCTGTTTTCCCAACAATTGATGCTCCTAGCTCTACAATGATCATGTTGTACTTCTACAACTGACCCTACTTCCTCTACAACTTTCCCTCCTTCTTCTACTACTGTTATTCTGTACAACTGCCCATCTTTTCTCTACAACTGCCCCTCCTTCTTCTACTACTGTTATTCCTTCCTCTACAATTGTCCCTCTTTTCCCTACAACTGTCCCTCTTTCCTCTTGTCCTTCTTTTCCCAACAAATGACCCTCCTAGCTCTACAATGATCCCTTTCTTCTTCTACAACTGACCATCCTTCTTCTACAACTTTCCCTAATTCTTCTACCACTGTTCCTCCTTCCTGTACATCTGCCCCTCCTTCTTCTACTCCTCCTGGTTCTTCCTTCCTCTACAGTTGTCCATCTTTTCTCAACAATTGACCCTCCTTGCTCTACAACAATCCCTTCTTCTTCTACAACTGACACTCTGTCCACTACAACTGGCCCACCTTCTTCTACAACTGACACTCATTCCTCTACAACTGCCCATTCTTCCTCTATTTATTCATACAGATCTATGCATCAGCCAGATAGAATTTCAAAATAAGCAATGGGATCATTTAGTTTGGGTATAAAGTTTAGGCCAATAGTTACAATTTTAGAGGGACAATTGTAGAGGAAGGAGGGTCAGTTGTTGAGAAAAGAGGGACAGTTGTAAAGGAAGGAAGAACAGTTGTATCGGACGGAGGCGCAGTTGTAGAAGAAGAAGGGATTGTTGTAGAGCTAGGAAGGTCAAATGCTGAGAAAAAGAGGGACAATTGTAGAAGAAGGAGGGGCAGGTGTAAAAGAAAAGGGAGACATTTGTACAGGAGGGGGGGGGGGGGCAGTTGTAGAAGAACGGGGGCCAGTTTTAGAGGAAGGTGGGCTAGTTGTAGTGGATGGAGGGTCAGTTGTAAAAGAAGAAGGGATTGTTATAGAGCTAGAAGGGTCAATTGTTGAGAAAAGAAGGACAATTGTAAAGGAATGAGGGTCAGTTGTAGAAAAAAGATGGACAGTTCTCTTTTCTCTACAACTGGCCCTCATTCCTCTACAATAGTCCCTCTTTTCTCAACAATTGACCCTCCTAATTCTACAAGGATCCCTTCTTCTTCTACAACCGACCCTCCTTCTACTACAACTGTCCATCTTTCCTTTACAATTGGCCCTCCTTCTTCTACTACTGTCCCTCCTTCCTGTACAACTGCCCCTCTTTTCTCTACAATTGACCCTACTTCCTCTACAATTTACCCACTTTTTTTCCACAACTGACCTTCTTTCCTCCACAACTGTTCCTCCTTCCTCTTCAATAGTCCCTCTTGTCTGTACAACTGACCCTCTTTCCTCATTGTCTGTGTTTTCTCTATAACTGAACCTCCTTCCTCTGTAAATGTCCCTCCGTCCTTTACATTTGCCCCACTTTTTTCTACAACTGACCTTCCTTCCTCTACAAATGTCCCTCTTTCCTTCCCAGCTCACTGTCAGTTACATTTGCAGAGATCTGTATAAAAGAAACTGATGATTCACTACTAAAATTGTATTTATTGGTCTAGACTTCATACCCAAACTAAATGATCCCTTTGCTTATTTTGAAATTCTATCCATCTGATGCACAGATCTGTATAAATATTTCAGTTCTAGTTGGAGCCCGGTGTGCTGAGTCAGCCCCGGATATACTGGATGTCTTGCATAATCCAACAGTGAGATCTTCCTGCAACGATTCCTGACAAAGTCTCTGTCCACCGGGCAGATCATTGTATTCCAGCTGATCTTGTTACATTATTAATAAAAAATCAACATGGACAGTGGCCGTCAAAATGCGCAGAGCAGGTGTACAGACCTGGGAACTCAGCACAGAGATGATGGGAACCCCTCATAGTGGGCACAGCGGGTGTACAGACCCGGGAACTCAGCACAGGGATGGTGGGAACCCCTCATAATGGGCACAACAGATGTACAGACCCGGGAACTCAGCACAGGGATGGTGGGAACCCCTCATAATGGGCACAGCAGTTTTACAGACCCGGGAACTCAGCACAGGGATGGTGGGAACCCTTCATAGTGGGCACAGCAGGTATACAGACCTGGGAACTCAGCACAGGGATGGTGGGAACCCTTCATAGTGGACACAGAAGGTGTACAGACCCGGGAACTCAGCACAGGGATGGTGGGAACCCCTCATAGTGGGCACAGCAGATGTACAGACCTGGGAACTCAGCACAGGGATGGTGGGAACCCTTCATAGTGGACACAGAAGGTGTACAGACCCAGGAACTCAGCACAGGGATGGTGGGAACTCCTCATAATGGGCACAGCAGGTGTACAGACCCAGGAACTCAGCACAGGGATGGTGGGAACCCCTCATAGTGGGCACAGCAGGTATACAGACCCGGGAACTCAGCACAGAGATGATGGGAACCCCTCATAGTGGGAACAGCAGGTATACAGACCCGGGAACTCAGCACAGGGATGGTGGGAACCCCTCATAATGGACACAGAAGGTGTACAAACCCGGAGACTCAGCACAGGGATGGTGGGAACCCCTCATAATGGGCACAGCGGGTGTACAGACCCAGGAACTCAGCACAGGGATGGTGGGAACCCCTCATAGTGGGCACAGCAGGTATACAGACCCGGGAACTCAGCACAGAGATGATGGGAACCCCTCATAGTGGGAACAGCAGGTATACAGACCCGGGAACTCAGCACAGGGATGGTGGGAACCCCTCATAATGGGCACAGCGGGTGTACAGACCCAGGAACTCAGCACAGGGATGGTGGGAACCCCTCATAGTGGGCACAGCAGGTATACAGACCCGGGAACTCAGCACAGAGATGATGGGAACCCCTCATAGTGGGAACAGCAGGTATACAGACCCGGGAACTCAGCACAGGGATGGTGGGAACCCCTCATAATGGACACAGAAGGTGTACAGACCCGGGAACTCAGCACAGGGATGGTGGGAACCCCTCATAATGGGCACAGCGGGTGTACAGACCCGGGAACTCAGCACAGGGATGGTGGGAACCCCTCATAATGGGCACAGCGGGTGTACAGACCCGGGAACTCAGCACAGGGATGGTGAGAACCCCTCATAATGGGCACAGCGGGTGTACAGACCCGGGAACTCAGCACAGGGATGGTGGGAACCCCTCATAATGGGCACAGCGGGTGTACAGACCCGGGAACTCAGCACAGGGATGGTGAGAACCCCTCATAGTGGGCACAACAGATGTACAGACTCGGGAACTCAGCACAGGGATGGTGAGAACCCCTCATAATGGGCACAACAGATGTACAGACTCGGGAACTCAGCACAGGGATGGTGGGAACCTCTCATAATGGGCACGGCAGGGGTCTAATTGAGTCCCTAGGATCTGACAGGGTGAGGTTTACTTCCATCCATTAGATACTGGGATATTAGTCTTGTTTGGACTGACCCTTTGAATACTAATATCCTATGACTCTGTAAACTTTTAAATCCTTCACTGATTACAATGCTTAATAATACAATTGCGTTGCTAACTCAGAAGTTTGCAATGGGCCATATCCTTTATTTGATGATGATGATGATGAAGATAATGATGGAGGTGCTGGCAGTGGTGGAGAATAGATGATGATGATGGTGGTGGCTGTGGTGGTGGAGATGATGATGATGAAGATGAGGATGATGATGATGATGATGGTTGTTGTGGTGGTGGTGGAGACGATGATGATGATAGTGGTGAACTAGTGATGATGATGATGGTGGTGCTGGCGGTGGTGGAGATGATGATGATCATGGTGGTGGCGGTGGTGGAGATGATGGTGATGGTGGTGGTGGTGGCGGTGGTGGAGAAGAAGATGATCATGGTGGTGGCGGTTGTGGAGATGATGATGATGGTGGGGGTGGAGATGATGATGATGATGAAGATGAGGATGATGATGATGGTGGTGGAGATGATGATGGTGGTGGGGGTGGAGATGATGATGATGAAGATGAGGATGATGATGATGGTGGTGGAGATGATGATGATTATGATGATGATGATGATGAAGATGAGGATGATGATGATGGTGGTGATGGTGGAGATGATGAGGATGATGACAGGGCCGGTGCTACCACTAGGCAAACTAGGCAGCCGCCTAGGGCGCACTGCTGCCTAGGGGCGCCCGGCCGCTGGTTTCCCTCCGCGTCTGCATGCTCTGCAGGCTGCAGCAAGTAACTAACTGTCTGACCGGTAGTGGTGTAATTAGTGGTGCAGCGCAGTACTGGAGCCAGCGCTAGAGGAAGCAGAGCCGATGGTTCCTGTATAGTGGCGCCTTCTGTCACATGGGCAGGGCAAAGAGGGTGGACTCAGGGGTGGAGCCAATGGGGCGGCAAAATGAGGTTTCGCCTAGGGTGTCAAAAATCCTTGCACCAGTCCTGGATGATGATGATGGTGGTGGAGATGATGATAATGATGATGATGATGAGGATGATGATGATGGTGGTGGAGATGATGATGGTGGGGTGGAGATGATGATGATGATGAAGATAAGGATGATGATGATGGTGGTGGAGATGATGATGGTGGGGTGGAGATGATGATGATGATGATGAAGATAAGGATGATGATGATGGTGGTGATGGTGGAGATGATGATGATGATGAAGATGAGGATGATGGATGATGATGGTGGCGATGGTGGAGATGATGATGATGATGATGATGAAGATGAGGATGATGGATGATGATGGTGGTGATGGGGGAGATGATGATGATGATGAAGATGAGGATGATGATGATGGTGGTGGAGATGATGATGATGATTGTGATGATGATGATGAAGATGAGGATGATGATGATGGTGGTGATGATGGTGGAGATGATGGTGATGATGATGAAGATGAGGATGATGATGATGGTGGTGGAGATGATGATGATGATTGTGATGATGAAGATGAGGATGATGATGATGGTGGTGATGATGGTGGAGATGATGATGATGATGATGAAGATGAGGATGATGGATGATGATGGTGAACTGGTAAAGATGATGATGACAATGATAACCTTTCTAGATGTCAGTGAATACACACAAGGTTCCTTTGCTGATGAAGTCCTCTTGGCCCCCGGTGTCGGGTGGTGCACCAGGGGCCCCTCCTGAGCCCACCTATCATTGCCCGGTGTGGGACGGTTGGGTAGTGATGTGTCTATGGGTTGTCCTCTCCGCTCACACACAGGCACTGCGGCTCTTTCCTGCGGAGGAATTCACATGGCTCAGCGCTGTCACAGCCTCCGGGGCTGAGTCCCATCTCAGACAAAGGACGGGAGCGGCGAACCCCCCCTTATTACCACCCCCCTCCGGGCTGTGTAACCCCTCCGGTGCTGAAAGTCACAGCACATGGCGGAGAGGCAGCTGTTGGGTTCAGCTCAGGAGAATTTCTTTCTATTTTTGCAGTACAAGCCTTGTATACAGAAATGTCAGCAGAAAAGTTCCAGGCCCGGCTACCTCCTTCCTTCATCCGATAATTAAGAGCTCTGCAGAGAGGAGAGAGAGGCAGCAGAGAGACCGCCTGTGCAGGGGGTGAGGACTGGTGGGGAGGGGGAGGTGCTGGTCAGGGTTGGGGGTTCCCCAGAAGAAGTACCCCTCTTATCCCAAGGCTGGCACTGGGTTTGGCAGAAGCTGATGGAGAGACAACTGGAAGGAAGCTCCCAGGTAGGTGAAGATTTATCTTGTGACTGTGAAAGAGAAAAGTTTTATAGACCAAAATCCCAAAAAAGTAAAAAAAAAAAAGGAGATGTGTGTGTGTGGGGGGGGGGGGGGGGGATTATACAATACTGAGACATAGGTCAAAATGTATGATTTGGTAGGAATTTGATGGAACAATCAAAAAGAATCATTTAATTATGATATATCAATGTCCTCCTATTTAATGATCCCTTATTATTATCCCTTATTTAATATTCACCTATCAATGTCCTCTAATTTAATGATCACTTATTGATATCCCTTATTTAATAATCACTATCAATGGTTTCTTATTTAATCACCACCTATTAGTATCCTTTATTCAATAATCACCTATCAATGTCCTTTTATTTAATGATCACTTATTAATATTCCTTATTTATTAATCACCTATCAATGTCCTCTTATTTAATGATCACTTATTATTATCCTTTTTTAAATAATCACCTATCAATGGTTTCTTATTTAATTACCACCTATTAGTATCCTTTATTCAATAATCACCTATCAATGTCCTCTTATTTAATAATCACTTATTAATATTTCCTTATTTATTAATCAGCTGTTAATGTCCTCTTAGTTAATGATCACTTATTAATATCCCTTATTTAATATTCACCTATCAATGGCCTGACCACCTATTAGTATCCTCTATTTAATAATCACCTATCAATGTCCTTTTATTTAATGATCACTTATTAATATCCCTTATTTAATAATCACCATTAATGTCCTCTTATTTAATGATCACTTATTAATATCCCTTATTCAATAATCACCTATCAATGGCCTCTTATTTAATGATCACTTGTTAATATTTCCTTATTTATTAATCACCTATTAATGTCCTCTTATTTAATGATCACTTATTAATATCCCTTATTCAATAATCACCTATTAATGTCCTCTTATTTAATGATCACTTATTATTACACTTTTTTAATAATCACCTTTCAATGTCCTCTTATTTAATGATCACTTATTAATATCCCTTATTTAATAATCCCATAATAATGTCCTCTTATATAACGATCACTTATTAATATTCCTTATTTATTAATCACCTATCAATGTCCTCTCATTTATTGATCGCTTATTGATATCCTTTATGTATTACTCACCCATCAATGTCCTCTTATTTAAACTTTTATAGACTAAAATCCCAGAAAAGTAAAAGGAGGGGTATATCAGTGAGTGATAGACAAAAAAATCAATACCCACACATAAGTAAAACTTTTAAATATGATAGGCATAGGATGGGAATAATTCAATCACCACACAATGTCCTCCTAATTAATCATCACTTATTAATATTCCATTAGTTACTGACCACTTATCAATGTCCCCTTATTTAATGATCAATGATTTAATGGTCAGTGATCAATGCCCTCTTATTTAAACTTCGATTGACCCAAATTCCTAAAAGGGAGAGGAATATCTGTAATATGCGAATATTAAGTACCAACACACAAATAAAACTTTAAAATTAGAACTGTTTAGGAGAATCAGAGGAAATTAATTATTTAATCAAAGCCTATCAATGTCCTTTTAATTAATGATCACTTATTAATATTCCCTTAGTTATTGACCACTTATCAATGTCTCCTTATTTAGTGATCATTTATTATTATTACCTTAGTTATTGACCACTTATCAATGTCTCCTTATTTAATGATAACTTATTAATATTCCCTTAGTTATTGACCACTTATCAATGTCTCCTTATTTAGTGATCACTTATTAATATTCCCTTAGTTATTGACCACTTATTAATGTTTCCTTATTTAATGATCAATGATTTAATGGTCCGTGATCAATGCCCTCTTCTTTAAACTTCTATTGACCCAAATTACCAAAGAATTAAAAAGGAGAGGGATATCTGTGATATGCAAAATATTTAAAACAAACACATAATTAAACTGGAGCGGCTAAACAGCTGCTTGGCTGTTATTACAAGTCCCCCTCCCGCCATCTTCCGAAGATCGCCCGGGCGGTCCCGTCCCGCCGGGAGGCCCAAGTGACCAGCTGGCACGTCCGCCGGCTGGCCAGAGACCTGAACAATGACGGAATCGGCTTTGATCGGGTCTCGGATCTAGTAACCATGTCATGACATCCCTTCCAGATTACTGAAGCCTTAAAGGCGCCAAATTTAAAATAAATGACAGCATTCAAAACAGCCAAACTTGACGTTTTGAATAATTTTAAGTACGAAGGAAGGATTTAGGGTCTTATAGACCCCCGATCCCTCCATAAAGAGTACCTGTCACCACCTATTACTGTCACAAGGGATGTTTACCTTCCTTGTGACAGCAATAAAAGTGATCAACAAAAAAAAATGTAAAGGGACAGTGTAAAAAAAAAAAAAAAAATTATATATATTTGAGAGCAAAAATTCTAGCCCAAGACCTCCTCTGTAACTCTAAACAGATAACCTGTAGAAATTTTTAAAGCGTCGCCTATGGAGATTTTTAAGTACCATCGTTTGGCGCCATGTGTGCGCAATTTTAAAGCGTGACGTGTTAGGTATCCATTTACTCAGCATAACATCATATTTCACATTATTTAAAAAAAATGGGCTAACTTTACTGTTTTCTTTTTTTTTAATTCATGAAAATGTATTTCTTCCAAAAAAAAATTGCATATAAAAGGTCGCTGCGCAAATAAAGTGTGACATAAAATGGTGATCGTTGCAATATTTTATTCTCTAGGGTCTCTGCTAAAAACTATATATATAGATAGTATCTCACAAAAGTGAGTACACCCCCCACCCCTTCAACACTGTAGAAATTTGCTACAATGTAAAGTAGTGAGTGTACAGCTTGTATAACAGTGTAAATTTGCTGTCCCCTCAAAATAACTCAACACACAGCCATTAATGTCTAAACCGCTGGCAACAAAAGTGAAAGTGTCCAAATTGGGCCCAATTAGCCATTTTCCCTCCCCGGGGTCATGTGACTCGTTAGTGGTACAAGGTCTCAGGTGTGAATGGGGAGCAGGTGTGTTAAATTTGGTGTTATCGCTCTCACTCTCTCATACTGGTCACTGGAAGTTCAACATGGCACCTCATGGCAAAGAACTCTCTGAGGATCTGAAAAAAAGAATTGTTGCTCTACATAAAGATGGCCTAGGCTATAAGAAGGTTACCAAGACCCTGAAACTGAGCTGCAGCACGGTGGCCAAGACCATACAGCGGTATAACAGGACAGGTTCCTCTCAGAACAGGCCTCGCCATGGTCCACCAAAGAAGTTGAAGTCACATGCTCAGAGCCATATCCAGAGGTTGTCTTTGGGAAATAGACATATGAGTGCTGCCAGCATTGCTGCAGAGGTTGAAGGGGTGGGGGGTCAGCCTGTCAGTGCTCAGACCATACGCCGCACACTGCATCAAATTGGTCTGCATGGCTGTCGTCAGGGCCATCTTTACCGCAGGGCAAATGGGCACCTGCCCAGGATCCAATTGTTGTTGGGGGGCCCAAAGCATTAAGCCCGCAATGGCGGCTTTGCAGAGCGCATAGAGGGCACGGGAGGTTGTATTCTTGAGCTAGTCAGGAGAGGAGGCGGGGCCGGGAGCTCCACTGATGCTCTGACCCCGCCCCATGCAGCCTGTATGCTCGGAACAGAGCGGCTGTAGTGAGAGCAGCGATCAGAGTGGGAGCGTCAGTGGAGCTCCCGGCTTCGCCCCTCTATACTGGCTGGGGAATACAGAGGTCCGAGGGTGGGGCCAGGAGCTCCACTAATGCCCTAACCCCGCCCCATGCCTGTATGCTCAGGGGGGAGCAGTTATAGTGAGAGCAGAGAGTGGAAACCCCGCCCCCGGACCTCTGGCTGTGTGCAGTTTGCTCGGAAGGCCAGGTATGTCCTTACACCTATAAAATGCCTGATTGCTAAAACTCTGAGCTGTGTTATTAAACTGTAAAGCTGTGCATTGCTGAAAGTTCTCTGACCACCTCCTGTATAATGTCCGCAGTCTCTGATTGTCTCCTGTATAATGTCCGCAGTCTCTGATTGTCTCCTGTATAATGTCTGCAGTCTCTGATTGTCACCTGTAGCATGTCCGTAGTCTCTATCACCTGTAGCATGTCCGTAGTCTCTATCACCTGTAGCATGTCCGCAGTCTCTGATTGTCACCTGTAGTATATCCGCAGTCTCTGATTGTCACCTGTAGTATGTCCGCAGTCTCTGATTGTCACCTGTAGCATGTCCGCAGTCTGATTGTCACCTCTGACCCTTTTCTGTAGTATGTATATTAATGTGCCGCTTTACTTGCTCAATTATTTGGAATTGCTCCAGTGCTCAGTGAGTGGTAATGATGTGCATTAACCTGTAGCAACCAATCAGCGAACAGTAGTGATCTGCTGTAATCTCTAGCAACCAATCAGTGAGTGGTAATGATGTGCTGTAAAACCTAGCAACCAATTAGTGAATGCTAACATGTACTGTGACATACTGAAGCAGAGCATGATCCCCTCCCTTCGAAGACTGGGCCGCAGGGCAGTATTCCAACATGATAACGTCCCCAAACACATCTCCAAGACGACCAGTGCCTTGCTAAAGAAGCTGAGGGTAAAGGTGACGGACTGGCCAAGCATGTCTCCAGACCTAAACCCTATAGAGCATCTGTGGGGCATCCTCAAATGGAAGGTGGAGGAGCGCAAGGTCTCTAATATCCACCAGCTCCGTGATGTCACCATGGAGGAGGGGAAGAGGACTCCAGTGGAAACCTGTGAAGCTCTGGTGAACTCCATGCCCAAGAGGGTTAAGGCAGTGCTGGAAAATAATGGTGGCCACACAAAATATTGACACTTTGGGCCCAATTTGGACATTTTCACTTAGGGGTGTACTCACTTTTGTTGCCAGCGGTTTAGACATTAATGGCTGTGTGTTGAGTTATTTTGAGGGGACAGCAAATTTACACTGTTATACAAGCTGTACACTCACTACTTTACATTGTAGCAAAGTGTCATTTCTTCAGTGTTGTCACATGAAAAGATAGAAGAAAATATTTACAAAAATGTGAGGGGTGTACTCACTTTTGTGAGATACTGTACACATATATGTATGTATGTGTGTGTATATATATATATATATATATATATATATATATATATATATACGGTATATATATATATATATATATATATATATATATATATATATATATACCGTATATATATGTGTATATATAGATATAGAGATATATATATATATGTATATGTATATTAGGGCTGGGGGAAAAAATCGATTTGAATCTTGAATCGAGTTGAGAGGTCAAATCGATTAAAATTTTCAGCAAATCGGTTTTTTAGATTTTTTTTTTTTCACCAGGACCGGCGCTGACACCGCGCCGGTCCTGAGGAGGTACGGGCAGGAGTTTTTAGGCGAGGCCGTGGCCTCGCCTAAAAACTCCCGCCCGCAGCTCCTCAGGACCGGCGTGGTGTCCATCAAAAGAAAAAAACTTGATTCGAATCATGAATCGAGTTTTTAAAAAAAAAAAAAAAAACTCTGATTTTTTAATATATATATATTCTAGTGTTTGGGGGTTCTAAGTAATTGTTATAGCAAAAAATACTGATTTTAATTAATCGATAACTAATTAATGTGATTCGAATCGTGAATCGAGTTTTTTTTTTTTTTTAAATCTCAGATTTTTTTTTTGGTAGAAAATCGCCCAGCTTTAATATATATATAATGTTTGGGGGTTCTAAGTAATTTTTATAGCAAAAAATACAGATTTTTACCTTGCAAGCAACAAGTGCCAGAAAAAGGCTTAGGCATGAAGGGGTTAAATACCCGGACACATTACTTAACATATATAATCTGCAAATTAATATCTGATGAGACGTCCCCTATAAAGAACACTGTCGAGCACTATTTGCATCTACAGTATAATGCAAATAGATTCAAAATGCAAATGTAAAAAAAAATAGTAGTAATAAAAAACATAGAAACTTGTGCTGGGGGGATCGGAGGGGTGTTGAGGAGCGTTTCCCTGTTGTGTGAATAACAATCACTTTTAAAGAAAACATAACATAAGAGGAAGTGAAGAAAGAGCCATTGGTTACATTTGCATAACTGAATAACGATGTTCCTGTGGCCGGTGCGGCCCCATGGCAGCTGTCACTAGTCGGAGCGCCTGCATAGACCGTAGAGGAGTGGGTGAGTATCATGGCGTGTATGTGACCTGTCAGTGCTGTCTGCATTTTTAACATCACGAGGGCTCATTTAGATCTATGCTTGTGCCAAAAAATGCGTTTTATTTATTAATTAATTAATTTATTTATTTATTTTTTGTAGAGTAAAGCTGGCCAAACATTATACCATTTTCTTATTCAATTTCTTTTAGATTTGATCATGGGCCTGCCTGATTGCATATAAATTGAAAGCGTTTAGGTTTGACATCATATTATAAGGGTAAGGGTTGCACCGATACCGTTTTTTTTTTTAATCGGCGGGTACCGATACTACGAAAAAAAAATTGGCACAAATCGCACTACAAAGAATGGCATGCGATTTGAACACACTGCTCCTGTGTGTGTGTGCATAAAAAGGGAAAAGCGCCATCTAGTGGTCAGTATAAATAGAAATACTAGAACTCACAGTACATATCTGGCCACATGCAAAACAATCTACATAGGTGTCCTGGTCCTCAAATTTCCCCTCCAAGCACAAATCTCCCCCCCAACCCCCTGTCCTAGCAAAAATCCACCCCTCCCACCCAACAAATACCCCCTCCTAGCAAAAATATCTATGTCTTCCCTACTAGCACAAGCCCCCCCCCCCCCCCCCCCAAAAAAAAGACAAAATTACCCCCTACTATATTATTTTTATAGCACAAACCCCCCAAATCCCCCCACCTAGCACAAGTCCTCTTCCCCATCCACTTCCCAAAACAAATCCCCCCCCCCCCCATCACCACTCCTAGCACACCTCCCCAAATTTGCCCTCCTAGAGCAATTCTTACCCCCTGCTGCCCCCCCCCCCCAAATTCCCTTTCTCAACGCAATTCCCCTCCCCCTCAATCTCCTTGGGGTGCCCCCCCCCACACCTCACACGATACCACAGTGCCCAGGGCAGACACCCCTCCTGCCCACCCCTTGTCCTGGCCCTGTTCATGCAGGTAAAAAAAAACATTCAGCCTTTACAACCACTTTAATGGCGCCCCAAACGCAGAAAACAAACAAGTATTTTTCCGTGCAGAAAAGTCCTCGGCGAACGCATCAGTTACAAAAAAAATGCGTGAAGCTTAATGCTCAAAAAAAGCGACCTAAGCTACTTTGGCGCGCTTGACACAAAAGGCGGTGCGATTTTGCGTGCGTTCTCAGCATGCCTAGGTGAATGCAACTTGAAACCCGGCTCTCCGTTTTATCTTCTTGGCGGTTTCCGCGTCGCACTCTTCGGCAGTTTTTACCGCCTTGATTTATCCAGAAGGAAGACGGTGACATGAATCTCTGAGTAAGCAGCCAATTACTGGCCGTGACCTCGGCGGTCTCGCAGTGCGGTCGGTCCGCGACGCACCCGCCGCTGCAATTGATGTCAGCAGTCTAAATAAACTGACTCACTATCTAATGTATCTCATGACCTCGCTTTCCTTTCCTCTCCAGAAAGTACAATTTAATTTCTCTTCACTTTTCATTTTTTTGTAATAAAATCACCGGAGGCGGGTAAGAAAAAAAAAAAAATCCATTAGGTGAAAAAAAAAAAGTTCTTATTTTTAATCCCACTTTATATAATTCAATATAATGTAATCATCCTTTGTATTGAAGAAGAATCATATCATTTTTTTTCTTTGAACCATTAAAATTTCATGCAAATGAACTAATACACGGCCCAAAAAGAATTCTCCTGCCTTTGTGGCTGTGTGTGGTGAAGAGTCAGGCGTGTTATTTGGATTTACCGTATTTATCGGCGTATAAAACGCATCTTCACTTTAAGAGGGAAGTTTCAGGAAAAAACTTACATTTTACATAAAGAACTGTGAAGCAAAGTAAGGGTCAGTGCCCATCTGCAACCTCACCATTGCCATGAATGCAGCCTCACCATTGCCATGAATGCAGCCTCACCATTGCCATGAATGCAGCCTCACCATTGCCATGAATGCAGCCTCACCATTGCCATGAATGCAGCCTCACCATTGACATGAATGCAGCCTCACCATTGACATGAAGGCAGCCTCACCATTGCCCTGAATGTAGCCTCTGAATGCAGCCTCCCCATTCCCATGAATGCAGCCTTAAGATTTCCATCAGTGCAGCCTCACCATTGACATGAAGGCAGCCTCACCATTGCCATTAATGCAGCCTCTGAATGCAGCCTCCCCATTGCAATGAATGCAGCCTTACCATTGCCATCAGTGCAGCCTCACCATTGCCATGAATGCAGCCTCACCATTGACATGAATTCAACCTCACCATTGACATGAATTCAGCCTCACCATTGGCATGAATGCAGCCTCATCATTGCTATCAGTGCAGCCTCACCATTGCCATGAATGCAGCCTCACCATTGCCATGAATGCAGCCTCACCATTGCCATGAATGCAGCCTCACCATTGCCATGAATGCAGCCTCACCCTTGACATAAATGCAGCCTCACCATTGACATGAATTCAGCCTCACCATTGACATGAATTCAGTCTCACCATTGCCATGAATGCAGCCTCACCATTGCTATGAATGCAGCCTCACCTTTGACATAAATGCAACCTCACCATTGACATGAATTCAACCTCACCATTGACATGAATGCAGCCTCACTATTGACATGAATGCAGCCTCACCATTGACATGAATGCAGCCTCACCATTGCCATGAATGCAGCCTCATCATTTCCATGAATGCAGCCTCACCATTGCCTTGAATGCAGCCTCACCATTGACATGAAGGCAGCCTCACCATTGCCCTGAATGTAGCCTCTGAATGCAGCCTCCCCATTGCTATGAATGCAGCCTTACGATTGCCATCAGTGCAGCCTCACCATTGACATGAAGGCAGCCTCACCATTGCCATGAATGCAGCCTCTGAATGCAGCCTCCCCATTGCAATGAATGCAGCCTTACCATTGCCATCAGTGCAGCCTCGACATTGACATGAATGCAGCCTCATCATTGCCGTGAATGCAGCCTCACCATTGCCATGAATGCAGCCTCACCATTGCCATGAATGCTCCTCACCATTGCTACAAATGCAGCCTCACCATTGCCATGAATGCTCCTCACCATTGACATGAATGCAGCCTCATCATTGCCATCAGTGCAGCCTCACCATTGCCATGAATGCAGCCTCACCATTGCCATGAATGCTCCTCACCATTGACATGAATGCAGCCTCATCATTGCCATCAGTGCAGCCTCACCATTGCCATGAATGCAGCCTCACCATTGCCATGAATGCAGCTTCACCATTGACATGAATTCAACCTCTCCATTGACATGAATTCAGCCTCACCATTGGCATGAATGCAGCCTCATCATTGCTATCAGTGCAGCCTCACCATTACCATGAATGCAGCCTCACCATTGTAATGAATGCAGCCTCACCATTGCCATGAATGCAGCCTCACCATTGCCATGAATGCTCCTCACCATTGCCATGAATGCAGCCTCACCTTTGACATAAATGCAACCTCACCATTGACATGAATTCAACCTCACCATTGCCATGAATGCAGCCTCATCATTGCCATCAGTGCAGCCTCACCATTGCCATCAGTGCAGCCTCACCATTGCCATGAATGCAGCCTCACCATTGCCATGAATGCAGCCTCACCATTGCCATCAGTGCAGCCTGATCGATGCCCATCTGCAGCCTCAGAGGGGAGAGGGAGGGGGGCGGGACGAGTGCCAACAGATTACATACAGAAGAATCTCCTGTTTATTTGGCGGCCTCTTTAATACAAAGTCCCGCCTCCTATGACAGGCAGAACAGTCGTCCAATGACAGCCCAGGAGATGGGACTTCCTATTACAGATGCAACACAATGGTAACGCAAAACAACGATAACACAACACAATGTAATGCAACGCAGCATATGGCAAATGGGGTAAAATGGCCCTATGACCAGCACTGATGCCCTTTCTTCTAGGAGGGGCTCAGTCGCAGTGAGTGATAACATGAAATCCCGAATCCACCATTCAGGCATCACAGCCACAAAATTTAAAACAAATGAAGATGAAAACGCCGCCTGTCCCGGAATACAATAAACTCTCCGAATTATCTTCAGCTGCCAAGGATGAGGGGAAGCGTCACATCGCTGCCGCTATTTATAGAAAGATATTTAAGTGAATTATTTGCAGTTCTTAGTGATGAATTTAATTAGGGAAACGGGACCGGCGGGTCACTCTAATAATCAAAGTGTTTCTTTTTAATTAACGGCAATAAATATTCTCTCTGCAGAGCCAGACGGGGCGCGTCGGCTTCAGCGCTGTCTAATAAAAACCCGAACAAAGAAACCCAATCAATTCCCGACGTGTCACAATATATAGGCAACAAGGTCATTCTTCAGAAAAAGCTCAACGTTTTAGCCGTGACTCTGCCTAGGCGTCCGTCTGCTTCGGGCAAAAGTGAGCATTTTCTTAGTCTCCTCTCCTCTAGTGATCACTCAGACTGTGCATGGTAACTTTGTAGTCTCAAGGTGGGAGGCTGCAGCAGGGGGCTGATCTATGACCTATAGCAGGATTTACATGACTGAGTCATGTATTAAAAAAACAAAAATACATGTCTTTGGTAAAAAAAAAATCGAATTTAGGTCAATAAGTATTCTGCTACATGTCTTTGGTAAAAAAAAAAAAAAAAAAAGTCTTAAAAAAAAAAAAAAAAATGTCTGGTAATCTAATTTAGGCCAATATGTGTATTCTGCTACATGTCTTTGGTAAAAAAAAAAAAATAATAATAATAATGTCTTAAAATTAAAAAAAAAAAAAATACATCACTTTGGTAAAAAAAAAAAAAATTGAGGCCATTAAGTATTCTTCTACATTTCTTTGGTAAAAAAAAAAAAAAAAACATGTCTTAAAAAACAAAAAACAAAATACATGTCTTTGGTAAAAAAAAAAAATCAAATTTAGGCCAATATGTATTCTGCTACATGTCTTTGGTAAAAAAAAAAAAAAAATGTCTTAAAAAAAAACAAAAAACAAAAAACATGTCTTTGGTAGGATTTTCCCCCTTAATGACCGGGTCATTTTCTGCGATACAGCACTGCGTCGATTTAACGGACAATTGCGCGGTCGTGCAGCGCTGTACCCAAACCAAATTGACGTCCTTTCTTTCCCACAAATAGAGCTTTCTTTTGGTGGTATTTGATCACCCCTGCGGTTTTTATTTTTTTGCACTATAAACAAAAAAATGCTGACAATTTTGAAAAAAAGAAAACAATATTTTTAACTTTTTGCTATACAGTAATGAATATCCCCCCCAAAAAATGGAAAAAAACCGAATTTATTCATCAGTTTAGGCCGATATATATATTCTTCTACATATTTATAGTAAAAAAATTTTTAAAAAATCGCAATAAGCGTATATTGATTGGTTTGCGCAAAAGTTATAGCGTCTACAAAAAAAAGGGGATAGATTTTTATTATTTATTTATTTATTTACCAGTACGCCGCGATCATTTTTGCGGGGCTGCGACATTGCGGCGGACAGATCGGACAAGTTTTGACACTTTTTTTGGCACCAGTGACATTTATAGAGCGATCAGTGCTATAAAAATACACTAATTACCGTATAAATGACACTGGCAGGGAGAGGGTTAACACTAAGGGGGCAATCAAGGGGTTAAGTGTTCCCTAAGGAGGTGTTTCTAACTGTAGGGGGGGAGGGGACTGACTGGAGGAGGAGAGAGATCGCTGTTCCTGATCACTAGGAACAGCAGATCTCTCTCTACTCCCCTGACAGAACGGGGATCTGTTTGTTGTACATTGACAGATCCCCGTTCTGGCTCTCTGAGGAGCGATCGCGGGTGGCCGGCGGACATCGTGCATCGGCTCTGGCGTCGTGCCGCGGGCGCGCTCTCCCCCTATCGATCTTAAAGCGGCTGACGTACACTTACGGCGATACGCACAGTCCTGTCTACCTGCCGCAGTGTAATGTTGGTGGCTGCTCGGCAAGCGTTTAAAGGAGAATTATCCAAAAAAAATTTATTTTACCCACACGTGCTTTTTTGTTTTTTTCCCACTTCTATTCCTATATATTGGCTTTTGAAATTTACAAATGCAGCAATTTAGAAATCGGATGAAAGGTTTAGCGCTGGGAAACACTTTTTTGAAAGATAAAAAGTGCATTTTATATACAACTCTATAGATCAGACCGAAATGAGGGACAAATGAGGAGAAGTAAAGGTACAGAGGGACAGTGCTCCAAATCCGGGACAGTCCCAGACAGTCCCGGGACAGTCCCAGGACAGTTGGGAGCTATGGTTGTAGGTCATTTTTAGGTCGGAGTGAAGAGCCTCCCACTCACAAGCGAAGGTCAGCAGTCGGTTTGAAGGACCTTTCCCCAAAGTATGACCTGGCCCAAGAGGTCTTCTGCAACGCAAATCATTTCTTAAGGCCCGTACACTTGATCTGACTTTTTGACAACAAACATGCAAATTAGCTGTTTTGGAGCAACATCCGACCGTGTGTACGCTCCATCGGACAAGCTTTTTCTGTTTCCATCGGACTTTTGTTGGCTGTGCGAACGGACAAACTTTCCGGCAACAAAAGTCCGATGGAGCAAAGTCCGATCGCGTGTACACAAAAGCATCAGACTTTTGTACAAACTACAGTACGCGGCCGCGAGAATGTTTCCAGCACGAACCCATTGCGCTGGTTCTCGGCGACAGGGTACTGTACATCTCGTGCTGGCTGCAATAGGAGAAACACATTTTCCTATTGCGGCGAGCGTGAGAGGGAATTCCCCTCTGGGGGCATACCAGGCACTTAGGTCTGGTATGGATTTTGGGGGAACCCACATGCTGTTTATTTTGGCGTAGGGGGGTTCCCCCTAAAATCCATACCAGATCTAAGGGGCCTGGTATGCCCCTGGAGGGGAACCCATGCCGGTTTTTTATTTAAAATTTGGTCGTGGAGTTCCCCCTCAAGATTCATACCAAACACAGTGCCTGGCATCGGCGGGGATCCAAGTCGGATCCCCGCACCAGTGTGAACCCGGCTCGCAAGGTGTCAATCTCGCCGATAAAAGTGGCGAGATTGACACAATATCAGACAACAATACAGAAGTTGACCAAAGGGTGGTGGTAAAGAGCTTAAAAACCACGTGATTTGGTGAAAGTTGGCTGGAAAAGTCCTGCCGTGTGTATGCAAGACAAACTTCTGGCCAACGCCCATTGTACAAAAAAATCCAAGGGAAAGTTTGTACAAAGTCCTATCGTGTGTATGGGGCTTTAGAATCATTGCCAAGGAACGTTATTACTTCAGCCGATCATCTTCCCAGCAGATGACAAACGTTTAGCAATTTTGTAGCTTTTAACCACAAAGGTTTCCTGGTTTTCCGTTGACCGGTTGAAGGAGTCTTTTTGACTTCCAGCAATTTCCACTCTGTTTTCAAGACTTTATTTGCTTGAAATTGGCTGAAAGTCACACCGGCTGAGAAATTTCTGACTGATGGAAGTAGGTGGCATTTATTCATTTGGTCAGCTGGCTGAAACGAATTGACATTGGCTGGAAATATTATCGAGTAACCAGCATTTTGTGGTTAATAAACCTAGAAACCTTAGTTTCTTAGGTAGTTACACACCTCAACGTAGTGTTTTATCAAACCAAAAAAACTTTCCGGTTAATGTTGGGAAGGATCAGAACTCAAAATGTTTTGGGATTTTACTACAATCCAAGGCTCTGTTACATAATACATACAAAATCATACATAATAACACATAATACATACATAAAAATATATATAACAAAATAACCACTTGAGGACCAGGCCTTTTTTGGCACTTTTTGTTTACAATAATCTTTGTAATAATCTTTTTTTTTTTTTTTTTTGCTAGAGAATTGCTTAGAACCAGCAACCATTATATATTTTTTTAAAGCACAGGCCCTAGAGAATAAATTGGTGGGTTTTGCAATTTTTTATGTCATGTGGTATTTGCACAGCAGTTTTTCAAATGCAATTTTTGGGAAAAAATACACTTTTTTGAATTTTAATGCAAAAAAAAAGTTTTTTTTTTTTTTTGCTGGAAATTACTTAGAACCCCTGAAACGTTTTTTATATATATATATACATATATATATATATATATATATATATATATATATATATATATATATATATATATATATATATATATAATGCCCTGTATATATATATATATATATATATATATATATATATATATACTTTTAAAGCAGAGACCCTAGAGAATAAATTGGTGGGTTTTGCAATATTTTATGTCACAGGGCATTTGCGCAGCTGTTTTTCAAACAATTTTATATTCACTTTTTTGAATTTTATAGCAAAAAAAACATTTTTTTTTATTTTTTGCTGGAAAATTACTTAGAACCCCTCAAATGTTTTATATATATATATATATATATATATATATTATATATATATATATATATATATATATATATATATATATATATATATATATATACATACATACTTTTAAAGTAGAGACCCCAGAGAATAAATTGGTGGGTTCTGCATTTTTTTATGTCACGTGATATTTGAGCAAGTTGTTTTTCAAACGCAATTTTATGAGAAAAAAATAAATTTTCTTGAAACACAGTTTTTTTTTTGCTGGAAAATTACTTAGAACCCCTCAAATGTTATATATATATAATTTTTTTTTTTTTAAGCAGAGGCCCTAGAGAATAAATGGACGGGTTTTGCATTTTTTTTTATGTCACGTGGTATTTGCGCAGCTGTTTTTTTCAAACACAATTTTATGGGAAAAAAATACACTTTTTTAAATTTTTTTTAATGCAAAACAAAAACACAATACATAGCCCAATTTTTTTGGAAAATACAAAAGATGATGTTATGCTGAGTAAATAGATACCAAACATCTCACGCTTTAAATTTGTGCGTACATTTTACTATAAATAGGCAACCCTTAAAAAGCCTTTACAGGTTTCCACTTTAGATTTACAGAGGAGGTCCGGTGCTAGAATTACTGCTCATGACCTGACTTTCGTGGTGATACCTCACACGTGTGGGACAACCGCTTTTTGCTTGCGTGCTGGACCAAAGTGCGCGTTTGCCTTTGCATGCAAGCACGGTGCATGGGGGCACATTCCTTTTTTGTTTTTTTTAATTCTTTTTTTTTTTTTTTACATTTTTTATTTATTTTTTAATCACTTTTTTTGCTGTCACAAGGAATGTAAACATTCTTGTGACAGCACTAGCCATGTGACAGGTACTCTTTATGGAGAATTCTGGGGTCTATAAGACTCCAGATCCCTCCTTTGCCCTTAAAAGCATTCAAAACCGCCAAGATCCGTGTTTCTGAATGCTTTCGATTTTCAAAAAAATGGCGCTGATAGTTTCCGAGTAAATTGGAAATGAAGTCACGTCATCGCTTCCTGGTTGCCATTACGAACAGCCGATCAAAGCCGATCCCAGCTCTTCTTGGCTGTCCGGCCAGCCGGCGGAAGTGCCAGCAGGTTTCTCGGGTCTCCTGGTAGGACGAGAGACCCGAGAGCGCCGCGGAAGGCATGGGGGGGGGGGTTTTGGTGAACAAAAACTGAATCCAAAAACCGAATCTCATAGTGACCGAGTGAGTATGAACAGCATGTAATATACCATTCATTGATCTTTTTTTTTTATAAGGTGGGTTTAGTGACACTTTAAGGCCACATGGGTTCCTTCCCTTGTTGGACGCCAGAGAATTTTACAAAGTGAAACGTTTCGAGAGAATATTCTTTGAACACTTAGATCTAAAACGATCTAAAAGTTTGGAATCCATTAGTTGTAGGTAATTTAATTTGTAGGTTGGAGTGAAGAGTGAAGAGTGAAGAGCCTCCTACTCAAAAGTAAAGGTCACCAGTCAGCCTGAAAGACCTTTCACCAAGTATGAGCCGACTCCGAGGTCTTCTGCATCGCACATCATTTCTTGCTGAGGAACATTATTGCTTCAGCCGATCACCTTCCCAGCAGATGACAAATGTTTAGCAATTATGTAGCTTTCAACCACAAAGGTTTCCTGGTTTCCTTTGACCGGTTGAAGAATCCTTTTTGACTTCCAGCAATTGCAATGGCTGAAAGTTACACTGGTTGAGAAATTTCCAACAGAGATTGATGGAGGTACTGTAGGTGGTATTTATTTATTGGGTCAGCTGGTTGTAAAATGGTCGTAATTGGCAGGAAATATTAATGGGTAACCGGCATTTTGTGGGTCATAAACCTGGAAACCTAAAAAAAGTGTAGGACCAGGACTCAAAACCTATTGTGATTTTACAGCAATCCTAGGCTCTGTTACAGAGATTTAAAGTGGTTGTAAACCCTTCCATATACCCAGTGAAGTGACCGGACTCAGGTGATACACAGAGATGAAACACATCTCCCTACATAAGTTGTACCTGTTTACCTGTTTATCTGAAGCCCTCTCTTCTCTACAGCCGTTCAAAGTGATGAATTTATACAGCTTGTCTGAGAGTTCAGAAAAAAGGGGGCGGAGAGGAGTGGTGGCCGGTGCTCAGTTTTTGGTGGGGGGCAAACAAACCTGGCTCCCTCACTTGCATTACCCCCCTCCCCGTCCGGACGGGAAGGTGCCGATCCATGGCCTTATCTTATCCTTAGTTGTCAATCCTGATGAGCCGGTGTTTGGGGGAGACCAGGAAGCCCTCGGGTTGATGCTGTTGCTTGGCTCCGGGCGGCCTCCTCTCGCTGTTGCTGCGGTACAGGTGCAGGCCCTAGCAGCAGCCCTTTGCAGGCAGGGACCGCAGGCCCCTCTAGTGTAGCAAGAAAAATAGAAAGTTCTGGTGCGAGCTGTCCTAGGTGGACTACTGATCCCAGTCAGCCCTCTTCAGGCCCTGCCATCAGTCCTGGCTGCAGCTGCCTGTACCCGCTGTCCATGACATCACAGTCTCTCCTGCTGGCTCTACATCCATCTCAGACTGCACACTCCCAGTCTGCTCCGGCATGCCTCCCAGATCTCCCGAATGTGCCTGCCACTTACCGTCACCACGTGGATCCCTCCTGGGGACTTTGCCTGGCAGTACCTTCCACTGTCCTCTCCTCTCAGGACACCCCTGTGGTTTGTACGAGGGCCCCTTCCACTCCCGAGCTCCAGGCCCAAGGTCTCGCCCCCAGACTGGGGAGCTTCCTCAAAGGCCACGACAGCTAGTATCCCATCTCCCAGTTCTTCCACCCGACAACTCCTCCCCAACTGGGCTGACCCTGGGTACTTCAAGGAGGCCTACCCCCGCCAATCCTAGTTGGGGATTGGTCAGGGCTCCCTGAGACACCTCAGACATCTCCACTTCTCTTCTCCTCCCTCCTTCCTTCTAGAAGCCTCTAGAAACAGAAGGGAGGTAACTGAAATATGATGCTATCTGTGAGTCACCAACCTACACTGAGCCACTCCCCGCCCACACAGATCAAAACAAACAGGCCGAGCTTACAGCTAGGCCTGAATAAATGTACTTGTACTGACAAAAAAAATCTTACTACTAGCACCTACCTAAATTAAAGGGCGCTACACACACATCCAGCAGCATCGCTTATCAATCATCCAGGATGCCGCTCTCCCAACCCAACCCATGTAAAGTGTTATATGGCCTCAGCCAGCGCTACTCCACTGACCACTCCCTGCTGAGGCATTTCACCACTCTAGATGCCCCAGGTGGGGCGAAACGCGTCGTGGGCATGTACATTGGAGTAGCACTGGCTGAGGTTGTATCGCACTGCCATCTTGGTCCTCCTCAGCCATTGGAAGCCAGCTGTTACTTACAGGTTGGGATTGAACAATCCAGTCACTCCATGTATGACCAGCACTGGGGTTAACTGTTTGCATTTAATCATACTAAATATTTTGAAGCAATTTTGAAGCAATATCATGTTTTTGTTTTGTTTTTTGGAATTGGGTTTTGTTTCACCAACCTTGTCTCTTTCAGCAGATATAACAGTGGGTGGTATGATGAAAATCGAAGTGAGACGACCGAATGCAAGGAGACTAGAGAAGACTTCTCAAGGGTGGGCAAACTGATGAAAAGTGAAGGTGACAGCCATCTCAGTCTACCAGCCAACAGGTAGTTTCATGGGACTCAAGAACATTCTGTTCCGTTGACGAAAATAGTCTGAATCAAAAAACGGAGTAATCAGCTAACAATTGCTGCCTGGCTACTGGGAATTGTACACTGATGGCTTAAGCCCACTCCAAACTCTAAAAAACTTTGGCTGCAAGGATAATGATCTACCATTAACCTCCGAATCCCCTCTCCCTCTTGTACCGCCAAGTGCCTCAACCGCAGAGATGACTTTGCACTTGCGATAATGAAGACAGTTAAACATAATTGGCTCTGAATGCATCAGACTGGCTTTCAACCCTGTGGATGGATGCACGTCTACGGACATCAGCAAAGTTGTTTGTAGGTACCGACCACAAGGGATTTTTTAAAGGCCACCAGAAAATCTTGAAGCAACTGAGAAGCCATCTTTATTTTTATTTTTTTATCAGAGACATTGAATATTACAGAACTTGAAAAATGATGATAAGGATTCTTGTTGTTTCGACATAAAGGATACCACAAGACTGAAGCAAATGTGAAGCCATCTTTAATTTTCTTTTTTTTGGACATGAAAAATCTGACAGCTTTATAGAAGTGTTAAACTCAAGATTTTTAATAAATGTTATTTCATTTTGAAGGCAAACATTAAATATGAGGTAAACTTGCAGGGGAAATACCCCAGCAGGCAACTTGACTGTTACAAGACAAGAAAAAAAGAGCCCAGTAAGGGCTCAACGTAAGCTACCTGAAGCGCCTACAGTTCTGAACGGACCTTGGAAATAATTTTTTCTGTGGCCTTTTTTTTTTTTTTGTGGAGATGATAGGCTTTTGAGTATCCCCAGTAGCCATGGAGACCTTCAGGCAGTTGAAGCCTCCAGACTTGTGGTCTTGTTCCTCGACCCCAAGTGCCAGGCGTCGACGCCTGAAGCTCAAGAAAGGTCAGAGGACACCAGACTCAGGTGGCAGGAGTGAGAACGAAGCTACAGAGGTCAAAGAGAATTCTCTGAAGCCTCCAGTCATCGAAATTACACCGTCTAGTGAGGACGAGGCCTGGTCCAACTGCTCTACGCCAAGTGCTTCCCCAAAAAGGCGTCGGAACCTGTTTAGGAAGTGGCTAAGGAGGAGAGACGACAGAGGGTGGTAAGTGGAGTGGTTGGTTGTGAAATATATGTGTTCATCAGCTAGACATCCTGGGTTTTGTGCACAAACAAGAAAATTCTCTTATTTCCTGTAGACAACCAAACTTCTTGCGTTGTACCAGTCTTGAAACATAAAAAGTAGAATGTCATGGTTGCTCTGGGTCTTCATGAGATCCATTGTTGGTGGTCTATTCCAGAGCTGATGTACTATACATGAATATAAGTGAAACATAAAAGGAAAAAGTCATGGTTGCTTTGGGTCTATATGAGGTTCATTGTTGGTGGCCTATTCTGGAGCTCAGCTACTATACATCAATGTATTTGAAACATAAATTGGAGAAAGTGATGGTTGGCCTTGCTTTTCATGAGGTTGATTGTTGGTGGCCAATTCTAGAGCTCAGCTTGCTACTATACATAAGTATATTTGAAACATAAATGGGAGAAAATGATGGTTGGCCTGGGTTTCCATGAGGTCTAGAGTTGGTGGCCTGTTCTGGAGCTCAGCTACTATACATAAGTATAACTGGAACATATATGGGAGAAAGTGATGGTTTCCCTGTGTCTTCACTAGTGTTGGTGGTCTTTTCTTGAACTCAGCTAGTATACATCAATATATTTCCAATATAAAAAGGGAGAAAGTGATGGTTGCCCTTTGTCTTCATGAGGTCCAATGTTGGTGGTCTATTCTCAAGCTTAGCTACTTTACATCAGTATACATGAAACATAAAAAGGGAGAAAATTATGGCTGTCCTTGATCTTCGTGAGGTACAGTGTTGGTGGCCTATTCTGGAGGTCAGCTACTATACATCAGTATATATGAAACATAAATAGAAGAAAGTGATGGTTGCTCTTGGTCTTCACGGGGTCCAGTGTCCGTGGCCAATTCTGGAGCTCAGCTAATATATATCAGTATAATTGAAACATAAATGGGAGAAAATGATGGCTGCGCTTGGTCTTCATGAGGTGCAATGTTGGTGGCCTATTTTCAAGCTCAGCTACTATACAGCAGTATATTTAAAATTTTAATGGGAGAAAGGATGGTTGCTCTTGGTCTTCATGATGTCCAGTGTTGGTGGCCTTTCTGGAGCTCAGATACTTAACATCAGTATAATTGAAACATAAATAGGAGAAAGTAATGGTTGCCCTAGGTCTTCACCTGTGTTGGTGTTCAAACTCAGCTAATATACAATAGTATATTTTCAAATATAAAAAGGGAGAAAGTGATGGTTGCTCTTTGTCTTCTTGAGGTCCACTGTTGGTGGCCTATTCTGCCGCTTTGCTACTATACATCACTATCACCAAAATATAAAGGGGGGAAGTGATGGTTGCTTCAGGCCTTCATGAGGTCCAGTGTTGGGGGTCTATTCTGAAGCTCAGTAACTATACACCATTATATAGTGTAAAACAGATATGTCACCTATTCTTCAGTATCGAGAAGATTTCAGGAGACCTGCTTGGTCCTTTGGACCTATTACTTGTTCCCTTTTAAGCAGCCCATGCTCCAATCATGAAATAAATTCCTTGGCTGATGTGACATCATATGAGGAGTTATTACACTTCCTCATAGGAGCCTTCCCTAAAAAAATACATTCAGTGAGATTTATGAATTCTACTTGGGGGCCCTCAAAGAGTTTTGTTCACAGACCTTGGGAGACATTCGGAAGGTTCAACCCAGCTGTGTCCGCAATATACAAAAATAGGACATCAAACTCAATTTAGGTTCTATTTTTTTTTTTTTACTTAATCCTTTCTAAGTCTACTTGAAGTTCAAAGAACCGATAAAACAGAAAGAAAGTGAGGTGAGAGCAAAAAAATGTATTATGTGAGTATACAGGAGAGGGGAGCAGTCATGTTGGACCTTCTGACCTAATGGGAGAGATTTACTAAGACTGATACACACAGAATCTGGTGCAGCTGCTCATAGTAACCAATCACCTTCCAGGTTTTATTGTCAAAGCTTAATCGAACAAGCTGAAGTTAGAAGCTGATTGGTTACTACGCACAGCTGCACCAGAATCTGTGTGCACCAGTTTTAGTAAATCTCCCCCAATGGGTCTAGGAGCAGTTGAACCCTCTACTGTCCCCCTGTGCTTAAAGTGCATTTAAAAAGTATTCATACCCCTTGACATTTTTCACATTTTGTCATGTTAAAACCAAAAACGTAAATGTATTTTATTGGGATTTTATTTGATAGACCAACACAAAGTGGCACATAATTGTGAAGTGGAAGGAAAATAATAAATATTTTTCAAATTTTTTACAAATAAATATGTGAAAAGTGTGGGGTACATTTGTATTTGGCCCCCCGGAGTCAATACTTTATAGAACCCCCTTTCGCTGCAATTACAGCTGCAAGTCTTTTTGGGGGTGTCTCTACCAGCTTTGCACATCTAGAGAGGGACATTTTTGCCTATTCTTCTTTGCAAAATATCTCAAGCTCTGTCAGATTGGATGGAGAGCGTCTGTGAACAGCAATTTTCAAGTCTTGCCACAGATTCTCAATGTGATTTAGGTCTGGGCTGTGACTGGGCCATTCTAACACATGAATATGCTTTGATCTAAACCATTCCATTGTAGCTCTGGCTGGATGTTTCGGGTCGTTGTCCTGCTGGAAAGTGAACCTCCGCCCCGGTCTCAAGTCTTTTGTAGACTCTAACAGGTTTTCTTCTAAGATTGTCCTGTATTTGGCTCCATCCATCTTCCCATCAACTCTGACCAGCTTCCCTGTCCCTGCTGAAGAAAAGTATCCCCACAACATGATGCTGCCACCAACATGTTTCACAGTGGGGATGGTGTGTTCAGGGTGATGTGCAGTGTTAGTTTTCCCCACACATAGCGTTTTGCTTTTAGGCCAAAAAGTTAAATTTTGGTCTCATCTGACCAGATCACCTTCTTCCACATGTTTGCTGTGTCCCCCACATGGCTTCCCACAAACTACAAACAGAACTTCTTATGACTTTCTTTCACCAATGTCTTTCTTCTTGTCACTCTTCCATAAAGGGCAGATTTGTGGAGAACACGACTAATAGTTGTCCTGTGGACAGATTCTCCCACCTGAGCTGTGGATCTCTGCAGCTCCTCCAGAGTTACCATGGACCTCTTGGCTCTTCTATGATGAATGCTCTCCTTGCCCGGCCCGGTCAGTTTAGGTGGACGGCCAGGTCTTGGTAGGTTTGCAGTTGTGCCATACTCTTTCCATTTTCGGATGATGGATTGAACAGAGCTCCGTGAGATGTTCAACGCTTGGGTGATTTTTTTATAACCTAACCCTGCTTTATACTTCTCCACAACTTTATCCCTGACCTGTCTGGTGTGTTCCTTGGCCTTCATGATGCTGTTTATTCACTAAGGTTCTCTTACAAACCTCCGAGAGCTTCACAGAACAGCTGTATTTATACTGAGATTAAATTACACACAGGTGGACCCTATTTACTAATTAGGTGCCTTCTGAAGGCATTGGTGAAAGAAAGTCATAAGAAGTCCTGTTTGCAGTTTGCGAGAAGCCATGTGGAGAACACAGCAAACATGTGGAAGAAGGTGCTCTGGTCAGATGAGACCAAAATTGAACTTTTTGGCCTAAAAGCAAAACACTATGTGTGGTGGAAAACTAACACTGCACATCACCCTGAACACACCATCCCCATTGTGAAACATGGTGGTGGCAGCATCATGTGGTGGGGATGGTTTTCTTCAGCAGGGACAGGGAAGCTGGTCAGAGTTGGTGGGAAGATAGATGGAGCCAAATACATAGGTACATGAGGCTGCAGATGGCACGGTGAGGCATGGAGATGGCACAGTGAGGCTGCAGATGGGCATTGTTGACCCTCTTTTCTACTTACAGTAGCTGTGCATTTCTCACCCTAGGCTTATACTCGAGTCAATAATTTTTCTTTTTGTGGTAAAATTAGGTGCCTCGGCTTATATTCGGGTCGGCTTATACTCGAGTATATACACTATGTGCCACTTCATGTTGGTCTATCACATAAAATTCTAATAAAATACATTTTACGTTTTTTGGCTGTAACATGACAAATTTGCAATATTTCAAGGGGTATGAATACTTTTTTTAAGGCACTGTACATATTCAGAGTCTAAAAAAGAGCACCAGCCCAATGAGCCGAGAGCCCAAAAACTTTGCACAGAAAGTCAATAATAAAAAAAACAGCATATTTCAAAGGGTTCGGGGGTTCAAAGGCATCCCCCTTCTTTAGGGATACAAAATAAATATGGAATTGATACACAGATGGCTGTAAAAAAAACAAACAAAAAAAACAAAAACAAACATAAGATTTGCCACTAAGACTCATATAGGCCACAATGAAAAAAAAAAAAAAAAAGATTAAAAAATCTAATAAATAAAACACATGAAAAAAAGAATTGGATTCTATTTTTCAATGAGATTATTTTTCTCCATGTGTTTTATACTGTATATTAGTTGAGATTAGGTTTTAGTTTTATAAGCTTTTTTGTTTCATTGTGGCCTATGTGAGTTTTAGTGGCATATGATACATTTTCACAACAATTTCTGTATCAATTCGGTATTTATTTTGGACCCTAAAGAAAAGGGATATCTTTAAACTCACAAAATGTGTCGGCTGCGTTCTAGTATCTTGCTGAATGAACACCGTTATTGAAATAGAACTAAAGGCATTTTTCTAATTTTGGATAGAAAAAAGGAGAATGATAACCCTTGTCATTTTTTTTTTGTCATTTTTTTTTTAGATTTTTTTAAGCTTTCCCCTGTCAGTTTATTTATTTAATTTATTTATTTTTTAAGATTTCCCCCTCTTTTCCCATCTCTCAGCTTAAAACAGGAAGGGAGAGAAAATCCTCCAGAATTAGGGAATCCCTGGTTGTCACCAAAATACGTTTTCCCCTCAATTCCTATTCTAATTACAACCCAAAAAATCCCAATGCAGGTCAGGAATAGGAGAATTTATTTGGATTTTTGCCTTTGTTTTTTTTTTCTTTCATTTGTGGGTTGTGGTAATTACATAAAAAATATACAGATACTTTTTTTTGTACAGATTTGGGACAGTTTTTCCATAACAATAGTACAATAGGCCCAATTTCTCATGAAAAAAATATATAATTCACCAGAGTGCATAGAGATTTTACATCCTTTTAAAGGGTGCCACCATGGGTTGAGAAACACTGCTGTAGAATATAGTTTGTAGTAACATGTGTTGCAACAGGATGACCACCAGAGGGCAGCAAAGTACTGAATTTCTGCATTCTACACCAATATGACCAACAGCTGAACCAAGAAAAGAGTCAGGATGGGCTTCAATTGATGATGTCTACCATACATAGATGGGGAACGGTACTAAATTTGGGGAGTGGAGGGGTTCTGCTTTAGTTTATTATGAAAAAAAAAAAGAGAGACACGAGAAGAGGAGCATCAATGATGAAGGGATGATGCTGTTGTTATGGATTGGGGTGCTCTGACATGATTGGGGGGGGGGGGGGGACTCTGACACGATAGGGTAGGACTCTAATGTGATGGAGGAACTATGAAATGATGAAGGAGACTCTGATATGTTGGGAAGGACTCTGATATGACGAGGAGGACTCTGGCATTATGGGGGGAATGATGTGATGTGGGAGACTCTGACATGGTAGGGTAGGACTCTAATGTGATGGAGGAACTCTGAAATGATGAGGGAGACTCTGATATGTTGGGGAGGACTCTGATATGATGTGGAGGACTCTGGCGTGATGGGGGGGATGGTGTGATGTGGGGGACTCTGATATGATAGAGTAGGACTCTAATGTGATGGAGGAACTCTGAAATGATGAGGGAGATTCTGATATGATGGGGAGATTCTGATATGATGGGTAGGACTCTTATATGATGAGGAGGACTCTGGCATGATGGAGGGGGGGGGGCAATTATGTGATGTGGGAGACTCTGACATGATAGGGTAGGACTCTAATGTGATGGAGGAACTCTGAAATGATGAGGGAGACTCTGATATGATGGGGAAGACTCCTATATGATGGGGAGGACTCCTATATGATGGGGGGGCAATGATGTGATGTGGGGGACTCTGACATGATAGGGTGGACTCTGATGTGATGGAGAGGGAGTCTGAAAGGCTCTCTGTAACAAACCTTAAGTGCCCCCAGGGTTGTGGAAGATGGTCCTTGGGCAGTACCAGGACAGGGTTATCCAGTGCCCAGGGCAAGGATGCAGACTTGCCCCCCTCCCTTACCATTAATGCTGTAGAATGGGTGTACAACCCTGCATCCATTTTTGCCCCTTTGCTTCTCTGCACCCAGGGCAACTGCCCCTCATGCCCACCCTTTGTCCTGTCCTTGGGACTTGTGCCCAGACAAGAGACGTCTCACCAACTGTTCTCAGGCAGACGTTGTCCCATCTTCACCCACAAAGATCTCCTTGTATATCTGTCTGTCCAGCACATGTCTGTCTTTCTAAATCTGGCCACATCCTGCAATCCAATCTCTCAGGCCGAGGACTTCACAGGAGATTTCATATGTGTGCCACTGAGAGATTGGCAGCGCCCTCATCTGTGACATCATTGTACTGCTGATGGGATGATGGGCAACAAGTGCTTCAAGTGTATGTACCCCTCCCCTCCCCCAACCATGGACTTCTCCTATGTGCCCCCCCCAACCATGGACTTCTCCTACGTGACTCCCCCCAAGCATAAACTTCTCCTACGTGACTCTCCCCAACCATGGACTTCTCCTATGTGCCCCCCTCCAACCATGGACTTCTCCTACGTGACCCCCTCCAACCATGGACTTCTCCTATGTGACTCCCCCCAACCATGGACTTCTCCTACATGACCCCCCCAACCATGGACTTCTCCTACGTGACCCCCCCCCCCAACCATGGACTTCTCCTATGTGCCCCCCCAACCATGGACTTCTCCTATGTGCCCCCCCAACCATGGACTTCTCCTATGTGCCCCCCCAACCATGGACTTCTCCTATGTGACCCCCCAACCATAGACTTCTCCTATGTGACCCCCCAACCATAGACTTCTCCTATGTGACCCCCCAACCATAGACTTCTCCTATGTGACCCCCCAACCATAGACTTCTCCTATGTGACCCCCCAACCATAGACTTCTCCTACGTGACCCCCCCAACCATAGACTTCTCCTACGTGACCCCCCCAACCATAGACTTCTCCTACGTGACCCCCCCAACCATAGACTTCTCCTACGTGACCCCCCAACCATAGACTTCTCCTACGTGACCCCCCCAACCATGGACTTCTCCTACGTGACCCCCCCAACCATGGACTTCTCCTACGTGACCCCCCCAACCATGGTCTTCTCCTACGTGACCCCCCCAACCATGGACTTCTCTTACGTGACCCCCCCAACCATGGACTTCTCCTATGTGCCCCCCAACCATGGACTTCTATGTGCCCCCCCAACCATGGACTTCTCCTATGTGCCCCCCCAACCATGGTCTTCTCCTACGTGACCCCCCCAACCATGGACTTCTCCTACGTGACCCCCCCAACCATGGACTTCTCCTACGTGACCCCCCCAACCATGGACTTCTCTTACGTGACCCCCCCAACCATGGACTTCTCCTATGTGACCCCCCAACCATGGTCTTCTCCTACGTGACCCCCCCAACCATGGTCTTCTCCTACGTGACCCCCCCAACCATGGACTTCTCTTACGTGACCCCCCCAACCATGGACTTCTCCTATGTGCCCCCCCAACCATGGACTTCTCCTATGTGACTCCCCCCAACCATAACCTTCTCCTACGTGACCCCCCCAACCATGGACTTCTCCTATGTGCCCCCCCCAACCATGGACTTCTCCTACGTGACCCCCCCAACCATGGACTTCTCCTACGTGAACCCCCCCTAACCATGGACTTCTCCTATGTGCCCCCCCAACCATGGACTTCTCCTATGTGCCCCCCAACCATGGACTTCTCCTATGTGCCCCCCCCCCCCCAACCATGGACTTCTCCTACCTGATCCCGTCTGGTCTGCTAAATATACCGTCCAATAGGGTTGATTTACTAAAAACAAATAGTCTGTGCACTTGCAGTTGCTCCAGAGCTAAGAAAATGAGGGAAACCTTCACTTTGCAAAGAATACCCAATCAGGTGCAAAGAAAATAAAAAGAACAGTATTTTTGCTTGCACATGATTGGATGATGGAAGTCAGCAGAGCTTCTGCTCATTTACTAAGCTCTGGAGAGACATGCATTGCATGAATCTATCTATCTATGGCTGCCGCTGCCACCCCCTATTCAGACGCCCAGGCCCCTTTTCGGGCGCCGGGTGCCTGAATTACAGCGGCGGGGTATTTTTTTTTTTGAAGCACCTGATTAGAGCCATAGCCTCTAATAGGCGTCAAAAAAGGTAAACAGCGAGCGCCATGCTTGGCGCTCGCAGTTCACTCAGCTGCGTTAGGAAAGCAAATGAATTTTCGCTTTCCTAACACTGAACTGCCTCTCCGCCAATCAGGTGCTCGGGTCTGTTACCCGTCACCTGATTGGCTAAAACGGCAGGCGCTCTATAGCAGAGGACGGGAAGAGAGGACAGGAAAGGACGTTGAGGGGACCGCTCACCGCCATCACCCACTGCCCCACCGAGAGACAGGGTAAGTGCCGGGCAGATGCCGGGCAGATGGCGGGCGGGGGTTTCACACTGGCAGCATTTGATGGGCACAGTGGGAGCATTTGATGGGTACATTGAGAGAATTTGATGGCACAGTGGCTGCGTTTGATGGGGTGGGAGCATTTGATGGCACAGTGGGAGCATTAGATGGGCACAGTGGGAGCATTTGATATGGCACAGTGGGAGCATTAGATGGGCACAGTGGGAGCATTTGATATGGCACAGTGGCAGCATTTGATGGGGTGGGAGCATTTGATGGCACAGTGGCTGCATTTGATGGCACAGTGGGAGCATTTGATGGGCACAGTGGGAGCATTTGATATGGCACAGTGGCAGCATTTGATGGCATGGTGGGAGCATTTGATGGCACAGTGGCTATGTTTGATGGCAAGTGGCAGCATTTGATGGCACAGTGGGAACATTTGATGGGCACATTGGGAGCATTCAAAGGCAAAGTGGCTGCGTTTGACTTTGATGGCACAGTGGCACCATTTGATGGCACAGTGGGAGCATTAGATGGGCACAGTGGGAGCATTAGATATGGCACAGTGGCAGCATTTGATGGCACGGTGGGAGCATTTGATGGCACAGTGGGAGCATTAGATGGCAAAGTGGCTGCATTTGATGGCACAGTGGGAACATTTGATGGGCACATTGGGAGCATTTGATGGCACAGTGGCTATGTTTGATGGCACAGTGGCAGCATTTGATGGCACAGTGGGAACATTTGATGGGCACATTGGGAGCATTCGATGGCAAAGTGGCTGCGTTTGACTTTGATGGCACATTGGCAGCATTTGATGGCACAGTGGGAGCATTAGATGGGCACATTAGGAGAATTTGATGGCACAGTGACTGCGTTTGATGGCACAGTGGGAGCATTTGATGGCACAGTGGCTATGTTTGATGGCACAGTGGAAGCATTAGATGGGCACAGTGGGAGCATTTGATGGCACAGTGGGAGCATTAGATGGGCACAGTGACTGCGTTTGATGGCACAGTGTCTGCGTTTGATGGCACAGTGGGAGCATTAGATGGGCACATTGGGAGCATTTGGCACAGTGGCTGCGTTTGATGGCACAGTGGGAGCATTTGATGAGCACAGTGGGAGCATTTGATATGGCACAGTGGCAGCATTTGATGGCACAGTGGGAGCATTAGATGGCACAGTGGCTGCATTTGATGGCACAGTGACTGCATTTGATGGCACAGTGGGAGCATTTGATGGGCACAGTGGGAGCATTTGATATGGCACAGTGGCAGCATTTGATGGCACGGTGGGAGCATTCGATGGCACAGTGGCTATGTTTGATGGCAAGTGGCAGCATTTGATGGCACAGTGGGAACATTTGATGGGCACATTGGGAGCATTCAAAGGCAAAGTGGCTGCGTTTGACTTTGATGGCACAGTGGCACCATTTGATGGCACAGTGGGAGCATTAGATGGGCACAGTGGGAGCATTTGATGGCACAGTGGGAGCATTAGATGGCAAAGTCGCTGCATTTGATGGCACAGTGGGAACATTTGATGGGCACATTGGGAGCATTTGATGGCACAGTGGCTATGTTTGATGGCACAGTGGCAGCATTTGATGGCACAGTGGGAACATTTGATGGGCACATTGGGAGCATTCGATGGCAAAGTGGCTGCGTTTGACTTTGATGGCACAGTGGCACCATTTGATGGCACAGTGGGAGCATTAGATGGGCACATTGGGAGAATTTGATGGCACAGTGACTGCGTTTGATGGCACAGTGGGAGCATTTGATGGCACAGTGGGAGCATTAGATGGGCACAGTGACTGCGTTTGATGGCACAGTGTCTGCGTTTGATGGCACAGTGGGAGCATTAGATGGGCACATTGGGAGCATTTGGCACAGTGGCTGCGTTTGATGGCACAGTGGCAGCATTTGATGGCACAGTGGGAGCATTCGATGGGCACAGTGGCTACGTTTGATGGCACAGTGGCTACATTTGATGGCACAGTGGGAGCATTTGATGGGCAGATTGGGAGCATTTGATGGCACAGTGGCTACGTTTGATGGCACAGTGGCAGCATTTGATATGGCAGAGTGGCAGCATTTGATGGCACAGTGTCTGCGTTTGATGGGCACATTGGGAGCATTTGATGGCACAGTGGCTGCGTTTGATGGCAGAGTGGTAGCATTTCATGGCACAGTGGAAGCATTTGATGGGCACATTGGGAGCATTTGATGGCACAGTGGCTGCATTTGATGGCACAGTGGCTGCATTTGATGGCACAGTGGCTGCATTAAATGGGCACAGTGGGAGCATTTGATATGGCACAGTGGCAGCATTTGATGGGCACATTGGGGGCATTTGATGGCACAGTGGCTGCGTTTGATGGCACAGTGGCAGCATTTGATGGCAAAGTGACTGCGTTTGATGGCACAGTGGCTGCGTTTGATGGCACAGTGGCTGCATTTGATGGCACAGTGGGAGCATTTGATGGCACAGTGGGAGCATTACATGTGCACATTGGGAGAATTTGATGGCATAGTGGGAGCATTTGATGGGCACATTGGGAGCATTGGCTGGCACAGTGGCTACGTTTGATGGCACGGTGGCAGCATTTGATGGCACAGTGGGAGCATTAGATGGGCACAGTGGGAGCATTTGATATGGCACAGTGGCAGCATTTGATGGGACAGTGGGAGCATTTGATGGGCACATTGGGAGCATTTGATGGTACAATGCCAGCGTTTGATGGCAAAGTGGCAGCATTTGATGGCACAGTGGGAGCATTAGATGGGCACATTGGGAGCATTTAATGACACAGTGGCTATGTTTGATGGCACAGTGGGAGCATTTGATGGGCATATTAGGAGCATTTGATGGCACAGTGAGGCTGCAATTGATGGGTTTTTTTCAGTATTTTTCAGTTTGTTTGCCCCCCCAAAAAATTTTGAGCACCAGACGCCACTGCCAGATGGTATGGACCCCTTACCAGTACTGCATGTGGGTCTATGGAGCTTATATTGGTGAGCGGGGAGATGTGTCTTCCTATGTAGTCACCACTCATACATGAAGAAAAGAGAATCCATATAGTGTAGTAGGTTCTTATTTAGTATATAAAAGGTTAAAATCACACTTCCAGAGATTATTCGCTTTGTACATAAATACTTTAAGCAGGGCCGTCGGCTCGCTCCAGGAACTTGCTCGGCTATCGCGTGTTGTGCGTTCCACCGCTCTCCGGACGTGACCTCACAAAGGAACAGGAATCGGCGTTGACGCGTTTCACCCCTCCCATAGGGTGTTATCCCTACTCTCTATTTTTCTTTGTATCATTCTCTCTATCTTTTCTCTCTCTCTCTCTCTCTCTCTTTCTCCCCCTCTCTTTTCTCTGCTCTCATTCATTATTTCTTTCTATCTCTCTCTCTCTCTCTTTTTTTCCTTCCTCTCTTTCCCTCTCTTTCTCCATATAACCTTCATCTGGAGGTAATGAAGAATCGCCCTCCATTGTGGTGACTTTATCTATGTAGATATCGGGGTTTGCAGTCTGTGAATCTAGGGGGGGGGATGGGTATAGCGGGCTTCTGACGCTCCATCCTTTGTGTTTGTGTTATTCCGCACATAACTTGTTTATCTGGAAGTTGGCGGATTGCCTGGACTCTGTGTGCCAACTCCGTGCCAGTCTCAGTGGCCCCTCCCCCACCCTGCACTCTCTCTCTCTCTCTCTCTGCGTCCTGTTCTGAGATCAGCTCTGGGTATTCCATCTACAGAGAATCCGATCACCCGGGGACATAAACAGGCCTGACCGCTCCGGGCTGAGCACGCATGTTTGACCGCAGCTTTATTTCAGTTGGCCCCTCCCACAAATATATAATCAGCGGTGTCTGCTGGGTTTGCATCTGCCCAAAATTGTTTGCTGATATGAACGAAATCATCTCAATAATGTTGGGCAAAACGTTTTAGGCTTCAAAAAAGGGTGGGCTCGAGGGGTGGGGCGCAGTGCGCCAATTGTGTGTGACAATAGCGAATTAATATTTGCTATGGTCACGCTGATTCTTCTCCCGGCCAATCAGGAAGCGGGTCTTGAGCCGAAAGTAGAAGCTATCTTATTGGCCATAGATGGGGTAAATGCAGAGCCGACCGACTGGGGGGGGGGGGTTGTGATTGACCCAACCAACCCATGAGGGGGGGGGTATGGGGTGGCTGTGGGTTCATTGTTTGCCCCCCCCCAAAAAAAACAAAAACACCAGCCGCCACTGGTGACAGGTACTTATTATGGAGACATCAGGGGACAGGGAATATTTCCCCTGTCCTCCAATGCAGCTATTCAAGCACAGATTGTACTTCAATAGCTGCATCTGTGGCTACACTAGCCGAGGAAAGACAGCTGTGACCCAGGAAGTGACCCATACACCTCGGTTCTGGGATCATTAGTTGCCTTAAGGATCAGGTCAGAGGCGGCTCTCTAATTAGGCAAATTAGGCGGTCACCTAAAGCCTCGCACTCACAGGGGCCTCGCGGCCGCCTAATTTGCCTGTTCTCAATCACGGAAGTTGACGCCGGCGAGTCGCCTCTGGATCAGGGAATAGGTATTACTCCTGCTTTCACCCTGGAAGCTACTTCCCATAGTCCTGGGCTTCCTGGAGGAACCGGAAAGCTTGTGGAACCGCCGTGTGTTGCTGCCAACTGGCTGGGTTGCCCGCACTTTGAGAGCCCCATAAAAGTCACCACTTTTATGGGAAGGCCCTTCGCTGGCTCTTAAGGCCCCAATTCACACACGGAACCCTGAGCAGAGTTCCCGCAATCCTACCTTGCGATTCCAAATCAGCGGCAAAAGACGCAACGCACATTTGGGTGCTGTTCCTACTGCGGTGCGATTTTTGCCCGCGGTTGACATGTGACAATCATGGCAAAATGCACGTGAAAAGTCACTCCTGGCCCAGGGACAAAACTCGATCCCTGAGCTTCTCTGGAGCAACTTTGACTTTTGACCCCCAAGTTTCGACCTTGGCCTTGACCCTAACACTAGTGCCCCGTACACACACGATCGGTCTTTCCGCCCAACAAAACCGTTTTGTTCGAAAGCTTGTTGGCTCAAACTCATCTTGCGTCCACACGGTCACACAAATGTTGGGCAGCAATTCCGAGCGTGGGAACGCGGTGACGTACAAGACGTAAGACGAGCCGAGAAAAGGGAAGTTCAATAGCCAGTGTGGCTCCTTCTGCTTGATTCCGAGCATGCGTGGAACTTTGTGCGGCGGACTTGTGTACACACGATCGGAATTTCCGACAACAAAGTTTTGTTGGCAGGAAAATTTGAGAACCTGCTCTCAAACATTTGTGGGCGGAAAGTCAGACAGCAAATGTTCGGTGGAGCCTACACACGCGGTCGGACTTTCCGACAACAAGCTCACATCCAACATTTCCCTTCGGAAAATCCGACCGTGTGTACAGAGCATTACACTGACCTCGATTCCACCTTGATCTAGCTATTTTTATTTTCTTTTTTAATCATTTATTTTTTTGACACACTGTTGTTTGTTTATATGTTTATTCCCTGCAAGGATAGAGAGGTACAATGTATCTTTCTCTCTATTCAGAAGAGACAAAAGCAAACCGATGGATGGGCTGTACAGTGACTGATCAGAGGATATTACAGCCTCCAGGTGACTGGGAACTGGGAGTCCCGGTCATTACTAGAACTGGGGCTCACAGTGAGAGTCCCGGTCTCTGTATTGGGGAAGCAATGTGTGGCACGCTCCCAGCACAAAAACATACACTACATTGCCAAAAGTATTGGGACACCTGCCTTTACACGCGCATGAACTTTAATGGCCTCCCAGTCTTAGTCCGTAGGGTTCAATATTGAGTTGGCCCACCCTTCGCAGCTATGACAGCTTCAACTCTTCTGGGAAGGCCGTCCACAAGGTTTAGGAGTGTGTCTATGGGAATGTTTCTCAACTCCAGTCCTCAAGGCGCCCCAACAGGTCATGTTTTCAGGCTCTCCATTGTATTGTACAGGTGATTTGATCAGTTTCACTGCCTTAGTAATTATTACCGCAGCGTTTCATCTAAGGGGAAACACTGGTCTATGGGAATGTTTGACCATTCTTCCAGAAGCTCATTTGTGAGGTCAGGAACTGAGGTTGGATGAGAAGGCCTGGCTCGCAGTCTCTGCTCTAATTCATCCCAAAGGTGTTCTATCGGGTTGAGGTCAGGACTCTGTGCAGGCCAGTCAAGTTCCTCCCAAAACTTGCTCATCCACGTTTTTATGGACCTTGCTTTGTGCACTGGTATGCAGTCATGTTAGAACAGGAAGGGGCCACCCCCAAACTGTTCCCACAAAGTTGGGAGCATGAAATTGTCCAAAATGTCTTGCTATGCCGACACCTTAAGAGTTCCCTTCACTGGAACTAAAGGGCCAAGCCCAACCCCCAAAAAACAACCCAATATAATAATCCCCCCTCCACCAAATGATTTGGACCAGTGCACAAAGCAAGGTCCATAAAGACATGGGTGAGAGCTTTTGGGGTGGAGGAACTTGTCTGGCCTGCACAGAGGGAATGCTTGACCATTCTTTCATTTGTGAGGTCAGGAACTGATGTTGGATGAGAAGGCCTGGCTCTCAATCTCCGCTTTAATTCACCACAAAGGTTTTCTATCGGGTTGAGGTCAGGACTCTGTGCAGGCCAAGTCAATTTCCTCCACCCCAAACTCGCTCATCCATGTCTTTATGGACCTTGCTTTGTGCACTGGTGGGCAGTCACGTTGGAACAGGAAGGAGCCGTCCCCAAACTGTTCCCACAAAGTTGGGAGCATGAAATTCTCCAAAATGTCTTGGTATGCTGACGCCTTAAGAGTTCCCTTCACTGGAACTAAGGGGCCAAGCCCAACCCCTGAAAAACAATCCAACACCACCAAAACCTCCCCCTCCACCAAACTTTATACTTGCCACAATGCAGCCAGGCAAGAACCGTTCTCCTGGCAACCACCAAACTCAGACATGTCCATCAAATTGCCAGACAGAGAAGTGAGATTCGTCTAGAGTTGCCACCTCATCCCTTTAAACCCGAACACATATTAATTACACGGGTCCTGTGTCTGATTAAGGTGGTAATTAAACTCACTTGGTGCCTTATCTGCATTTAATTAGCCTCAGAACCCGTGTAATTCAAAGGTGTTCGGGTTTAAAGGGATGAGGTGGCAACTCTAGATTCGTCACTCCAGAGAACACATCTCCAATGCTCTAGAGTCCAGTGGCGGTGTGCTTTACACCACGGGATCCCACGCTTTGCATTGCACTTGGTGATGTGAGGCTTGGATGCAGCTGCTCGGGCATGAAAACCCATTCCATGGAGCTCTCTCCGCACTATTGTTGTGCTAATCTGAAGGCCACATGAAGTTTGGAGATCTGTAGCTGTTGACTCTGCAGACAGTTGAGGGCTTCTGTGCGCTTCAGGATGCGCTGGCCCCGCTCTGTCATTTTACGTGGCCTATCGCTTCGTGGCTGAGTTGCTGTTGTTCCCAGTTGCTTCCAATTTGTTTTAATACCACTAACAGTTGGCCGTGGAATATTTAGTAGCAAGGAAATTTCACGGAAGGACTTATTGCACAGGTGGCCACCTATCATGTTCCTATCATGGAGGTGATTGGAACACCTGTGGCCAGGGGCGTTGCTAGGTCTACAAAAGATCTGGGGCTAGAGCCCATAGCAGCGTAGTAAAGAAAGTCATATGCTTGGGCGGGCATACACATGTATATACAGTAATATACGTGTGTGTATATATATCCCCAGAGAGCCCTCCACTTATATCAGGGTCCCCAGAGAGCCCTCCACTTACATCAGGGTCCCCAGAGAGCCCCCCTTACATCAGGGTCCCCAGAGAGCCTCCCCCTTACATTAGGGTCCCTAGAGAGCCTCTGCCTTAAAATCAGGGTCCCCAGAGAGCCTCTCCCTTGCATCAGGGTCCCCAGAGAGCCCCCCCACTTACATAAGGGTCCCCAGAGAGCCTCCCCTCCCCTTGGGGACCCCTGCAGAGACTCGGGGCTATTGGCCCCAGATTCGGGGCTATAGCCCCAAAAGCCACCCCCTAGCGACGCCCCTGCCTGTGGCCATGGAGGTGATTGGAACACCTGAATCCAATGATTCGGAGGGGTGTCCCAATACTTTTGGCAATATAGCGTATATGTGGTGCCCAGGTTTAAAGCCCACTTCCTGGACACCGCATGTATGTGTTACCGTGTTGTTATGGGGTTAACAAAAAAACAGCCGATTTTTCTGTTGTTGTTGTTGTAGTATTTGATCGTCAGCCAATGTCTAGCCTGGATTAGAAGACAATCCTCCAAATCTGATAGTAAGGAGCCACTGGGCCGCACTGGCCTCTTGCCAATCCATGATCCGGCTTTATGGCTCCCATGTCTGGTGGGTACAGCCTTGTGCCTGTCTGGCCTGGTCGCTGGATAACCACGAGGAAGGGAGGAGTCGCTCGGGTGTTGGCCTATTAATAAGGGATATGCAATTAGCGGACCTCCAGCTGTTGCAGAACTACAAGTCCCATGAGGCATAGCAAGACTCTGACTGCCACAAGCATGACACCCAGAGGCAAAGCATGATGGGACTTGTAGTTTTGCAACAGCTGGAGGTCCGCTAATTGCATATCAATGGCCTATTTTATAGATGACATCTCTTGTCCTTACAGGGTGGCGCAGTCTTTGTGGCCTACGCCGATCAGCCATAACTTCATGATCATTGACAGGAGAATAACATTGATCATCTCATTACAATGGCACCTGAAAGCCAATGAGATATATTAGGCAGCAAGTGAACATGTTCTCTCTGAAGTTGATGTGTTCAAAACAGAGAAAAATGTTCATTGCAATTTGTTGCAGACCGGTCAGGGTGCCCATGCAGTCCACAGCCGAAAGCTCCTACATTGGGCACTTGAGCGTCAGAACTGGACCAAGGAGCAATGGAAGAAGGTGGCCTGGTCTGGTGAATTACGTTTTCTTTTACATTGTGTGGATGGCCGGGGGGTGGGTGTGCGCCACTTCCCTGGGGAAGAGATGGTTCCAAGATGCACTATGGCAGTGATGGCGAACCTTGGCACCCCAGACGTTTATGGAACTACATTTCCCATGATGCTCATGCACTCTGCAATGTAGGTGAGCATCATGGGAAATGTAGTTCCAAAACATCTGGGGTGCCAAGGTATACCATCACTGCACTATGGGAAGAAGACAAGCCAGTAGAGGCAGTGCGATGATTTGGGCAATGTTCTGCTGGGAAATATTGGAACCTGCCATCGGGGCCGGGACAAGGGGTGGGCAGGAGGGACGGCTGCCCTGGGCACAGTGGTATCGTGTGAGGTGTGGGGGCACCACAAGGACATTGGGGGGGGGGATTTGTGTTGGGAGGGGAAATTTGGGGGGGGGGGGTAGGGTTGCCAAATCATCCCTTTAATCCAGGACACATATTAATCCTGTGTAATCAATGTGTGTCCTGGATTAAAGGGATGATGTGGCAACCCTAGGGGGGGGGGGGGGGGGCAGCATGGGGTAAGAATTAATCTGGGAGGGGAAATTTAGGGAGGTGAGCTAGGAGTGGTGATTTATGTTGGTACAGGGGATGGGGAAAGAAGATTTGTGCTGGGGAGGGGGGGATTTGGGGGGGGGGGTTGTTCTAGAAAAGGTGATATGCTAGAGGGGAGGGGACTTGAGCTAGGAGGTGATTTATTTATTTTTACAGGGGGGGGTTGGTGCTAATGGGGGTATTTGTGCTAGGAGGGGTAATTTGGAGGGGGGGGGGGGGGGGGTTGGGTTGTGCTAGGATGAGGAAATGGGGGAGTAGAATTTGTGCTGGGAGGGAGGATTTGGAATTGGGGGGAGGGGGATTTGTGCTTGAAGGGGAAATTTGGGTGGTAGAGTATTTGTGGAATGGGGGGGGGATTTTTTTTCTTTTTTTGGGGGGGGATTTGTGCTGGGGGCGGGCATACTGGGAGAGATAGGGTGTCAGCTGGGGGTAATGGGGGGGGGGGGCAAAGATTTGTGCTGGGGGTGGATTTGTACTGGTAGGAGGGGGAATGTATGCTTAGTGGGTAGGCATGCAGATTCAATTTGTTTTTGTTTTTTTGCCGGCGGGGGGGGGGGGGGGGTGCATTTTTGTCCTGGGGTCTAGATGACCTTGTCCCGCCATTACCTGCCATTCATGTGGGTGTTACTTAAGATGTTTCACCTACATAAACATTGTTGGCGACCAAGTACACCCCTTCATGGCAACGGTATTTCCTGATGGCAGTGGCCTCTTTCCACAGGATAATGTGCCACACTGCAAAAAATGGTTCAAGAATTGTTTGAGGAACGATGAGTTGAAGTTGTTGACTTGGCCTCCAAATTCTCCAGATCTCAATCCATTGATCCATGGAGGCCCCACTTCACAACTTACAGGGTTTAGAGGATCTGATGCTGAAGGCTTGGTGCCAGATACCACAGCATACCTTCAGAGGTCTAGAGGGGTCCATGCCTTGATGGGTCAGGGCTGTTTTGTGGAAAAAGGGGGACCTACTCAATATTAGGTGGGTGGTCATAAAGTTAATCAAGATAACTTTTGATTATATGGACCACAATTCCAATATATAAGAGTTACAATATATCCCAAACATATCTGCCGACTTATTGGGATTTTGCATCACTCTGGGGGAGTATTTGTAAAAAATGTTCAGAGCTATTTGACCATTGAGGCTGCAGGTACAATTGTTGTGTGCAAATGAGGGCAAAAGTGAATGCTATTAGGCTATTTTTCCTCCAGGTTGAATGTTATTTATTCATAAAAAAAATAACATGGTTTGAGAAAATACTACATTATGGCCACTAGATGGAGCTGATGATCATAATATACAAGTACTTATTTCCTATTAATACCAGCTCCATCTATTGGTCATAATGTGGTACTTTGCTGATTCACTCTATTCAGTATGAATGAATAACACTCGGCATTAGGGGAGACTCACTGAACTCCCTCCCATGAATAACCAACATGTGCTTAGAGAGAGTCCTTAACCTTGTAACAGGTACTCCTGAACCAACTTTATTATACTCAGGCCTTCTTCTCTTCATTACCTCCTGTCCCAGAGAAGTGACATACTTGGTACTTTCAGTTATGGAGGATCATGTGACTAACTAAACTCCCTCCCACGAGAAACCATCATGTGCTTAGAGTAAGTCTAACCCCTTTAACCCTGTAACAGGTCCTCCTGAACCAACTTTCGGCATACTCAGGCCTTCTTCTCTTCATTATCTCCTTTTCTAGAAAAGTGACACGCTTAGTACTTCCAGGTACAGAGGATCATGTAACTCACTAAACTCCCTCCCACAAGGAACCATCTTGTGCTTAGAGAGAGTCCCTAAATCTGTAACAGATCCTCCTGAACAAACTTTGGAATATACTCAGGCCTTCTTCTCTTTATTTCCTCTTGTCCTAGAGAAGTAACATACTTGGTACTTCCAAGTACTGAGGATCATGTGACTCACTAAACTCCTTCCCATAAGGAACCATCATGAGCTAAGAGAGAGTCCCTAACCCTCTAAAGGTCCTCCTGAACCGACTTTGGAATATACTCAGGCCTTCTTCATTTCTTCCTGTGCTAGAGAAGTGATATACCGTATATACTCGAGTATAAGTCGTCCCGAGTATAAGTCGAGGCCCTAATTTACCACAAAAAAATGGGAAAAACTTATTGACCCGAGTATAAGACGAGGGTGAGAAATGCACAGCTACTGTAAGTGGAAAAGAGGGCCAACAATGCCCATTTGCAGCCTCACTGTGCCCATTTGCGTGCCTCACTGTGCCCATTTGCGTGCCTCACTGTGTCCATTTGCAGCCATAGGTCCCCCGAACTTCAAACTCGGTAATTAATGGTTCCTAGATGCCCCCTAGCTGCAGCCAAAATTTGGGGTCTCTGAACCCAAAGGGTCCCGAAATGACATTGCTGCAGATGGACACAGTTGACCGACTTTGGGGCCCCGTATCTCGGGGCCACTTGGTGCTAGGAACCCCAAATTTGGTGTGCAAACCCAGTGGAACTACCACAACATATCTAAAGCTGGGGTTTCTAGCACCAGGTGGCCCCGAGATACAGGGCCCCAAAGTTGGTTCAGAAAATGTCAAGCACTTTTCTGCAACAGAGAATGACATTTTCCGAACCGATTTTGGGGCCCCGTATCTCGGGGCCACTTGGTGCTAGGAACCCCAGCTTTGGATATGTTGTGGTACCAGTTCCCCTGGGTTTGCACACCAAATTTGGGGTTCCTAGCTCCAAGTGGCCCTGAGATACGGGGCCCCAAATTCGGTTCAGAAAATGAAATTTTTTGCTACAGAAAAGTGCTTGACTCAAGTATAAGTCGAGGGGGGCACTTTCAGCACAAAAAAATGTGCTGAAAAATTCGACTTATACTCGAGTATATACGGTACTTGGTACTTCCAAGTAAGGAGGATCAAATGACTTACTAAATTCCATCCCAGGAGGCACCATCATGTGCTTGGAGAGAGTCCTCAACCCTGTAACAGGTCCTTCTCAACCATCTTTGAAATATACTCAGTCCTTCTTCTCTTCATTTCCTCCTGTCCTAGAGAAGTGACCTACTTGGTACTTCCAGGTACAGAAGATCATGTGACTCACTAAACTTTCTCCCATGAGGAACCATCATGTACTTAGAGAGAGTCCCTAACTCTGTAACTGTAACAGGTCCTCCTAAACCAACATTAAGTATACTCAGGCTTTCTTCCTTTTTCTATTTCCAGGAGATCTGCGAAGGAAACAAAGGTGATTATAAGGCCGGTTGGGGCAGATACCACTGCTGTTCTTCCCTGCATGGGCAAATTATGCATTGGACGTCTCTCATATGACGTTGTTTCATAGTATGGACCTAGTCACGTAATAAACAATGCCACACTTGGGGGTGTATTTATAAAAAAGAAATTGCACAACAATTTGCTCAGTGAAAGTGCATTTACGTTTGTTGTGTGTGCGAATGGGGCAAAAAAATAAAAATTAAATTATTAAGATATTTCCTGTGCTGGTAAAAAAATGTTTCTATTATTAAAAATAGAAAATATGGCATTTGGCCACTAGATGGCACTAAATATTGTTCTATATACTGAGCTCCATCTAGTGGCCAAATGCAGTATTTTATCTTTTAAATCAATGAAAAACATTTGACCAGCACCGGAGATCTCATTTGTGTTTTTGCCCCATAGAACGAATGCACATGCACCTTCACTGGGTGAATCCCAATGCAAAATTTATTTTAAATGCACCCCTTCTTGTTCATTTTTTTCAGGATTTCCCTCCTGAAAGTCCAGATGGGTCAAGTTATTTTGTAAGGCCGAGAACACGGGTCTGCATTGACCCCATGGTTAGATGATCTCAGGCTGCCTTGGCATTAGCTACCAAAAATAAAGTAGAGATGTCCTGTTCAGGAACCAATTAGAACGGGCAGAGATCCGTACTCAGAAGGATAATCGCATAAAGCTCCCCGGCCTCTGCTGTTTTCCCATCAAATTCTGGCACTTCTCTTTGTGACGATGCCAAAGTCCGTCCCCGGCCTATTTTCATTTCACCGCACCACTGCTCCGAGAAACAAAGGTCACCGAGGGCTCTCTTAAAGCTGCACTCCGGGTTACACAGATTTTGTTCTAAATGATCTTTATCCCTCCGGGGAAGTCTTATCATCCCACCCGGCAGCTATGGAAGAGGAACTTGCTCAGGCTCCAACGCCAGCAAACAGAAGTCAGATATTGTTCTTAGTGATCTTTATCCCATCTGCGATGTCCTATCATCCCACCTGGTAGCTATGGAAGGGGAACTTGCTCAGGCCCCAACGCCGGCAGATAGAAGTCAGATATTGTTCTAAGTTATCTTTATCCCACCCGGCAAATATGGAAGGGGAACTTGCTCAGACCCCAACACCGGTAGACAGAAGTCAGATATTGTTCTAAGTGATCTTTATCCCACCTGAGATGTTCTATCATCCCATCCGGCAGCTATGGTAGGTGAACTAGCTCAGGCCCCAACGCCGGCATATAGAAGTCAGATACTGTTCTAAGTGATATTTATTCCACCCGGGAAGTCCTATCATCCCACCTGGCAGCTATGGAAGGGGAACTTGCTCAGGCCCCAACACTGGCAGACAGAAGTTACATATTGTTCTAAGTGATCTTTATCCCACCCGGCAGCTATGGAAGAGGAACTTGCTCAGGCCCCAACGCCAGCAAACAGAAGTCAGATATTGTTCTTAGTGATCTTTATCCCACCTGTGATGTCCTATCATCCCACCTGGCAGCTATGAAAGGGGAACTTGCTCAGGCCCCAACACTGGCAGACAGAAGTCAGATATTGTTCTAAGTGATCTTTATCCCACCCGGCAGCTATGGAAGAGGAGCTTGCTCAGGCCCCAACGCCAGCAAACAGAAGTCAGATATTGTTCTAAGTGATCTTTATCCCACCTGCGATGTCCTATCATCCCATCTGGCAGCTATGGAAGGGGAACTTGCTCAGGCCCCAACGCTGGCAGATAGAAGTCAGATATTGTTCTAAGTGATCTTTATCCCACCCGGCAAGTATGGAAGGGGAACTTGCTCAGACCCCAACACCGGTAGACAGAAGTCAGATATTGTTCTAAGTGATCTTTATCCCACCTGAGATGTTCTATCATCCCACCCGGCAGCTATGGTAGGTGAACTAGTTCAGGCCCCAACGCCGGCATATAGAAGTCAGATATTGTTCTAAGTGATCTTTATCCCACCCGGCAGCTATGGAAGGAGAACTTGCTCGGGCTCCAACGCCGGAATATAGGAATCAGATATTGCTCTAAGTGATATCTATCCCACCCGGCAGCTATGGAAGAGGAACTTACTCAGACCCCAAAGCCGGTGGACAGAAGTCATATATTTTTCTAAGTGATCTTTATCCCACCTGCGATGTCCTATCATCCCAGCTGGCATCTATGGAAGGGGAACTTGCTCAGGCCCCAACGCCAGCAGACAAAAGTCAGATATCATTCTAAATGGTCTTTTTCAATTTTAGAGTAATGCAGATTTCTATTCACCTGTCCCCCTCCCCCAGCTCCTCCTGTACTGCCAGTAGGCAGTGACTCTTAAGTACTTGCCATGATATCTTCATGCATTCCACCCCCAGCACCATGCCCAGCCAGAGCAATGGCTCCACAGCTTGAGTTATATCATCCCACCCAACTTCTATGTGAGGGGAACTTGCTCAGGCCCCAACGCCGGCAAACAGAAGTCCGATATTGTTCTAAGTGATCTTTACCATGCTTTGACATTGACGTGGATCTCTGGTCATCTGCCCCCTTCCCCCAGCTCCTTCTGCCTATCCAGGTGGAGTGACTCTTCAGTAGTTGCTGCAATAGATTCATGCACTCCACCCCCAGCACCAAAAGCTCACAGCCTTCTATTGGAGTTCTATCATCCCACACAGCAGCTATGGAAGGGGAACTTGCTCAGACCCCAATGCCGGTGGACAGAACTCACCAAGCTGCGAACGCTGCACTGAGGCTACCCATAGACAGCCCCCGTCGGACCCCCTGATGACTCAGTAGGGCCCAGGTCAAGTATAAGAAGCCCCATGGAAAGCTACTACCAGCTCCCCCTGCTGACCTAATTAAGCCTGGGCCCAGAACAGGAGTACTGCCTGTACTCTCCTATAAGAAGCCCCATGGACAGCTATTGAGGGCCCCCCCCCCCCCCCGGTGACCCAATGAGGCCTGGGCCAAGTACAGAAGAACTGCCTGTACTTCCCTTTAGGAAGCCCTACAGACAGCCACTGCCGGACCCCCCACTGACCCTATGAGGCCTGAGCCCACTACAAGAGTACTGCCTGTGCTCCCCTTTAGGAAGCCCCACAGACAGCCACTGCCGGACCCCCCACTGACCCTATGAGGCCTGGGCCCACTACAAGAGTACTGCCTGTGCTCCCCTTTAGGAAGCCCCACAGACAGCCACTGCCGAAACCCCCACTGACCCTATGAGGCCTGGGCCCAGTACAAGAGTACTGCCTGTGCTCCCCTTTAGGAAGCCTCACAAACAGCCACTGCCGGACCCCCCACTGACCCAATGAGGCCTGGGACTAGTACAAGAGTACTACCTGTGCTCTCTTTTGGGAAGCCCCACAAACAGCCACTACTGAGCCCCCTGCTGACCCAATGGGGCCTGGTCCCAGTACTGCCTGTACCCTCCTTTAGGATGCCCCACAGACAGAAGCTGATGAGCCCCCTGCTGACCCAATGGGGTCTGGGCTCAGTACAGGAGTACTGCCTCTACTCTCCTTTAGGAAGCCCTATATGTACCAGATGATCCATCTAAGACACACCATCCTATCGACCCATTTCCCATGACCTGTTAGCCAAAATGATTGAGAGACCTGTGCTTTAGAGGCAAGTTGCAGAATCCCCAATGTCTGCAGGACTGTGTTTTAAAGCACAACGCCAGCTTCTATTCATTTGTTTTCCTTAGAGTGGGTGTTCTGTCCCACTTATATATAATCTTTTGTGTTGTATTGTACACAAAAAAACGTTGTAGTGGAGGTTTTGGGCCACTACAACTTGTTTACCATGTGATTTGGTATCTTCTTCCACCCTCCCCTCCTATTTAGTGCTAGTTAGCTGAGTCCTAGCTGTACCCTCCCAGCTTCTTCCATGTTTCCTCAGTCAGTGTTAGTTCTTCATGGAGACAGGGTTTAGAGAAGTCTTTGTCTTCTTACACTTCAAGAAACCGCAAAAACATCTTCTCTACTTCGGTTGTGTGATGTAAAATTGCTTGGGATTTAACTTCTGTGTCTTATTGAAGAGTGAAGCTGCCTGTGGATGGTGCCAAGTCAGCAGGTGACCTTACTGTCCATACAGACTGGGTCTAAGGAGGTCTAAGGTCTAAGGAGGTATGTCAATACACAAAGCACTATAGCAAACAGAACTGTACATTTCTTTTTTGAACAGAACATTTTTTTTTTCCGTCTGTGTTTTTAAAGCGTTGATATAATATAAAAATCTGATATTTTTTGGCTGAAGTTGGGCTACAAAAGATAAAGGTTTTCATTCCTTTTGCTGTATAATATGACATCAGGACTACATTTATGTAGATGTGTAAAATTACTGATACAGTATCTCACAAAAGTGAGTACACCCCTCACATTTTTAAGTGAAAATGTCCAAATTGGGCCCAATTAGCCATTTTCCCTCTCCGGTGTCATGTGACTTGTTAGTGTTACAAGGTCTCAGGTGGGAATGGGGAGCAGGTGTGTTAAATTTGGTGTTATTGCTCTCACTTGGTGTATGGTACAGTACATTCGATTTTTTGTTGATGGATAGGGTCGGCGCCATGTGACCCGGCTATTAGACAGGAGCTTGACGTCTGCACTCTGCGAGACCCTGACATCCAACCTCCGGGAGGGTAACTGGAGAGGCCGGTCGCTTTGTGTATTGGAAAAAAAAATGGTTACCGGGATCACATGGACCTGGTACCACCGCGGCGCACAATAGAGCGAAAACGCGCGCACTAAATACACATAACATGGGGCTACAGTACACCTAATCCAGCCTGCTCACCGAGGATTCTGGGGATATGGTGTCAGCCGAGAGACTAAAAAAAATAGCTCCTTAGAGACAAACCATTGTAAAAAGACACAAAGCTACAATGACCTCAAACTATAGAAGGTGTCACAGTACAGCCGCAGATCGCTATTCATCTTTGAAGAGTGACATTTCAGTTTTTTGGTGGATGCCGGAGAGTCCTACACCCCCGGAGAGCCATACACCCCCGGAGAGCCATACACCCCCGGAGAGTCATACACCCCCAGAGAGTCATACACCCCCAGAGAGTCCTACACCCCCGGAGAGAGTCATACACCCCCGGAGAGTCCTACACCCCCGGAGAGTCCTACACCCCCGGAGAGAGTCATACACCCCCGGAGAGTCCTACACCCCCGGAGAGAGTCCTACACCCCCGGAGAGAGTCATACACCCCCGGAGAGTCCTACACCCCCTGGAGAGTCCTACACCCCCGGAGAATCATACACCCCCGGAGAGTCCTACAGCCCCGGAGAGTCCTACACCCCCGGAGAGCCATACACCCCCAGAGAGTCCTACACCCCCGGAGAGTCCTACACTCCGGAGAGTCCTACACCCCCGGAGAGTCCTACACCCCCGGAGAGTCCTACACCCCCGGAGAGCCCTACACCCCCGGAGAGTCCTACACCCCCGGAGAGTCATACACCCCCGGAGAGCCATACACCCCCGGAGAGCCATACACCCCCGGAGAGTCCTACACCCCCGGAGAGTCCTACACCCCCGGAGAGCCCTACACCCCCGGAGAGCTATACACCCCCGGAGAGCCCTACACCCCCGGAGAGCCCTACACCCCCGGAGAGCCATACACCCACGGAGAGTCCTACACCCCCGGAGAGCCATACACCCCCGGAAAGCCATACACCCCTGGAAAGCCATACACCCCCGGAAAGCCATACACCCCCGGAGAGCCCTACACCCCCGGAGAGCCCTACACCCCCGGAGAGCCCTACACCCCCGGAGAGCCATACACCCCCGGAGAGTCCTACACCCCCGGAGAGTCCTACACCCCCTGAGAGTCCTACACCCCCGGAGAGTCCTACACCCCCAGAGAGTCCTACACCCCCGGAGAGTCCTACACCCCCGGAGAGTCCTACACAACCGGAGAGCCATACACCCCCGGAGAGCCATACACCCCCGGAGAGCCCTACACCCCCGGAGAGTCCTACACCCCCGGAGAGTCATACACCCCCGGAGAGCCATACACCCCCGGAGAGCCATACACCCCCGGAGAGTCCTACACCCCCGGAGAGTCCTACACCCCCGGAGAGCCCTACACCCCCGGAGAGCTATACACCCCCGAAGAGCCCTACACCCCCGGAGAGCCCTACACCCCCGGAGAGCCATACACCCACGGAGAGTCCTACACCCCCGGAGAGCCATACACCCCCGGAAAGCCATACACCCCTGGAAAGCCATACACCCCCGGAAAGCCATACACCCCCGGAGAGCCCTACACCCCCGGAGAGCCCTACACCCCCGGAGAGCCCTACACCCCCGGAGAGCCATACACCCCCGGAGAGTCCTACACCCCCGGAGAGTCCTACACCCCCTGAGAGTCCTACACCCCCGGAGAGTCCTACACCCCCAGAGAGTCCTACACCCCCGGAGAGTCCTACACCCCCGGAGAGTCCTACACAACCGGAGAGCCATACACCCCCGGAGAGCCATACACCCCCGGAGAGTCCTACACCCCCGGAGAGCCATACACCCCCAGAGAGTCCTACACCCCCAGAGAGCCACACACCCCCGGAGAGTCCTACACCCCCGGAGAGCCATACACCCCCGGAGAGTCCTACACCCCCGGAGAGCCATACACCCCCGGAGAGCCATACACCCCCAGAGAGCCCTACACCCCCAGAGAGCCATACACCCTCGGAGAGTCCTACACCCCCGGAGAGCCCTACACCCCCGGAGAGTCATACACCCCCGGAGAGCCCTACACCCCCGGAGAGCCATACACCCCCGGAGAGCCATACACCCCCGGAGAGTCCTACACCCCCGGAGAGCCATACACCCCCGGAGAGTCCTACACCCCCGGAGAGCCATACACCCCCGGAGAGCCATACACCCCCGGAGAGTCATACACCCCGGAGAGCCATACACCCCCGGAGAGCCATACACCCCCGGAGAGCCATACACCCCCGGAGAGTCCTACACCCCCGGAGAGCCCTACACCCCCGGAGAGTCACATCCCCGGAGAGCCCTACACCCCCGGAGAGTCATACACCCCCGGAGAGCCATACACCCCCAGAGAGCCATACACCCCCGGAGAGCCCTACACCCCCGGAGAGCCATACACCCCCGGAGAGCCATACACCCCCGGAGAGTCCTACACCCCCGGAGAGCCCTACACCCCCGGAGAGTCATACACCCCGGAGAGCCATACACCCCCGGAGAGCCATACACCCCCGGAGAGCCCTACACCCCCGGAGAGCCATACACCCCCGGAGAGCCATACACCCCCGGAGAGTCCTACACCCCCGGAGAGCCCTACACCCCCGGAGAGTCACATCCCCGGAGAGCCCTACACCCCCGGAGAGTCATACACCCCCGGAGAGCCATACACCCCCGGAGAGCCATACACCCCCGGAGAGCCCTATACCCCCGGAGAGCCATACACCCCCGGAGAGCCATACACCCCCGGAGAGTCCTACACCCCCGGAGAGCCATACACCCCCAGAGAGTCCTACACCCCCGGAGAGTCCTACACTCCCGGAGAGTCCTACACCCCCGGAGAGTCCTACACCTCCGGAGAGTCCTACACCCCCGGAGAGCCATACACCCCCGGAGAGTCCTACACCCCCGGAGAGTCCTACACCCCCGAAGAGTCCTACACCCCCGGAGAGCCATACACCCCCGGAGAGTCCTACACCCCCGGAGAGCCACACACCCCCGGAGAGTCCTACACCCCCGGAGAGCCATACTCCCCCGGAGAGCCATACACCCCCGGAGAGTCCTACACCCCCGGAGAGTCCTACACCCCCGGAGAGCGACACACCCCCCGGAGAGTCCTTCACCCCCGGAGAGTCCTACACCCCCGGAGAGCCATACACCCCTGGAGAGTCCTACACCCCCAGAGAGTCATACATCCCCGGAGAGTCCTACACCCCCGGAGAGCCATACACCCCTGGAGAGTCATATACCCCCGGAGAGTCCTACACCCCCGGAGAGCCATACACCCAGTGGCGTCGCTAGGGGGTGGCTTTTGGGGCTATAGCACCGAATCTGGGGCCTATAGCCCCGAGTCTCTGCAGGGGTCCCCAAGGGGAGGGGGGGCTCTCTGGGGACCCTGATGTAAGTTGGGGGCTCTCTGGGGACCCTGATTTAAGGGGGAGGCTCTCGGGACCCTGATTTAAGGGGGAGGCTCTCTGGGGACCCTGATTTAAGGGGGAGGCTCTCTTGGGACCCTAATGTAAGGGGGACTCTCTGGGGACCCTGATGCAAGGGGGAGGCTCTCTGGGGACCCTGATGTAAGGGGGGTTCTCTGGGGATAAATATATACACACACACACACACATATATTATATACATGTGTATGCCTGCCCAAGCGTATGACTTTCTTTACTACGCTGCTATGGGCTCTAGCCCCAGATCGTTTGTATACCTAGCAACGCCCCTGCATACACCCCTGGAGAGTCATATACCCCCGGAGAGTCATACACCCCCGGAGAGTCCTACACTCCCGGAGAGTCATACACCCCCGGAGAGCCATACATCCCCGGAGAGTCCTACACCCCCGGAGAGTCCTACACCCCCGGAGAGCCATACATCCCCGGAGAGCCATACACCCCCGGAGAGCCATACACCCCCGGAGAGCCATACACCCGTGGAGAGTCATACACCCCCGGAGAGTCATACTACCCCGGAAAGTCATACACTCCCGGAGAGTCATACACCCCCGGAATGTTTTCGTACATCTCTTGGTGACTCCATTGCTGAGATCTCAGCCATGAGTTCCTGGGTCTTCCCATGCCATACCATCAGGGAGGAGTGTGATTGGCCTCAAATTTATTCTGCAACAGGACAACCACCCCAAAATTGTTAAGAACTATCTTCAGTGTAAAAAAAAAACAAAAAAAAAAAACAAGGAATCCTGGAAGTGATGGTTTGGCCCCCACAGAGCCCTGATCTCACCATCATGGAGTCTGTCTGGGATGACATGAAGAGACAGAAGGATTGGAGGCAACCAACATCCACAGAAGATCAGTGCTTAGTTCTCCAAGATGTTTAGAACAACCTACCTGACGACTTTGTGAGATGGGAAAAAGGGACACCTGTGTGCAAAAGTATGTAGGCATAGGACACACCACCTGCCACGCCCCCCCCCCCCCTTTAAAGGAGAATTATGCAAAAAAGATGATTAGTAAAACCCACAAGCGCTTTTTTTTTATACCACTACTATTCCTTTATATTGGCTTTTAACATTTACAAATGTAGCCATTTAGACATTGGGTGAAAGGTTTAGCACTGGGAAACACGTTTGAAAGATTAACAAATGAGTTTTATATACAACTCTATAGATCAGACCAAAATGAGGGACAAATGAGGAGGAAAGAGGGACAGAGGGACTTGAATCCCGAATAAAGGATAGTCCCTCAAAATCAGGGACAGTTGGAAGTTATGCAACCTTCCTGCCGAGCCACTTCAAAAACTGTGTGCAAGACTACCAAGAAGAATTGATGCTGGTTTGAAGGCATTTGTTCACACCTGCCTAAAACCTTTGCACAGTAATATGTATATATATATATATAATGCCGGCACTGGGGAGTTACAGTTCATTGAGGGAAACATGAATGTCAACATGTACTGTGATATACTGAAGCAGAATATGATCCCCTCCCTTCAGAGACTGGGCCACAGGGCAGTATTCCAACATGATAACGACCCCAAACACACCTCCAAGGCGACCACTGCCTTGCTAAAGAAGCTGAGGGTAAAGGTGATGGACTGGCCAAGCATGTCTCCAGACCTAAACACTATTGATCATCTGTGGGGGACCTCAGACCGAAGGTGGAGGAGCGCAAGGTCTCCAACATCCACCAGCTCCGTGATGTCATCATGGAGGAGGGGAAGAGGGAACCTGTGAAGCTCTGGTGACCTCCATGCCCAAGAGGGTTACGTCAGTGCTGGAAAATAATGGCGGCCACACAAAATATTGACTCTTTGGGCCCAATTTGGACATTTTCACTTAGGGGTGTACTCACTTTTGTTGCCAGCGGTTTAGACATTAATGGCTGTGTGTTGAGTTATTTTGAGGGGACAGCACATTTACACTGTTATACAAGCTGTACACTCACTACTTTACATTGTAGCAAAGTGTCATTTCTTCGGTGTTGTCACATGAAAAGATAGAATAAAATGTTTCCAAAAATGTGAGGGGTGTACTCACTTTTGTGAGATACTGTATATCGATATATATCTATATACAGTATATAGACATACATTTTTCGGTACTCGGTATTGGTACTCATACTCACCGATAAACGAAAAAATATTTACTATGAATATATAACTACGTCCCTTTCTAACCAATGAAACCACAAAGCTCCTGAATCACTCCCTGGTTATCTCTCGCCTTGACTACTGCAACTCCCTCCTCATTGGCTTACCTTTAAATAGACTCCTCCCCCCTTCAGTCCCTCATGAATGCTGCTGCCAGACTCATCCACCTTACCAACCGCTCCATGTCTGCTACCCCCCTCTGCCAATCCTTCCATTGGCTACCACTCGCCCAACAAATTAAATTCAAAATACTAACAATAAGTTACAAAGCCATCCACAACTCTGCCCCCAGCTACATCACTAACCTAGTCTCAAAATACCAACCTAATCGCCCTCTTCGTTCCTCCCAACACCTCCTGCTCTCTAGCTCCCTCATCACCTCCTCCCATATCCGCCTCCAGGACTTCTCCCGAGCCTCGCCCATCCTCTGGAATTCCCTACCCCAATCTGTCAGCCTGTCTCCAAATTTATCCACCTTTAGGCGATCCCTGAAAACTTTCCTCTTCAGAGAAGCCTATCCTGCCTCCATCTAACAACTGCACTATTTTCTCCATTAGCTCATCCCCCACAGCTATTACCCTTTTGTATAACTTGACCCTCCCTCCTAGATTGTAAGCTCTGAGGGGCAGGGCTCTCTGATTCCTCCTGTATTGAATTGTATTGTAATTGTACTGTCTGCCCTAATGTTGTAAAGCGCTGCGTAAACTGTCGGCGCTATATAAATCCTGTATAATAATAATAAAAATAATAATAATAAATATATTATTTTATTTATTTACTTATACATAGAAAAGTTAAATAGGCTATAGGAGTACCTCCTCCTATAAATATTTCAAGAGATAGAACTGATATGATGGACTTTAACAATACCAGTAAGGTACATAGAAAAAAAATATTACTTAATATCTTTATTACAAAAAGTTAAAAAATATTTTACAAATATAAAACCATTAGAAAAATACTCGGGTATCAATGGATTAGAGATCTCTGTTATTGCAAACGTCTAGAGGGCGACGCGTTTCACATCTTTGCTTCTTCAGGAGCTTATAGTCTTGACTTAGAACAGAGATCATCTATGAGGAACCCGCAAAAAAAATGGCATGCCAGGTGTCATGAGAGAGAGCGATCCAACGACCCGTATAAAGGATGGAGTCCTAGTTGGAGAAGGAAGGAGATGGGGGGGGGGTATAGGGATCCACCACACATCAAGACACATAAAGCCGTGCAATTACTCCCATCAACCAGTCCCTTAATAATATAAGGATATTACTTAATGGTGCATTTTGACATGGAGATGCTCACTCATTTGAAAAGGGTAATGCCGCGTACACACGAGTGGACTTTCCGGCAGACTAGGTCTGGCTTACTGGACTCTGTCGGACAATTCGATCGTGTGTGGGCTGCAGCGGGCTTTTTTTTCCCCAAAAGTCCGACGGACTTAGAAATAAAACATGTTTCAATTCTTTCCGACGGACTCGAGTCCGGTCAAAAAATCCATTCGTCTGTATGCTAGACCGATGGACTAAAACCCACGCTAGGGCAGCTATTGGCTACTGGCTATCAACTTCCTCATTCTAGTCTGGTCGTACGTCATCACGTACGAATCCCTCGGACTTTGGTGTGATCGTGTGTAGGCAAGTCCGTTCGTTAGAAAGTCCGTCGGACCAGTCCAGCAAAAGTCCGTCGGAAAGTCCGCCCGTGTGTACGCGGCATAAAAGGTCAATTCATCTAAACTCAGGGTTTCTCAACCAGGGTTCTGTGGAACCCAAGGGTTCCTCCAATGGTTGCTAGGGGTTCATTTAGCAATGACCAATTTTTGCCTCTCAGATAAGTTCCCAGTGACACCAATGATCTTTTTAGCTATCTGTAGGGGGGGGGGGGGATTCTTCCCCAAGACCACAGATCTAAGGAGCACTCTTCCATTGACCATCCCAAGAACTTATCATGAGTTGTAGATATAGCCATTTAGATGAGTTGTAGACATAGCCATTTTTAACAGGGGTTCCCTGAGACCGAAAGATTATTTCAAGGGTTCCTCCGTGTTGAAAAGGTTGAGAAAGTCCGATCTAACTGATGGCAAACAAAGCAATGCCATCATACTAATTGCTATCTAGCCAATGTATCTTGACTCATCTTCTATTCACATTCATTATCCAGAAGGTCTACATCTCCCATCAGCAAACACAGCACCATTCAATATGTATTGATTTATTTATTTTTGTATAAGACTGTCAACTGCAGTAATCCAGCAACATACTGTTAATTTTAAGGAAATGGGTGTGGCCTCTATAATTGATTGCTAAAGATATAGATTGAGAAGCTTGTACCATCATCCAGGAATCGAGAAATAAAGGATTGGGAGCCCGGTCCCCAACCAGGCTACCACGAGGACAACGGCGGCTATTGGACTATCGCGGTACAGTAGGACAGTGAGGTTCAAATATATGACAGGTGTACAAATATAAAAAATATAATATTTTTATATTTGTATACCATATATTTCAACGTCACTGTCCTACTGTACCGCGATAGTCCAATTGCCGCCATTGTCCTCGTGGTAGCCTGGTTGGGGTCCGGGCTCCCAATCCTTTATTTTAATACTGTTAATTGTAACATTTGATGTTTCATTTTTATTAGATAAGTTCCGCTTTTTCGATTAACAGTATAAAAATAAAGGATTGGGAGCCCGGACCCCAACCAGGCTACCACGAGGGCAATGGCGGCAATTGGACTATCGCGGTACAGTAGGATAGTGAACTTCAAATGTATGGTATACAAATATAAAAATATTATATTTTTTATATTTGTACACCTGTCATATATTTAAACTTCGCTGTCCTACTGTACCGCGATAGTCCAATTGCCGCCATTGTCCTTGTGGTAGCCTGGTTGGGGTCCGGGCTCCCAATCCTTTATTTTTATACTGTTAATTGTAACATTTGATGTTTCATTTTTACTAGATAAGTTCCGCTTTTTCGAAAGAAGCTTTTTTTTTTCCTATTTGCAAAAAAAAAAAAAAAAGAATAAAATGTATCGCAGGCGACAATCCAACGTTTTCCCAGCAGGATCCAAAGCCGGAGTCATTTCGCAAAGCAATTTGCAAATTTGACTGCGGCATCCCACCAATGCGCCCCCCCCCCCACCTCTCTCTCAGAGAAGCGACTACGCACAGACTACCCTGTCTGTGCGGCAGCATGGCTGCTGGATAGGGGGGGGGAGGCTGTGAAACATCTGCTGCCTGTTGCATATTGCCTTTTTTTTCCTCATTTCCCCTCTCCTTTTAGAGAAAAGGGGGAGGAGAGAGAGTAGATGAGACACCAGCAGTGAAGGAGGAGGAGGAGGAGGAGGAGGAGGGGGGAGAAGAGGAAGGTCGAGTGTCAAATTTCCGAAAAGCTTTTCGATGCTGGAGAAATCCATACAAGCAAGCCAGGAACTGGGAATCCTCTCCGCACAAAGGCCCTGGGGGGGGGGATCGGAAAGAGGGGACATCATGGGGGAAACATAACGCCATCGCCTGCATAGACCGGAGAGCCACCACCACCACCGCCGCCGCCGCGTACACAAAGGGAGCACATGTACCCTCACAAAGACACATCCAGGCAGCCAGCGGAGGCAGCTTAGCCCAGCGGCAGAGGAGGCGGCACCGCTACCGGCGAAGAAAAAAAAAACAAACCAAACCTGCGAAAATAAATTCGCCGGAGAAAATCCTGCGACGAGCCTTCATGGCCAAAAAAAGAGAGCCGCCATCCGGATAAAGTCAAAGACGATGATCCCGGGGGAAAAAAAAGAAAGGCAACGGCGCAACGAGACCCGCACAGACGCAGCGAGCGAGCATGAGGACCGCCGGCCGTAAGACGTTAGCCTGAAAAAAGCGTGGTTTGGCCCCGGGAACACGCGGAGGACACGATTATGATTGAGTGAGTGCCAGTCCAATCCCCCCCCCTTCTTTATTTTACATTGGTGGTCATTGTGGGCCCTCTGAAGCAGAGTGGGCACCCCCCCCCCCCCCGGGTTGTGTTTGGTACGCTCTGGGGGGATGCAGAACGGGTCGGCTGACTTTGCAGGCTGCTGCAGATGTGACAGTTTTTTTTTTTTGTGTTTGTTTTTGTGTTGATGGATGCATGTTGTCGCCGGTACAAAATGCTCAGTGATTGGCGATTTGCTGTGGGAGGTGATGGTGTGATGGTGTGTTGTTGGGGGGGGGGGCAAGGGGGGTCTGCAGAGGGGCACACGTGCTGTGTGTGTTTTGGGATACAATGTTGCAATTGTTGCAGGCTGAAAACGTGGCAGGCCGTAGGGCAGGGGAGACACAAACCCCTCACACTATTTTTCTCTTGAGCTTAAAACGAAAGTGTTGCAACCGCAGAAGCTGCCAAATTTGTAACATGACTTCCTGAGAAGCCGAGCTGGCCGCCGGTTGTATCGCAGACGGTCCTTGGAGGGGCCGCGGATTGCTATCTTTTTTTTTTAAGGGGTCCAACCCGCTGATATGTTGGCTGACGTGTAAAGGTGATTTTTTTTTGCATCAATAAGCTGCTGATCTTCTCTAGGTTCTTTGCAGCTACTTCCTGCCTGCATGCGCTCACTCTACTGTTCTGGACTGCAGTGCCCCGCAGAGGGTCATCCAGCACCCCTGCCTCACTGCCAATGCATGACGTAAATGGGCATACCGCCCTACGTGCTCTGGTGCACCCATTGGAGTGTGCACTGCGCATGCATGGCCTCCCGTTTGCTTTCTGGCAGCTTGGGATAGGTGGGCGTTTGAGCCTATAGCCGGTGTGTGTGGTTGTGGTGTCAACTGTTCAGAGTAGATAGAAAGCCACGACCTGGCATGTGCCAGGAATATAACTGGGGTGGTGTCAACTGTTTAGAGTAGATGGAAAGCCACGACCTGGCACGTGCCGGGAATGTAACCCTCGCATTGGTCGTGGTTTCAAGCAAACTGTCAAACCATCCAATGGCTGGTGTCATAACTCATCACATGGCAGTTGGAGATCAAACGGAGGCCAAGATGGCAGCTTCCTTGGCTGAAAACGATAAGGGGGTTTACTTTCACTTTAATCTTGATGAAAGATCGGGAGGTGAAAGCCAACGTGTTTCAGGGGCAACTCCTCCTTCATCAGGGCTAAGAAAAGCAGGGTTAAAATAATATCAGTAGATAGATAGATTCAATAGTGACCAGACAAAAACGAATCTATCGTGGTAATTGTGGTAAACTATCTATCATGGTAATGGGGGGGGGGGGGGATGGGTTTCCTACTGGAGATTATGGGGGGGCATACTGGCTTTTAAATGTTTTTCAGATCCCACTATACTTTGTCCCGTGGTCACTCCAGATGTCACCCCATTTTTGCCACCCTTCTCCCTGAGATTGCTAGGATGCTGGCAGAGCAATCTGTGATGCTGTGGCCCCATTGCTAGCACCATGGCAACAAATGGCACAGTGTCATTGGTTGCTAGGATGCTAGCAGCGGGACAGCACCTATGGTTGTTAGCATGCAGGTGGCTGTTCCGTACAGCTTTATTGGTTGTTATGTTTCAGTTGGCTGCCCCATTTTTGCCACCCCCCCCCCCCCCCCCCCCCCGAGATTGCTAGTATGCTGGCAGAGCAACCCATGATGCTGTAGCCCCACCGCTAGCATCATAACAACCAATGATGTTGTGTAGCTCAGCCGCCAGAGTCCTAGCAGCCAGCTCAGCAATGCTGCCATGTATACAGGGCAACATTACCAAGCTGCAATAAGGATAGGGTGTAGGGTTTGGACACTCCAGCCCTAGATGCTGCCCCATTTTTGGTGCCCTTCCCTCTGTGATTGCTAGGATGCTGACAGAGCAATGCATGATGCTGTGGCCCCATCGTTAGCATCCTTGCAACCAATGACAGAGTGTCATTGGCTGCTAGGGTGCTGGCAGCGGGACAGCACAGCGACCATGGTTGCTAGCACACAGGTGGCTGGTCCGTATAGCTTCATTGGTTATGTTGCAGGCGGCTGCCTACACCATAACAACCAATGATGCTGTGTAGCCCAAGAGTCCTAGCAGCCAGCTCAGCAATGCTGCCCTGTGTATACAGGGCAACATTACCGAGTTGCAGCAAAGAGAGAGTGTATGGTATGGACATCCCAACCCCATGGACATCCTAACCCCATTTTTGCCACCCTTTGATTGCTAGGATGCTGGCACAGCAACCCACGATGCTGTGGCCCAACCGCTAGCATCCTAGCAACCAATGATACTGCGTGTCATTGGTGGATAGGAGCCTGGCAACGGGACCATACAGTGCCTATGGCTGCTAGCACTCAGGCGGCTGGTCCGTACAGCTTCATTGGTTGATATGGTGCAGGCAGCTGCCTGCACCATAACAATCATTGATGCTATGCAGCCCAGCCGCCAGCATCCTAGCAGCCAGCTCAGCAATGCTGTCCTGTGTATACAGGGCAACATTACCGAGTTGCAGCAAGGAGAGAGTGTATGGTATGGACATCCTAACCCCGTTTTTGCCACCCTTTGATTGCTAGGATGCTGGCACGGCAACCCATGATGCTGTGGCCCAACCGCTAGCATCCTAGCAACCAATGATACTGTGTGTCATTGGTTGCTAGGAACCTGGCAACGGGACTGTACAGCGCCTATGGCTGCTAGCACTCAGGCGGCTGATCTGCACAACTAGGATGCTGGCACGGCAACCCATGATGCTGTGGCCCAACCGCTAGCATCCTAGCAACCAATGATACTGTGTGTCATTGGTTGCTAGGAACCTGGCAACGGGACTGTACAGCGCCTATGGCTGCTAGCACTCAGGCGGCTGATCTGCATAACAACCAATGATGCTATGCAGTCCAGCCGCCAGCGTCCTAGCAGCCAGCTCAGCAATGCTGCCCTGTGTATACAGGGCAACATTATTGAGTTGCAGCAAGGAGAGAGTGTATGGTATGGGCATTCCAGTCCCAAATGCTGCCCCATTTTTGTCACCCTTTGATTGCTAGGATGCTGTGGCCCCACTGCTAGCATCCTAACAACCAATGATTTGGTTGCTAGGATACTGGCAACGGGACCGGACAGTGCCCATGGCTATTAGCACACAGGTGGCTGGTCCATGCAGCCTGCACCAGTGATGCTGTGCAGCCCAGCCGACAGCATCCTAGCAACCGGCTTAGCAATACACATGGCAGTACGGATACTCCAGCCTCAGCGCTGCCCCCCCCCCCCCCAAGTGCTGCCTGGGGCGCTCGCCTTACTTGGCCTCCTTGACGGCAGTCCTGAGACTTCTGTTGGGTGCCGCCATCTTGAACGTGATGTCACTCAAGTGACACACCCTATAACGTTCCACTTTTACCCAGAAATGCTGGCTCTCTGGGCATCGGGCTCTATTCTCCAGCTGTGCATGCAGCTAATAATTCTGCCACCGTCTCTGCCTCCTGATTTGCTAAATTCCCCACTTATGGTTATGTAGGGAGTGGGGGGAGGAGCTGGGCCAGCACAGACAGTAATTATAAGCTCGCTAAAGGGGCAAGGGCTGTGACATGTAAGGGCAGAGGGGGGGGGGGCTGTGCTAGGCAATTAACTCTTCCTGGAGTAGTCACATTTTTTAGCAATTTCAAAGGCACATTGCGAGTGAAAACAAGTCATTTATGTAAAAGAAAAATGCTGCAAGTTAACATTTAAAGTGCTTGTTTGTACTGTGCTTTTTGGGACAGGGTCTCTTTTAAGTGCCGTCTTTTAGAAAATGCCGTTTTGGACATCCACTGGAATGTCTGCAAACAAAAACATTTCAATATAAAGCCATTTTTTAAGTTGTGGATGGAGTAGATAAGGTTTAGGACCTTTTCTATGTCTTTTCTTTTTTTTGCTATGTCCCCGATGGAGACATTTTCCTTCATTTCCTGTCCCTGAAACACAAGAGGAAGTGAAAGGAAATCTCTCCGAAGGGAAATCCACTCTTAGTTGTCCCCAGAATGGGTGTCCCCATTGGAACATTTCCCCTCATCTCCTGGGGACAGCTGAAAAATTGGGGATTTCTAATAATGCTGGTCCTTGGGACAGTGGTGCCGACACATAAAGTGGATGAATCTCCTCAAGAGGGACCCAAAAAAAGCAAAAAAAAAACAAAAACCTGATGGTGGTTTTTAGGTCTTCCACATTCCATCCAAAACGAATTACAGAAGTTTACGCTTTAGATAGAATGTAATATGCATATAACGAGGCATTGCAGGGTGCGTTTGATAGTTTTTCCCATGAAATCATCAACATGGGACAGCAAAATCGAGATATAGATAGATATATCTATCTATATCTATCTAATATAGATAGATATAAATAGATATATCTATCTATATCTATCTAATATAGATAGATATATCTATAAATCTATATAGATAGATGTATCTATCTATCTATCTATCTATCTATCTATCTATCTATCTATCTATCTATCTATCTATCTATCTATCTATCTATATATCTAGAAACCCTAGATCCCACTGTCTACTTTCTAATAGCCTGTAACAACATCAATGCAATAACCCTCTTCCCTATTTTTTGCAGTTCATTTTCTGTACTAGTTTATCTTTTTTGCCTATTCATCTATTTTATATTTGGAGGCTATTTATTTTTTATTTTTTTAGATTATTTATTTATGTTTGCAGTTTATTTTGTGCCAATTTATATACATACATACTCTACACATACTTACATATCTATCTATCTATCTATCTATCTATCTATCTATCTATCTATCTATCTATCTATCTATCTATCTATCTATCTATCTATCTATCTATCTATCTATCTATGTGTATTATTATTATTATTACATATTGCTTTACAATATGAGAGCAGACAGTATACAGTTACAATATAATTCAATACAGGAGGAATCAGAGGGCCGTGATCATTAGAGCTTACAATTTGGGAGTGTGTGTGTAATAAATATGTATATATCTATATATCTATATCTATATATAGATATATATCTATATCTATATATATATTTGTTATAGTTATTTTTTTATTACTCGCTTTTGTTTGTTTTTTTCTTTGCAGTTTTATCTTTTTTTTGTGCCTATTTGTTTATTTTTTAGATTATTTTTGTGCCCATTTACATTACATTTTTAAGGCAGTTTATTTTTTGGTTCTGCTTTTTTGATTACTTTTGCGTTCATTTATTTATTTATTTTTTTAGTTTAATTTTGTGCCTATTTATTTATTTTTTGCAAGCTTTTTTTTTGTGCCTGTTTATTTTATTTGTAGTTTTTTTTGTTTTTTTTTAATTGTGCCCAATTTTATTTATTTGTTTGCCATTTGGATTTGTGCCCATTTCTGTAATATTTTTTTTTCTGCTGTTTATTTTTGCGCCCTTTTTGTTTCCGTGGTTCTCTGTTTATTTAATATTAAAAATGTGTGCAGTGTTTATCCTTCCAGTGTTCTAGACTTCCACAGCCAAACAATAGGAGTTTTTTTTTTTAAACTTTCTGTTTATATTAGTTTTTTATTTAACAAGGGAATTATGCGCAGTGTAATTATAATTACCTTTTCTCGGGCAGCATGGTTTTCTAAACAATTCGAATTATGAACAACAAAATTCCTCCGTCGGGCTGGAAAAATTTCAGCTTTGGAGATTTTTGTCACCTCCAATGTTTTTGTAGCTTTTTTGTTACTTGTACATTATCTGGTGATTGCTTGATGTATGACCCTAAAATCCAAGTATTTAATGTATTTATTATTAGTATTATTACTATGTATAATGTCATCAATGCACACAGTGTTTTACATTATGTACATTCACAAAAGCTCAGGTATCAATTTATTATTGTATCTATAGAATATCATGTGCCCATTATGAGGGGTTCCCCCATCCCTGTGCTGAGTTCCTGGGTCTGTACACCCGCTGTGCCCATTATGAGGGGTTCCCACCATCCCTGTGCTGAGTTCCTGGGTCTGTACACCCGCTGTGCCCATTATGAGGGGTTCCCACCATCCCTGTGCTGAGTTCCTGGGTCTGTACACCTGCTGTGCCCATTGAGGGGTTCCCACCAACCCTGTGCTGAGTTCCCAGGTCTGTACACCCGCTGTGCCCATTGAGGGGTTCCCACCATCCCTGTGCTGAGTTCCCAGGTCTCTACACCTGCTGTGCCCATTATGAGGGGCTCCCCCCATCCCTGTGCTGAGCTCCCAGGTCTCTACACCCACTGTGCCCACTATGAGGGGTTTCCACCATCCCTGTGCTGAGCTCCCAGGTCTCTACACCCACTGTGCCCATTATGAGGGGTTTCCACCATCCCTGTGCTGAGTTCCCAGGTCTGTACACCTGCTGTGCCCATTATGAGGGGCTCCCCCCATCCCTGTGCTGAGCTCCCAGGTCTGTACACCTGCTGTGCCCATTATGAGGGGCTCCCCCCATCCCTGTGCTGAGCTCCCAGGTCTCTACACCCACTGTGCCCACTATGAGGGGTTTCCACCATCCCTGTGCTGAGTTCCCAGGTCTGTACACCTGCTGTGCCCATTATGAGGGGCTCCCCCCATCCCTGTGCTGAGCTCCCAGGTCTCTACACCTGCTGTGCCCATTGAGGGGTTCCCACCATCCCTGTGCTGAGCTCCCGGGTCTGTACACCTGCTGTGCCCATTATGAGGGGCTCCCACCATCCCTGTGCTGAGTTCCCGGGTCTGTACTTCCGCTGTGCCCATTATGAGGGGTTCCCACCATCCCTGTGCTGAGTTCCCGGGTCTGTGCACCCGCTGTGCCTATTATGAGGGGTTCCCACCATCCCTGTGCTGAGTTCCCGGGTCTGTGCACCCGCTGTGCCCATTATGAGGGGTTCCCACCATCTCACCATGTTCTGATGAGGAGATCGGGACACACAAAGGTGGCCAAAATTATGGCACGGAGATCCTACTGTTGGAACATCCAAGACATATAAGGCCGACCTCATTTATCTGGTCCAGGATTCCCAGTCTGGTGAATGTTTTGTTCCTCTTATCGGGATGTCTCTGCCAGCCTTTTGCAGAGTGATATCGGTATCTGGAAGAGGATAATGACTACTGGCAGGAAAAGTGTCGGAGGTTGTCGGGGGGGGGTAAGCACAGCCCATAGAGGGCAGAGACTGCACACAACTGGGGAGGGGAGGGGGGAGACACAGACATCAGACGGCCAGAGACAAACGGAGGGATTAGAGACAGCAATGGGAGAGGTGGGAGTGGGCGACTTACGAAAGGAAAAGCATTGTGAGTCAGTATCTCACATCACCTGTCCGCTCAGCAAGAAGGGACATGCCATGATCATCGCTGCTCCCGTCTGTTCCAAAGTCATGTGAGTACTTGTGTCTATGTGAACGTACGGGGGAGAGGGGATAACGCTATCAAAATGGCAATATACGTGGCAATTTTCAGTCAATTTCAATTACTCTCCATCCATCGGGAGTCCCAAATAAGTTCAGGGGTGGGCAGAAGGGGAAGCCGCCTTGGGTCCTTCAAAAAAAGGAGACGTCCTGTGAGTACTTTTTGTCTACTTGAACATACCGGGGAGAGGAGATAACCCTAAGAACCGGCTGTACATGTGGCAATTTTCAGTCAATTTCAATTATTTTCCATCCATCGGGAGTCCCAAAGTTCAAGGGTGGGCAGAAGGGGAAGCCGCCTTGGGTCCTTCAGAAAAAGGAGACGTCCTGTGAGTAGTTTTGTCTATGTGAACATACTGGGGAGAGGAGATAACCCTAAGAACCGGCAATACATGTGGCAATTTTCAGTCAAATTCAACTACTTTCCATCCATCGGAAAGTCCCAAATACGAGTCAGGCCAGGCCAAGGGGTGGGCAGAAGGAGCAGCCGCCTTGGGGCATTTCCGTAAAAGGAGACCTCATGTGAGTACTTGTGTCAGTGTGAAAGTACCAAGGAGAGGGGATAACGCTAAAATCCGGCAATACACGTGGCAATTTTCCGTCAATTTCAACTACTTTCCATCCATTGGGAGTCCCAAATAGGTTCAGGGTCGGGCCAAGGGGTGGGCAGAGGGGGAAGCCGCCTTGGGCACTTCAGCAAAAGGAGAAGTGATATGGGTTCTTGTGTCTATGTGAACGTACCGAGGAGAGGGGACAACACATAGAGCCGGCAAAACGCGTGGCACATTTCAGTCAATTTCAACTACTTTCCATCGAGAGTCTACTGAACACGATTGAGCCCAGGCTAGGGGGTGGGCAGAATGGGAAGCCGCCTTGGGCACTTCGGCAAAAGAAGTCATGTGAATACTTGTGTCTATGTGAATGTACCGGGGAATGAGGATAACGCTAAAAGCCGGCCCTACACGTGGCAAATTTCATTAAATTTCAACTACTTTCCATCCATTGGGAGTCCCAAATAGGTTCAGGTCCAGTCCAAGGGGGTGGGCAGAAGGGACAATCCCCTTGGGCAAAAGAAGTCATGTGAGTATTTGTGTCTATGTGGATGTACCGGGGAAAGGGGATAACGCTAAAAAACGGCAGAAAACATGGCAAATTTCAGTCAATTTCAACCACTTTCCATTGATCAGGTGTCCAAAATAGGTTCAGGTCTGGGCCAAGGGGGTGGGCACAAGGAGACATCTGCCTTAGGCACTAGGGACAATCGCCTTGGGCACAAGGGAGATCCGCCTTGGACACTTTTAACACCCCCCCCCCCCCCCCAGACTGGCAGTACTGCTGTGCCTCCTGTGCTTCTTCATCCAGAGTGTGTGCGTGGGGGGGAGGGGGAGGGGGGGGGCTCTAATACAGAAGGTGTGTTACTGGCCATATTACCAGGTGAAAACAAAGGGGGAAAAAAAACACAGGAAAGAAAACGAATGGAGCCAACACATCTAGCATTGATTTTTTGGGGGGTTTTGGATTTAATACAGCTTTAAATCTTCTTAGCTCTTTGAGAAAAGCTCAACCATGACGGAGAAACGCGTCATCCGGAGAACCGGAGCGGCCTCTGCGACCGATCAATAAGACGTATTGGTTCCAACGCAATGAGAAAATGTACGAGAATCTTCTTTTTCTTTTTTTTTTTTTTTTAATTTTGTTACTCTGGATAATTGTTCTGTAGACAGAAGCTGCTGAGCGACGTCCTCGGGGTGCTGAGTGTGCAAATATCTGCGACTAACTGATGTGTGAAATGTTGGAGGTTTGTGCAGAACTCAGCAAATCACCTTCCTGGAATTATACCGAAGAATAATATCCTGATTCTGGGTGAACTTCGTCCGCACCGCTCTGATTGGTCGGTAGGGATTGGCGCTGCAGTGCCTTGAAAAAGTATTCATACCCCTTGACATTCCCCACATTTTGTCATGTTACAACCAAAAACCGTAAATGTATTTTATTGGGATTTTATGCGATTGACCAACACAAAGTGGCACATAATTGTGGAAGGAAAATGATAAATGGTTTTCCAATTTTCTTACAAATAAATATGTGAAAAGTGTGGGGGGCATTTGTATGGCGCCCCCCGGAGTCAATACTTTGTAGAACCCCCTTTCTCTGCAATTACAGCTGCAAGTCTTTTTGGGGATGTCTCTACCAGCTTTGTACATCTAGAGAGGGACATTTTTGCCCATTTTTCTTCTTTACAAAATATCTCAAGCTCCGTCAGATTGGATGGAGAGCGTCTGTGAACAGCAATTTTCAAGTCTTGTCACAGATTCTCAATGTGATTTAGGTCTGGGCTGTGACTGGGCCATTCTAACTTTGATCTAAACCATTCCATTGTAGCTCTAAATAAAAATCAGCAAATAATAAATAATAATTAAATGGAGAAGGGGAATAAGCAGTTAAATAAGGCTGATTAGAGTAAATACAGGGTTAATAAGGGGATAAACAAAGGACCATTTAATTAAAAAAAACACATTTAAAAAAAAAAAGTTTTAATTATTAATAGCTTTTAAAATATAAGTGAAAAAAAGAAATAAAAATCAATCAGCAGGTTAATAATAATTAAATGGAGAAGGGGAATAAGCAGTTAAATAAGGCTGATTAGAGGAAATGAAGGGTTAATAAGGGGTTAAACAAAGGACCATTTAATTAAAAAAAACACATTTAAAAAAAAGTTTTAAATATTAATAGTTTTTAAAATATAAGTGAAAAAAAAAGAAATAAAAATCAGCAGGAAAATAATAATTACATGGAGAAGGGGAATAACAAATTAAATAAGGCTGATTAAAGTAAATGAAGGGTTCCTAAGGGGTTAAATAATAAATTCATAATAAATAATAATTAATAAAAAAAAAAAAAAAAAAACACTTTTTTTTTTTACTTGCCAAGTTGCTTTAAATTGACTTCATCTGCAGATCAGAGTTCATCCCTTTTGATCTGTAGATGAATAAACAGAAAGATACAAAAAGAAACAATGTTTCTTTTTATTTGTCTGTTTCAGCAGCTGAACAATGTTGTTGATAAACATTGGGATTTTTTTTTTACTTTGACAGCTCCAATTGCTTAGTTTACACTTCAGCTGTCAACAGGGGAACCCCCCAAAGTCATCGGTTGTTAAGGACGCGGTGGCCCCCTCTCCTTAACACTGATAATTGCTGGATTTTTTTTTTTTTACATTTTAGCTGTCAGCGGAGGAATCCCCCTGACAGCTGAAACCAATGCTGGCCATACACTATACGAAAAATCGTCCGAAGTTCAGTCATTTGGCCAGTTCGTTTGTTTTTCGGCCAGTTAATTGGCACAAAATCGAAAATCGTTGGGATGTTCTTGAGCCAAAAAAACGAAGGACGGTATTGGAAATTTTCTACCGAACGAACGATAAATTCAAAGGTGAATGTGTTTGCTGACTGAACTGTTTGCACTAGGTATATGTAAAAAAAACAAAAAAACAAAAAATTGATTCATTTATATGCACTGAACGATTTATCGGTCATTACATGATGGCGCTATCGTTTGCTCTCATGGCTGAATGTTCATTATTATCGAAAATGGGTTTGGCCGATTTTTCGTATAATGTGTGGCCAGGTAGTTTTTGCTGTCTGTGTCTCCTCGGGGGGAATTTTCCTCCACTTCCTGTCCTGGAGACACAACAGGAAGTGAGTGGAAAGTGTTCTAAACCCTTGATCCCTCCAAAACTAAAGAAAAGTTTTCGCTTTAGATACACTGTAACTTTGTGGCGTTCTGCTGGGAAATGATCATGCAGAACGATAAGTCCACGCCTGAGAACTTATTAATAGGTTTATCGGTCTGGTGAGCAGCTTAACCAAAAGGGGACAGAAAAGAACATTTCCTTTTGACATAACAGGCTGGGATTTAAAGCTGCAACCATTTTTTTTTTGGATAGAGCAGAAAAAGTTTTAAGACCCCAAAGGGGTTATTATTACCGTCTGTGACCACTTGTAGGTGATTTGTCCTCACCTTTTATCTCTGTGACACCAGGACAGGAAAATAAGAAGGGGACACCGTGATAGGAGGAATAGTGAACCCTGCATGGGCATAGCAACCATGTGACAGCACTCGGATTTGCTGATTGGCTGTTCAGGCACAAAGCACTGATTTCCAGTCTTTAGAAATATATTATATATATATATATATATATATATATATATATATATATATAAAGTGGGGTTCTAAGTAATTTTCTAGCAAAAAAAAAAAGACTTTTTCTCTTGCGCAGTATTTTTTCAAACACAATTTTTTTGTGGAAAAAATACCCTTTTTTCTAATTTTAATTTTCTAATTTTAATGCAAAAAAAAAAAAAAATCAATACATAACCCAATTGTCTTGTCAAATATATATGATGTCACGCTGAGTAAATAGATACCAAATGTCACATTTTAAAATTGCGCACGCCCGTGCAACGGCGAAAAAAAAGCACGTGAATTTTACTTTCCAGAGGAGACACTTCAAAAACCTTTTACAGGTCACCACTTTAGATGTACAGAGGAGGTCCGGTGCTTGAATTACTGCCCATGTTCATTTTAATTTTTATTTTTTTTTTTTGTTAATTTTTTTATTAATTTTTTTTTTTTTTTTTTTTTACACATGCTTAAATTATTCTTTTATCACTTTTATTGCTGTCACAAGCAATGTAAACATCTTTGTGACAGCAATAGGCAGTGACAGGTCCTCTTTATGGAGAGATCAGGGGTCTATAAGGACACTTTCACACTGGGGCATTGGGGGCGTCAGCGGTAAAGCGCCGCTATTTTTTAGCGGCGCTTTACTGTCGTTTTAGTGGCGCTTTTCGGCTGCTAGCGGGGGCGCTTTTACCCCCCCCCACCAGCGGCCGAAAAAGGGTTAAAAGCGACTGCAAAGCGATGCTGCCGAGGCGCTTTGCAGGCGCTTTGCAGGCGCTTCGGCAGCGCTGCCCCATTGATTTCATTGGGTAGGGGCGCTTTTTGGAGCGGTGTATACATCACTGCTAAAGCGCTGCAAAGATGCGGCTTGCATACGAATAAAATAATACAAAACCGGAGTTCTGGCTGATGCCAGGTCAGTGTCATCACTGGGGTTGGTGTCATCTGGTGCTGTAAAACACGATGTCACTATGTAGAGGGGGGGGGGGTTGATAAAATATATCATGTCAGTATGTGGGGGGGGGGGTTGGTTGGTGGAATGTACCATATCAGTATGTAGGGGGGCTAGGAATAGATTGTACCATGTCACTATGTTGGGGGGCGGGGGATTTGATAAAATATACCAAGTCAGTATGTGGGTGGGTGGGGGGTGGGGGTCAGTTGGTGGAATGTACCATATCAGTATGTAGGGGGCTATGAATAGATTGTACCATGTCACTATGTTATGGGGGGGGGGGGTTGATAAAATATATCATGTCAATATGTAGAGAGGGTGATGAATGGAATGTACCATGTTAGTATTTGGGGGGTGATGGATATATTGTACCATGTCAGTATGTGGGTGGGGTGGGGCCCCCCACCCACATATTGACATGGTACATTATTTCCATCACCCCCCAATGGAATGTACCATATCAGTATGTAAGGGGCTATGAATGGATTGCACCATGTCACTATATAGGGGGTGATGGATGGAATGTACCATGTCACTATGTTGGGGGGTTTGATAAAATATACCATGTCAATAACAATATGTAGGGAGGGTGATGAATGGATTGTATCATGTTAGTATTTGGGGGGTGATGGAAATGTACCATGTCAGTATGTGGCTGGGGGGCGTGGTACAATCGAATGTACCATATCAGTATGTTAGGGGCTATGAATAGATTGTACCATGTCCTTATGTATGGGGTGATGGATGGAATGTATCATGTCACTAGGTAAGGGGAGGATGATGGATGGAATGTCACTATGTAAAGGGGTGGGGGGGGGGGGTGATGGATAGAATGTACCATTTCACTATGTAGGGGGAGTGATGGATAGTATGTACCATGTCACTATGTAGGGGGGAGTGATGGATAGTATGTACCATGTCACTATGTAGGGGGCTGATGGATGCAATGTACCATGTCACTATGTAGACAATGTACCATGTCACTATGTAGGGTAGGTGATGGGTGTGGAATGTACTGTGTCACTATGTAGGGGGGGGGGGGTATGTGATGGATGGAATGTACCAAGTCACTATGTAGAGGTGCAGTAAAGGAGGTTTGGATTGCCCCATGTCACTATGTAGGGGAGGTGATGGATGGAATGTACCTTGTCACTATATAGGAGGCGGGTGGTGATGGATGGAATGTACCATGTCACTATATGGGGGGGGGGGGTAATGGATGGAATGTACCATGTCACTATATAGGGGGGCAGTAGAGGAGGTTTGGATTGCCCCATGTCACTATGTAGGGGAGGTGATGGATGGAATGTACCAAGTCACTATGTAGAGGTGCAGTAAAGGAGGTTTGGATTGCCCCATGTCACTATGTAGGGGAGGTGATGGATGGAATGTACCTTGTCACTATATAGGAGGCGGGTGGTGATGGATGGAATGTACCATGTCACTATATAGGGGGGGGGGGGTAATGGATGGAATGTACCATGTCACTATATAGGGGGGCAGTAGAGGAGGTTTGGATTGCCCCATGTCACTATGTAGGGGAGGTGATGGATAGAATGTACCAAGTCACTATGTAGAGGTGCAGTAAAGGAGGTTTGGATTGCCCCATGTCACTATGTAGGGGAGGTGATGGATGGAATGTACCTTGTCACTATATAGGAGGCGGGTGGTGATGGATGGAATGTACCATGTCACTATATAGGGGGGGGGTAATGGATGGAATGTACCATGTCACTATATAGGGGGGCAGTAGAGGAGGTTTGGATTGCCCCATGTCACTATGTAGGGGAGGTGATGGATGGAATGTACCATGTCACTATATGGGGGGGGGGTGATGGATGGAATGTACCATGTCACTATGTATGGGGGGGGTGATGGATGTAAGGTACAATGACACTATGTAGGGGTGCAGTAGAGGAGGTTTGGATTGTCCCATGTCCTAGTGACGTCAGAGGGGGGTGGGGCAGAGGATGATGTCTCCCCCTGGTAGTAGAGTAGAAGTACACAGGATACACACTGACTTGCTGTCTATCTCTCTCTCTCTCTGGTCTTCTCTATGATCTCCAGCACACAAGCAGTGGAAATCTCCATCCCATCCTCTCCACTAACACTTTGACCCCCCGAGTTTCTGACTCCTGTCCCTGCTTCATGGGAGCCGCCATCTTTCTGGCTCCCCCGTTTGGGATGAATCGGGGTTGGACTCTGGAAACATGGCAGCTCATCCGGGGGCCTGGCCTTTTCCAGGGGGCGGAGCGGACACCAAAGAGGTGCCGCCCCTCTGGTGGGTGTCACCCGGGTGCAGTCAGCCCCCCCCATAGCGGCGCCACTGTACCAGGTCACATACTTATCAGATGAAAAGATATCAAATAGGAAGAGATGATTGTCGGAGTGCACCCACCATCTAATGACTATGCTTGAGTCTACATGTTTCTGCAGTCTTTATCCTGAGGACAGAGAGACATTTATCTGCAATCATCTGATAATGTTCAATAAGAAGTATTTGGGAACGGCAACAACTGCAGAAAATTGCCAGCATGCTGGATAACAACGTGATTCGAGTTGCCAATAAAAGAAGATTTTAAAAGTAAGAGGAGATGTGAAATCCATGTCTCCTTCCCCTCCTCCGCAGCCCATGGAGGAGACATGACAGATAACGGAGCAGCGTGTCATCAGATTTTATTTGGTTAGGGAGAAAGTACACACAGCTGGGCTCCTGAGCGTGGGAATTGTTGTCGCCGATCTCCTGGTGACACAAAATAAAACATTCTCTGCAGTGACCCCCCCCCCTACAACCCCAGCAAGGGGTACCTAAGGCAGCCCATACATTATCCGGAAGGTTTACCCCCCCCCCCTTCATGACCAGGCCATTTTTTTGTAACTGCGTTACTTTAACTGACAATTGCGCGGTCGTGTAACGCTGTACACAAATAAAATGTATGTGTTTTTTTCCCCCACAAATAGTTTTCTTTTGGTGGTATTTGATCACTTCTGCGTTTTTTTAATTTTTTTGTGCTATAAACAAAAAAACTATTTAAAAAAAAATATATATATATTTACTTTCTGCTAATTCTGCTACATATTTTTGGTAAAAAAAAAAAAAAAAAATTCAATAAGCGTATACTGATTGGTTTGTGCAAAATTTATAGTATAGTCTACAAACTATGGGATATTTTTTGTTTATTTCTACTTTTTACTATTAATGGCGGCGATCAGCGACTTATATCGGGACTGCGGCGGCCAATTGGACACTAACTGACACTTTGTGGGAACCAGGGACACGAATACAGTGATCAGTGCTAAAAAATATGCACTGTCACTGTACTAAGGACACTGGCTGGGAAGGGGTTAAACATCGAGGGTGATCAAAGGGTTAAAATGGGACAAGGGTGATGCCCCTTAGGACAGCAGTGATGCACAATTAAATAGTTTCTTCATCAAAGGTGATCACAGCCAACACCCTGTGTTGGCTTGTGCTCAATTTGTTTGAGGGGGGGGGTGTGGCAAACAAAACAGCCCCCCCCATGCGGGAGATGGATGGCGGCGATCAGTGCCCCCCCCCTTTACGGGAGACGGACGGCGGCGGTCAGTGCACCTGCCCCCCCTTATGGGAGACAGATGGTGGCAATCAGGGGATGGAACGGTGGCGATCAGTGACCCCCCCCACAGGAGACAAATGTCAGCTATCAGTGCCCCCCCCCCCATGGGAGATGGACGATGGTGATCAGTGATCCCCCCACAGGAGACAAACGTCAGCTATCAGTGCCCCCCCCCCATGGGAGATGGACGATGGTGATCAGTGATCCCCCCACAGGAGACAAACGTCAGCTATCAGTGCCCCCCCCCCATGGGAGATGGACGATGGTGATCAGTGATCCCCCCCACAGGAGACAAACGTCAGCTATCAGTGCCCCCCCCCATGGGAGATGGACGATGGTGATCAGTGATCCCCCCCACAGGAGACAAACGTCAGCTATCAGTGCCCCCCCCCATGGGAGATGGACGATGGTGATCAGTGATCCCCCCACAGGAGACAAACGTCAGCTATCAGTGCCCCCCCCCCATGGGAGATGGACGATGGTGATCAGTGATCCCCCCCACAGGAGACAAACGTCAGCTATCAGTGCCCCCCCCCATGGGAGATGGACGATGGTGATCAGTGATCCCCCCACAGGAGACAAACGTCAGCTATCAGTGCCCCCCCCCCCATGGGAGATGGACGATGGTGATCAGTGATCCCCCCCACAGGAGACAAACGTCAGCTATCAGTGCCCCCCCCATGGGAGATGGACGATGGCGATCAGTGCCCCCCCCCCCCCCCCCATGGGAGACAGGTGGCAGCGATCAGTGGCCTTACCTTAGGAGGCCGATGCTGCTCCTCGCTCCAGCTTGGGAGGGAAGAACTGGGGCTGTCGCTTCTCCTCCCCTCCAAACAGGAAAGTGGGTCCAGAGTCCTAAGACTCCCTGGCCAATCAGGTCTCAGGACCCGCTTTCTGATTGGTCAGGAGGAGAAGCAGGAAAACAATAGCAGGAGGAGAAGCAGGAAAACAATAGAGAATATTAATTTGCTATTGTCACACAATTGTGTGGGCTCAGGGGGCAGTGCCCTGCGCCCCCTGAGCCCACCCTTTTTTAAAGCCAATCAGAGCCTCAGGCTCTAATCATGTGCTTCAAAAAGAAAAAAGAAAAAAACCCCATTGGAATCCATGCGTCCGGGCGCCCCCTTGCATGTAGATTAGGGGCCAGGTGCATGGATTAGGGGGGGCGGCGCCCCTACTGGACGGGCCGCCACTGTTCTGTCCACTGTCCAGGAGGAGAGGAAATCTAGAATCTGGGATCCAATAATATACAGTGTGATAGTAACAAAAAAAATCACCTTCCCATATCAGGGGCCACACATGGCTACATACTTGTATTTATACAAAGAAATATACATTGTTTACTGTTATAATATTAAATTATTATTATACAGGATTTATTTAGCGCCAACAGTTTGCACTGCGCTTTACAACATGAGGGCAGACAGTACAGTTACAATACAATTTAATACAGGAGGAACCAGATATGCAAATCTAATCTCCAGCTATGCCCGGTCCAATCAGAAATCGCATTCAATTTGCACCTTCCGAAACACAAATCGCATCAATGTGAACCGGGCCTCAATCTTTTTGTCTGAGTGAAATCCCTGATAGAGATAATAAATATATATATATGTTGAGACTCCTCCGTCCCCTTTTACTCTCTTTACCCTCTCTATCTCCCCCTCGCATTCCCTCACCCCCCTTCTCTTTCCCCCTCTCTCCCTCCCCCCTCTCTTTCCCCTTTCTCTCCCCCCCTTCCCCCCTCCCCCTTCTTTTCCCCCTCTCTCCCTCCCTACTTCTCTTTCCACTTCTCTCTCCCCCTCTCTTCCCTCTCCTCCCTCTCCCCTTCTCTTCCCCCTCTCCCCCCTTCTCTTCCCCCTCTCTCCCAGCTCTCCCCCTCTCCCCTTCTCCCCCCCTTCTATTTCCCCCTCCCCCTTCTCTTCCCCCCCTCTCCCCCCTTCTCTTCCCCTTCTCTTCCCCCTTCTCTCCCCACCTTTTCTCCCCCACCCTCTCTTCCCCCCTCTCCCCTTCTCTTCCCCCCTCTCCCCCCCCTTCTGTTTCCCCCTCCCCCTTCTCTTCCCCCTTCTCTCCCCACCTTTTCTCCCCCACCCTCTCCCCCCCTCTCTTCCCCCCTCTCCCCTTCTCTTCCCCCCTCTCCCCCCCTTCTATTTCCCCCTCCCCCTTCTCTTCCCCCCTCTCCCCCCTTCTCTTCCCCCTCTCTCCCTCCTCTCTCCCTCTCCCCCCTTTCTCTCCGCTCCCCCCTTCTCTCCCCACCTTTTCTCATCCACCCTCTTCCCCCCTCTCCCCCCTTTTATTTCCCCCTCCCTCCCCCTTCTCTTCCCCCCTCTCTTTCCCCCCTCCCCCTTCTTTCCCCCCTTCTCTCCACCCTCTCTCCCTCCCCCCTTCTCTCCCCCCTCCCCCCCTTCTTTCTCCCCCTCCCCTTCTCTCTCTGTAATACTCTCTCTCCCCCATCCTCTTTCTCACCCACTCTCTCTCTCTCTCCCTCTTTTGCCCCCTGCCCCCCGACCTCTCTCCCCATCCTCCCTCCCTTCCCCCCTTTCTACCCCATCTCTCTATTTTCCCTCTCCTCCATCATCTCTTTCGCCCCCCTTTCTCCCTCCCCTCCCTCTGTAATCCTCTCTCTCCCTCCATCCTCCCTCCCTTCCACCCCCCCCACCATCTCTTTCTCCCCCCTTCCTTTTTCTCCCCCCCCCCCTCTGTAATCCTCCCTCTCCCTTCACCCCCACCCTCTCTCTCTCCCATTTCTAGCCCCCCCCCTCTATCTCCCTTTTTACCCCCCTGCCCCCTCTCTCTCCCTCTTCCACCCCGCCCCTATTGGTGCAGTAAACCTAGCAGTGACTCTGGTCCCCCCCTATAATAATAATGATGAATGCTTTGTATGTAAGTCAGGTCTGTATTGCAGATTTACCTCCTCCCCCCCCCCGTCCCCCCCATTGTACATTCCACTTGTTGAAGCTCTTTTATCTCCGCTCGGGGCGATTAAAATTCCTGCCGGGCTGCTCAGCAACCGAAAATAAATTTGTGATCCCAGTATATGTGCTTCATCCGGAACACTGGTCCTGTATGGAGGGCGCTAAAGAACGGACGCACACTGTGAGGACAATGCGGCCCCCGCACACTGCTCACATTGATATCATTATTCCCGCCATCATTACTGGGAAATCTCTATAGAGTTCTATTAGTATCTATACAAGAATATGGATTTCATACATGGCAACCCTTCTCTTTATTATCTCCGCATCTAACTGCCGGCTGCTTGAGGAAGAATTTAAAATGTAGCTGTGTGTGAAAAGCCTGTCCAGTGTGTTATGCATAGGAGTGAACACAGGGTGTGCCAGGTGTGCCTGGGCACACCCTAATCACCCCGTGTGGTGCAGATCCCCCCTATTAATAAATTATAAAGAAATAAGGTAAAAATTAAAACAATAAAAATTTAAAAAATGACACCGTCCACTGCCCTACTGACACCGATCTCTGCCCTACTGACACCGATCTCTGCCCTACTGACACCGATCTCTGCCCTACTGACTAGGGATGAGCCGAACACCCCCCGGTTCGGTTCGCACCAGAACCCGCGAACGGACCGAAAGTTCGCACGAACGTTAGAACCCCATTGACGTCTATGGGACTCGAACGTTCGAAATCAAAAGTGCTCATTTTTAAAGGCTAATTTGCATGGTATTGTCCTAAAAAGGGTTTGGGGACCCGGGTCCTACCCCAGGGGACATGTATCAATGCAAAAAAAACTTTTAAAAACGGCCGTTTTTTCGGGAGCAGTGATTTTAATGATGCTTAAAGTAAAAAAAAAAAAGTGAAATATTCCTTTAAATATCGTACCTGGGGGGTGTCTATAGTATGCCTGTAAAGTGACGCGTGTTTCCCATGTTTAGAACAGTCCCTGCACCAAATGTCATTTTTAAAGGAAAAAATCTCATTTAAAACTGCTTGCGGGTTTAATGTCATGTCGGGTCCTGGCAATATGGATGAAAATCAGTGAGACAAAACGGCATGGGTACCCCCCAGTCCATTACCAGGCCCTTTGGGTCTTGTATGGATATTAAGGGGAACCCCGCACCCAAATTAAAATAAGGAAAGGTCCCTATATACTCTGAACAGCAGTATACAGGCGGTGCAAACAAGACAGGGACTGTAGGTTTGTTGTTAAGTAGAATCTCTTTGTAATTTTGAACATTTTTAATGTGTTTAGCTCCAGCCAAAAAATCTTTTCTAAGCTTTTTGGAAAACATAGGGAAGGGTTATCACCCCTGTGACATTTGTTTTGCGTCTTTCCTCCTCTTCAGAAGATTTCACCTCACTTTTTTGTCCCAATGAAAAATGTTTTTTGAAAATTTGGGTTTTTTTGTGGAACAAGGATTGGAAAGCATCAGTGGAAAGGAGAAATTGTTTTCCCATATTAACTCTTACATGAGAGAATTTCCCTTCCTATGGGTAGATTTCATCTCACTTCCTGTTGTCTCCTTCCGTTTGCAAGTAGGAGTCGTTTGTAAGTTAGATGTTTGAAAGTAGGGTCCTGCCCTATATACTCAGCAGAAATTTGGGCCTTAGGTGTTGCTGTGGCCAAAACACTGTAAGCCCTCACAGGGCCCTGCTGTGAAATATTAGATCAAGAATTGTAATTACATGCCCCTGTTGAACAGGAGCTGAAAAATTAGGCCTTAGGCACTGGTGCTGGTGCCACAACACTGCAACCCCTCACAGACACTCTAGTTGGAACGCAGGAACGAGCACTGCTGCAAAGTATTGCATCAAAAATTGTAATTACACGCCCCTGTTAGACAGGGGCAGAAAAATTGGGCCTTAGGCACTGGTGCTGGTGCCACAACACTGCAACCCCTCACAGACACTCTAGTTGGAACGCAGGAACGAGCACTGCTGCAAAGTATTGCATCAAAAATTGTAATTACACGCCCCTGTTAGACAGGGGCAGAAAAATTGGGCCTTAGGCACTGGTGCTGGTGCCACAACACTGCAACCCCTCACAGACACTCTAGTTGGAACGCAGGAACGAGCACTGCTGCAAAGTATTGCATCAAAAATTGTAATTACACGCCCCTGTTAGACAGGGGCAGAAAAATTGGGCCTTAGGCACTGGTGCTGGTGCCACAACACTGCAACCCCTCACAGACACTCTAGTTGGAACGCAGGAACGAGCACTGCTGCAAAGTATTGCATCAAAAATTGTAATTACACGCCCCTGTTAGACAGGGGCAGAAAAATTGGGCCTTAGGCACTGGTGCTGGTGCCACAACACTGCAACCCCTCACAGACACTCTAGTTGGAACGCAGGAACGAGCACTGCTGCAAAGTATTGCATCAAAAATTGTAATTACACGCCCCTGTTAGACAGGGGCAGAAAAATTGGGCCTTAGGCACTGGTGCTGGTGCCACAACACTGCAACCCCTCACAGACACTCTAGTTGGAATGCAGGAACGAGCCGTGCTGCAAAGTATTACATCAAAAATTGTAATTACACGCCCCTGTTATACAGGGGCTGAAAAATTGTGCCTTAGGCACTGGTGGTGGCGCCCAGAACCAAAAATGTTCTTACAAGCTATCAGCGTGATGATTGAGGAGGAAGAGGATAATTACTCAGGGATAATCACTCAGCATCAGCATAGGCAGTCTTTGAAGGGATCTGAAAAAAATTATTCAGTTACATCAGCATCAGGTGCTTGGTAGCTGGTGGTGATCCAAGACTGATTCATTTTTATGAAGGTCAGCCGATCGACCGAGTCAGTGGACAGATGCACCCTGTGATCGGTTACCACGCCTCCAGCAGCACTGAATGTACGTTCCGAAAGAACGCTGGATGCAGGACAGGCCAGTAGCTCAATTGCATACTGTGCAAGCTCTGGCCAGTGATCCATCCTCAAGACCCAGTAACCCAGAGGATTTTCGGTGGGAAAGGTGTCCAAGTCTGATCTTGCCCCTAGGTATTCCTGCACCATGTAAAACAGACGCTGGCGATGGTTGCTGGAACCGATCATACCTTGGGGCTGCGGACCAAAAAATTGTCTGAACGCATCGGTCAGACGGCCACCTTCTCCACCGCTCCTTCTTTGACTGACCGAAGCCTCAGCAACACGTTGTCCAGAAACAGGAGTTTGTAACCTCCCAGTCTCTGGGAACGCGTTGCACAGACCTTTCTGCAAGGCCTCCCGAAGATGTTTCATCCTCTGCTCCCTCTGCGATGGCAAGATAAGGTCCGCAACCTTACCCTTGTAACGTGGATCAAGGAGGGTTGCCAGCCAGTATTGGTCCTTCTCCTTGATACCACGAATACGAGGATCCTTACGCAGGCTTTGCAGGATCAGGGAGGCCATGCAGCGTAGGTTTGCTGAGGCATTCGGTCCGGAGTCCTCTGGGTCACTAAGGACAACAACGTCCGCAGCCACCTCCTCCCAGCCACGTACAAGTCCATGTGTTCCTTGGGACTGATCCCTTAAAGACTGCTGATGCTGAGTGCCAGGCTCCACCTCCATACTGACACAATCTTCCTCCTCCTCCTCCTCCTCCTCGTCCTCTTCCTGTGTGATCGGCGGGCACGCAGGAACACTGTCTGGATAAAGGGGGCCTTGAGAGCTAAGGAAGTCCTCCTCTTCCTGCCTCTGTTCTGCCTCAAGTGCCCTGTCCATTATTCCACGCAGCGTGTGCTCCAACAGGTGGACAAGGGGGACAGTGTCACTGATGCATGCACTGTCAGTGCTCACCATCCTCGTGGCCTCCTCGAATGGTGACAGGACAGTGCATGCATCCCTGATCATGGCCCACTGGCGTGGGGAAAAAAAACCAAGGTCCCCTGACCCTGTCCTGGTGCCATAGTCGCACAGGTACTCATTGATGGCCCTCTGCTGCGTGTGCAGCCGCTGCAGCATGGCCAAGGTCGAGTTCCACCTGGTGGGCATGTCACAGATTAGGCGGTTCTTGGGCAGGTTAAACTCCTTTTGGAGGTCCGTCAGCCGAGCACTGGCATTATATGACCGGCGGAAATGCACACAGACTTTCCTGGCCTGCCTCAGGACATCCTGTAAGCCCGGGTACCTGCCCAAGAACCGCTGCACCACCAAGTTAAGGACGTGAGCCAAACAGGGCACATGGGTCAGTTGTCCCTGTCGGAGGGCAGAGAGGAGGTTGGTGCCATTGTCGCAAACCACCATTCCTGCCTTAAGTTGGCGTGGCGTCAACCACCTCTGAACCTGCCCCTGCAGAGCTGACAGAACCTCTGCCCCAGTGTGGCTCCTGTCCCCCAAGCACACCAGCTCAAGCACCGCATGGCATCTTTTGGCCTGCGTACTTGCGTAGCCCCTTGAACGCCTACGGAGCACCGCTGGTTCCGAGGAAGAGGCCATGGAGGAAGAAGAAGAGGAGGGGGTGGAGGAGAGAGGTGTGTCACAATCAGCATTTTGGAGGCGTGGTGGCGGAACAACCTCCAACACTACTGCACCTTGTCCTGCATCCTTCCCAGCTGCCAGCAGAGTCACCCAATGCGCCGTGAAACTTAAGTAACGTCCCTGTCCATGCCTGCTGGACCATGAGTCAGCGGTAATATGCACCTTACCGCTGACCGCCCTGTCCAGCGAGGCATGGACATTGCCTTCCACATGCCGGTAGAGAGCCGGAATCGCCTTCCGTGAGAAAAAGTGGCGTTTGGGTACCTGCCACTGAGGAACCGCACATTCCACAAACTCACGGAAGGGGGCAGAGTCTACCAACTGAAAAGGCAGCAGTTGAAGTGCTAGCAATTTTGCCAAGCTAGCATTCAACCGCTGGGCATGTGGATGGCTGGGAGCAAACTTCTTTCGGCGGTGCAGCAGCTGGGGCAGGGAAATTTGCCTGGTACAATCTGACGTCGGTGTACCAAAAGCAGATTGCCCACAAGTACTTGGCTGTGACACACCTAATTCTACACCTTCATTCCTCTCACTGCAGGTCTCAGAGAGGACTGAAGGTCTAGTGGGGTTGGAAATCTCAGCTGATGAGGAGCAAGGAGAGATCCTCTTTGTTCTTTGGTGTGGGTCTTTCAGATACGCTTGCCAACGAACTGCATGGCAGGTCAACATATGTCTGGTCAAGCATGTGGTACCCAAGCGGGAGATGTTTTGGCCACGCGAGATACGCTTGAGACATATGTTGCAAATAGCAGCGGTGCGATCTGATGCACTCGTCTCAAAAAAGGCCCACACCAAAGAACTTTTTGAATAACGCGCAGAGACTGCAGCGCCCTGCACATGTGGAGCTTTGGGGTGTGATGCAGTCAATGTGCTGCCCTTAGGCTGGCCCCTGGAGGGCATCCTGCCTCGTTGGTGATGTGCCGCCTCCTCCTCCTCCTCCTCCTCCTCTCTCCTATCAGGCACCCACGTTGAGTCAGTGACCTCATCATCCCCTCCCTCCTCATCACTGGAGCAAACCTGGCAGTATGCTGCAGCAGGGGGAGCATGACTGCCAGATTGCTGTCCTTCTTGGGCACCCCCTCTGTCCGTGCTCATGTTACTGCCTTCATCGAGCTCAGTATCATCATCAGAGCCTTCCAAACGCTGGGCATCCTCCTGGAGCATGTACCCAACACTGTGGTCAAACAGTTCGAGGGAATCCTCATGAGGACATGGTGGAGCTAGGGAAGGAGTCACTGATGACATTGAGCTGAGGGAAGAGGCCGCTGCTTTGCCAGACAAAGCACCCTGGGCATGGGTGAGAGAGGATGAGGAGGATGAGGACGGCTTGGTCATCCACTCGACCAAGTCTTCCGCATGTTGCGGCTCAACACGGCCAGCTGCCGAAAAAAAGGCCAAGCGTGTCCCATGGCCACGTGCTGATGAGGATGCACCGTCTCCACGACCAGCACTAGACACAGAGCCTGCTTGCCCTCTCTTATTGGCTTGTGACTGTCTGCCTCTCCTTCTTGGCCTTCCAGACATACTAATGGCCTGTAGCTGCACTAAGCTGGGATAGAACACCTGTAATTTTCTTCAGGTAGCTTTATATACTGTAACCAGACAAGCCTGCCTGTCAGTAGGAAGATAACAGGAACGGATCTAGCTGAACACTGTGAGCAGGACGCACTGCACTGAATGTAAATAGCAGGAACGGATCTAGCTGAACACTGTGAGCAGGACGCACTGCACTGAATGTAAATAGCAGGAACGGATCTAGCTGAACACTGTGAGCAGGACGCACTGCACTGAATGTAAATAGCAGGAACGGATCTAGCTGAACACTGTGAGCAGGACGCACTGCACTGAATGTAAATAGCAGGAACGGATCTAGCTGAACACTGTGAGCAGGACGCACTGCACTGAATGTAAATAGCAGGAACGGATCTAGCTGAACACTGTGAGCAGGACGCACTGCACTGAATGTAAATAGCAGGAACGGATCTAGCTGAACACTGTGAGCAGGACGCACTGCACTGAATGTAAATAGCAGGAACGGATCTAGCTGAACACTGTGAGCAGGACGCACTGCACTGAATGTAAATAGCAGGAACGGATCTAGCTGAACACTGTGAGCAGGACGCACTGCACTGAATGTAAATAGCAGGAACGGATCTAGCTGAACACTGTGAGCAGGACGCACTGCACTGAATGTAAATAGCAGGAACGGATCTAGCTGAACACTGTGAGCAGGACGCACTGCACTGAATGTAAATAGCAGGAACGGATCTAGCTGAACACTGTGAGCAGGACGCACTGCACTGAATGTCAATAGCAGGAACGGATCTAGCTGAACACTGTGAGCAGGACGCACTGCACTGAATGTAAATAGCAGGAACGGATCTAGCTGAACACTGTGAGCAGGACGCACTGCACTGAATGTAAATAGCAGGAACGGATCTAGCTGAACACTGTGAGCAGGACGCACTGCACTGAATGTAAATAGCAGGAACGGATCTAGCTGAACACTGTGAGCAGGACGCACTGCACTGAATGTAAATAGCAGGAACGGATCTAGCTGAACACTGTGAGCAGGACGCACTGCACTGAATGTAAATAGCAGGAACGGATCTAGCTGAACACTGTGAGCAGGACGCACTGCACTGAATGTAAATAGCAGGAACGGATCTAGCTGAACACTGTGAGCAGGACACACTGCACTAAATAGTCTAGATAGAAGATAACAGGAACGGATCTAGCTAAACTGAATACAGTGTATATATATATATGCAACACCTGGGATGCATATATATACACAATACACTGTAAGTGCAGCTAACTGACTGACTGTTCTGCCTAATCTATCTAACTCAAATCAAATGACACTGTCTCTCTCTCTCTCTATCTCTCAGCACACCGGAACACACACTACACAGGGCCGCCGTGCAGGCGGCCTTATATAGTGTGGGGTGTGTACTAAATCCCCTGAGCCATAATTGGCCAAAGCCACCCTGGCTTTGGCCAATTACAGCTCTCTCTACTGACTGCGCTGTGATTGGCCAAGCATGCGGGTCATAGTGCATGCTTGGCCAATCATCAGCCAGCAATGCACTGCGATGCCGCAGTGAATTATGGGCCGTGACGCGCCACACGAATTTGGCGCGAACGGCCCATATCGTTCGCAATTCGACGGACGGTCGAACAGCCGATGTTCGAGTCGAACATGGGTTCGACTCGAACACGAAGCTCATCCCTACTACTGACACCGATCTCTGCCCTACTGACACCGTCCACTGCCCTACTGACACCGATCTCTACCCTGCTGACACCGATCTCTGCCTTACTGACACCGATCTCTACCCTACTGACACCGTCCACTGCCCTACTGACACCGATCTCTACCCTACTGACACCGTCCACTGCCCTACTGACACCGATCTCTGCCCTCCTGACACGGATCTCTGCCCTACTGACACCGTCCACTGCTCTACTGACACCGTCCACTGCCCTACTGACACCGATCTCTGCCCTACTGACACCGATCTCTGCCCTACTGACACCGTCCACTGCCCTACTGACACCGATCTCTGCCCTACTGACACCGATCTCTGCCCTACTGACACCCATCTCTACCTCACTGACACCGTCCACTGCTCTACTGACACCGATCTTCTACCCCACTGACACCATCCACTGCTCTTCTGACACCATCCACTGCTCTTCTGACACCGTCCACTGCTCTGACGGTGTTAGTATATATAGAAACACACACATATGTGTCTAATGCAATAGGCTGTGCACACCTATGGTGTTATGAGAGGGTGGAGGGGGCGGGGCAGTGACAGGGTGTCATGTGAAGTACTAGAAAGCCTCTGTTTTAATTCATGGAAGGAAAGTACAAGTGATAAAGAGAACCCGTCGCGGAGGAAATTATATATCCGGAATTTGCTTCCGGCACACTTGTTGAAAGGCTGAGCCACTTATATCTCTGCAAGTCTGCCAGACAGAATCTGATTGGATGCCAGGAAGTTCAGAAATAGGTCAGCACTGGTAACCCGTATATTTCGCAATGCTGTGATTTCCTATAAGTCATGTCAAGTGCTTAAAGTCAAGATTACAGCATATGAAAAAAAAAAAAATGTCACCCCCTAATCATGCTGGTATGGAGGAGAGAGATGACCTCATCAGTACGCTGCTTCTCCTTTCACTGTCCAATCACAGGCTTTCAATCAAACTCATGTTGCAGGATAGGAGCTAGGCACAGCAGGCATGTGTCTAGGGCAGCAGACAGAGAGGGGCGCACCTTTTCTTAACCACTTGTCTACCAAGGTACGTTTATAAACAGCATGGTAGACAAGTGTTTAAATCAAGTTCATTGCTGCTCGTGGTGCCAGCTTAAGGAGCAGGTGAAGGGCTTTCGGATCAAAGCAATTGGGTGGCTCTAGAGCAGCCCGATCACTTTTGTTGGGCTCTCAAAATGCACTTCCATTCCCCCAGCCAGGGGCTCCCAAGGTGGTTCTAGAGCTCTCCCGTTCCTCTGGGGGGCCCAGGACCATGGGAAACTGCTTGTATGGGGAGAGCAGGAGGAGCTTGGGGAATATAAGTTCCCCAGTCTCCCCTGCGACTAATGACCCCGGGCAGAGGCGAGGTGTATTACATCCCTTGGCTAGTGTAGCCGAGGATGCAGCTATTCAAGCATGATCTGAGTTTGATTAGCTGCAGTGGAGGGCAGGGGAGACCATAAAGAGTATCCATAAAGAGTACCTGTCACCTGCCTATGCTATCACATATGGGGCTTGTTGGCACCCTTGTGATAGCAATAAAGGTAAAAATAGTTAAAATAAAAAAAAGTGTAAAAAAAAAAAAAAAAGAGAAAAAATAATAAAGAAAAAATGTATATTATATATATATATATATATATGTATATGATTGTGTGTATTTGGTTATTCGGTTTGAAGAAGGGCGCTATCTGTTGAGCCTGAAACTGTTATCTGTTAATACTTTGATTATCATGTAATTTTGATTAAAAATGATTTTTTGTGCAGCGATCCCTTTGCATGAAGGTAAAAAACTTGTGTGCAGCAGCCCCCCCCCCCCCCCCCTAATACTTACCTGAGCCCCATCGCAATCGATCCAGCGATGTGCATGAGTGCCTCAGCTTTCCGGGGACTTCCCTTCATGATTGGCTGAGACAGCAGTGGGAGTCACTGGCTCCCACTGCTGTCAATCACAGCCAGTGAGCCAATGGGGAGAGAGTGTGGGGGGGGGGGGGGGGCGGGGCCAAGCCACGGCTCTGTGTCGGGAGAGAGCCTGCTCAGGTGCCCTCATAGCAGGGAGGAGCCAGAAGCGCCCCAGAAGAGGAGGATCGGGGTTGCTCTGTGCAAAACTGCTGCACAGAGCAGGTAAGTATAACCAGGGCTGCTGATAGAAATCAAGGGGCCCCATACAGCCTACCTGACAGCCCCCCCCCCCCCCCCCTCAGGCGAAAGTGACTAAGGACATAGATTTATCAGTCCCTTTCTCTGCAGCCTCAGATGAATGAATAGGAAGCGCTCTGAGGCTTCCTGCTCATGCACAAATTATGCTTCAGTAATGAATGGACACAGGCATGATCGGTACTGAATGCTCACTGTGTTCATTCAGGAAAGAAAGGGGCCAGTAAATGACATATTTACCAGCCCCTTCCCCTACTCTCCATCCTGAAACATCCTTGTATGTGCCCATAGTAGCTTCCGGTGGGAGAGAAGAGGAAAGCGGGACACGAGGGGCCCGGACAGCAGATGGAAGGGGCGCATGTGCTAGAACCCCTACAGATGAATGAATAGGAAGCGCTCTGAGGCTTCCTGCTCATGCACAAACTGAAGCATAGTGAACACAGTTTACTATGCTTCAGTAATGAATGGACACAGGCGTGATCGGTACTGATTGCTCACTGTGTTCATTCAGGAAAGAAAGGGGCCAGTAAATGACATATTTACCAGCCCCTTCCCCTACTCTCCATCCTGAAGCATCCTCCTATGTGCCCATAGTAGCTTCCGGTGGGAGAGAAGAGGAAAGCAGGACACGAGGGGTCCAGGACACGAGGGGACAGCAGATGGAAGGGGCGCATGTGCTAGAACCCCTGCAGTGCAGCCAGAGGGAGAAAGAGGGGAGAAGCTCTGGCAGCGCTGCAGGAGAAGACAGAAGCGGATCGGTGTCTGCAATAAGACAGTACAGCCAGGCCTCTTGCTCAGCAGGTCCCCCCCCCCCTTTTGAATGGATGGGGCCCGGCACTCAGTACAGGAGGGCTGGCTGTACTGCCTTGTCAGTGGCCCTGAGTATAACATGTTTGTTACTTTTAAAAAGAAAAAAAAATTGCCTGTAATATCACTTTAAGGGTTTCCAGTAATTGAAAGCAAAACAAAAAATGCTAAATTTAACGCGTGCGCAAAAAAAAAAAAATGTAAAAATTGCCGCGGTAGGCAAGTGGTTAATGGAAAAACAAATCTGCTGAAGCGGCCTTAAAATATTGACAAGCGCGCTGATCATTAGTATGCCAAGGACGCAATGTTGCTGACTTTCTGGGTCTTTTCTGTCTGGCTTTGATTGATTGGACAGGAAGCGGCTTCATTTCCCCGAATCGCAGGCGTGCAGTTTCTATGCAGAGCGGCGATGGTGTCACCGGAGCCCTCCTCTGTCCGCCTGTCTCTGGTTATTGATGAAGGGCCGTGTTTGGCCATCAATGCTCCCAGCCATCAGCCATTCTCTGCCCCATTTCACCGGCACAATCCCTCGTCCTTCCTGCTCGCTCGCTTTTCTTTTCTCTTGGCTCCCCTCTCTCCCTCGCTCCCTCCTTCCTCCTCGCTCGGAAGCCAAAGCGCAGCCCCTGCCAATTCCACGTCCTGTTTTGCCGGCCGGCCGGCTGGGACGTTGCGCAGCCAGGAAACGGGAGAAGCTGTCTGTAATGTGTGGGGGGTGGGGGGGTTTCTAGAACAGGCCGTGTCAGGATTTCAGAATCGCGGAGGAAATCGATGAAGGACGACATCCTTCGTTATTCCTGGTGCTGCGGCTTGGGAAAAATGGTGGTTTGGTGCCGCGTCACAGCTAATACAGAACTACAAGTCCCAGCAGTCCCAGTGTCCAGATAGCAGCACACAGCTAATACAGAACTACAAGTCCCAGCAGTCCCAGTGTCCATATAGCAGCACACAGCCATAATGGAACTACAAGTCCCAGCAGTCCCAGTGTCCAGATAACAGCACACAGCCATAATGGAACTACAAGTCCCAGCAGTCCCAGTGTACAGATAGCAGCACACAACCAATACGGAACTACAAGTCCCAGTAGTCTCAGTGCCAAAATAGTAGCACACAACCAATACGAAACTACAGGTCCCAGTAGTCCCAGTGTCCAGATAGCAGCACACAGCCAATACAGAACTACAAGTCCCAGCAGTTCCAGAGTCCAGATTTCAGCACACAACCAATACTACAAGTCCCAGTAGTCTCAGTGTCCAAATAGTAGGACACAGTCGGTATGAAACTACAAGTCCCAGTGTCCAGGTAGCAGCAAACAACCAATACGTAGCTACAAGTCTCAGCAACCCTAGTGTCCAGATAGAAGCACACAACCAATACAGAACTACAAGTCCAAGCAGTCCCAGTGTCCAGATAGCAGCAATCAGCCAAAAGAATGCTCCTTACATTGGTGGTCAGTGAGAAGAATGCTCCTTACATTGGTGATCAGTGAGAAGAATGTTCCTTACATTGGTGATCAGTGGGAAGAATGTTCCTTACATTGGTGATCAGTGAGAAGAATGTTCCTTACATTGGTGATCAGTGAGAAGAATGTTCCTTACATTGGTGATCAGTGGGAAGAATGTTCCTTACATTGGTGATCAGTGAGAAGAATGTTCCTTACATTGGTGATCAGTGGGAAGAATGTTCCTTACATTGGTGATCAGTGAGAAGAATGTTCCTTACATTGGTGATCAGTGGGAAGAATGTTCCTTACATTGGTGATCAGTGGGAAGAATGTTCCTTACATTGGTGATCAGTGGGAAGAATGTTCCTTACATTGGTGATCAGTGAGAAGAATGTTCCTTACATTGGTGATCAGTGAGAAGAATATTCCTTACATTGGTGATCAGTGAGAAGAATGTTCCTTACATTGGTGATCAGTGGGAAGAATGTTCCTTACATTGGTGATCAGTGAGAAGAATGTTCCTTACATTGGTGATCAATGGGAAGAATGTTCCTTACATTGGTGATCAGTGGGAAGAATGTTCCTTACATTGGTGATCAGTGGGAAGAATGTTCCTTACATTGGTGATCAGTGAGAAGAATGTTCCTTACATTGGTGATCAGTGAGAAGAATGTTCCTTACATTGGTGATCAGTGAGAAGAATGTTCCTTACATTGGTGATCAGTGGGAAGAATGTTCCTTACATTGGTGATCAGTGGGAAGAATGTTCCTTACATTGGTGATCAGTGGGCCCCTACCAACCTGCGGAGGAACCCTATAGTTCCACAGAAACCTGGTTAGGAGAGGCTGCTCCGTCACGTTGTGTCCTGGCGTTGTTTAGGCCAGTGATAAGGTGATGGTATGGCTGTTTATTAACAAAGGTGGCAATTTCTTTATCAAACAAATGGTGGTTGTTTTATCAAGAAAAGTGATTACTATGGCAGCATAGCAATGGGGATCACATCACTTCGTTTACAAGCAAAGGGTTAGGATATCCCTAAGGTATTGTCACCTTTAGAGTTAGTACTCTGTTACATTCTAGGTTACATTCAGGGTAGGCTTGGCATTTTATCACCCAAAACATTTCTGGAATAGTTGAAAGGAACATGCATAACCCTTAGGAATAATTTAAAAGCCCATAGTGAGCAGCTTTTGAGGTTTAAAAAATGGAGAACAGGTTCACTTTAAGGTAGAAGGAGAGTCTGCCATCCACCGCTACACCGAGTCTGGCTCCAGCCTTGTCAGTATAATTCCTTCCAGCTCTGGCCAGATTCAGCACGTGTTACACAAGAGCCCTTTTGTTTTGGAAAGCTGGACAATACCTGCGATGGTGAGAACAGAGCCGGAGAGTCAGTGGTGCACCTCCCAACTTTCTGAGATGAGGAAGAGGGACAACCTTTATTGTTCTTAATAATATACAGGATTTATATAGCGCCAACAGTTTACGCAGCGCTTTACAATATCAAAAGGAGACAATACAGTTGTAAGAGGGCCCTGCTCAGAAGAGCTTACAATCTAATAGGGTGGTGCAGGTGGTACAAAAGGTTGTAACTGTGGGGAATGAGCTGGTGGATGTGGTAGGAGATTAGTTGGAGACGTGATAGGCTTTCCCTGAAGAGATGAGTTTTCAGGGATCGCCTGAAGGTAGCAAGAGTAGGGGGATAGCCAGACAGGTGGAGGTAGGGAGTTCCAAAGGATGGGAGAGGCTCTGGAGAAATCCTGGAGACGAGCATGAGAGGAGGAGACGAGAGAGCTTGAGAGTAGGAGGTCTTGAGAAGAGCGGAGAGGACAATTTGGGTGATATTTGGAGACAAGGTCGGTGATGTAGCTCGGGGAAGAGTTGTGAATGGCTTTGTATGTTGTGGTTAGTATTTTGAATTTAATTCGCTGCCCTGCCCAAGGTAGGACTGTGCAGGGGAGGAAGAGAGAAAAAAGGGGCATTGTGATTGGACAGAAAAAAAAAAGGGGGGGGGGGCATGACTGCAAGGAGCAATGTGATGGGGGGCTTGGAATGTAAAGGGGCACTGTGATATAAAGGGGACTGCACTGCAAAGGGGAACTGGTACTTAAACTGGTACTTTAACTGGTACTTTAATTACTTTAATTACTATGTAATTATCTTCTGTTCGCTCCCCTGCCACCTTGTTTATTGCTGGGGGTGAGGGGAAAGAGCCCTGTGTAATTTCTAAGTCATTCCTAGTCACAGCTAAGGATGAGCTTCTACTAATCTAGGAAGGCTTCTGGAATGTGTATGTGGGATTCTGTGCCCATTCAGTCTTAATATCCATTTTATACATCAGTTATGCTGATGTTGGATGAGAAGGCTAACTGTTCACCCCAGAGGTGTTCAGTAGGGTTGAGGGCAGGGCTCAGTGCAGGACACTCGAGTTTCTCCACACTGAACTGGTCACACTACGTCTTTATGGAGCTGGAACAGAAAAGGTTCTTCACCAAACTGTTACCAATAGGATGGAGGAGCACAAATGTCTGCAATGTCTTTGTATGCTGTAGTATTACCAGTACCCTTCACCAAAGATACCTGATACCCTAATCTTTAGTAGGTGTGATGGTTAGATGTCCCAAATCTTTGTCTATATAGGTAGGTGTGATGGTCAGGGGTCCCCAGCCTGTAAATAGGTGTGAAGGTCAGATGCCCCCAGATTTATCTATATAGGTAGGTGTGATGCTCAGATGTCCCCAACCTTTGGCTGTTTAGTCAGGTGTGATGGTCAGGTTTACTCAACCCTTAGCCATATACCGTAGGTATGATGGCTAGATGTCTCCAACTTTTAGTCATTTAGGTAGGTGTGATGGTCAGATGCTCCTAACCACTGACCATATAGGTAGGTGTGATGCTTAGATGTCCCCAACCTTTGGCTATTTAGGTAGGTGTGATGTTCAGGTTTACTCAACCTTTGGCTCTATACCGTAGGTAGGTATGATGTCCCCAACCTTTGGCCATATAGGTAGGTGTTATGGTCAGCTGTCCCCAACCTTTGGCCATATAGGTAGGTATGATGGCCAGATGTCCCCAACCTTTGGCCATATAGGTAGGTGTGATGGTCAGCTGTCCATATAGGAAGTTGTGATGCTGAGACGTCCCCAACCTTTGGCTATTTAGGTAGGTGTGATGTTCAGGTTTACTCAACCTTTGGCTGTATACTGTAGGTAGGTATGATGGCCAGATGTCCCCAACCTTTGGCCATATAGGTAGGTGTAATGGCCAGATGACCCCAACCTTTGGCCATATAGCTAGTTCTGATGGTCAGATGTCCCCAACCTTTGGCCATTTAGGTAGGTGTGATGGTCAGGTGTACCCAACCTTTGGCCATTTAGGTTGGTGTGATGGTCAGTTGTACCCAACCTTTGGCCATTTAGGTTGGTGTGATGGTCAGGTGTACCCAACCTTTGGCCATTTAGGTTCGTGTGATGGTCAGGTGTACCCAACCTTTGGCCATTTAGGTTGGTGTGATAGTCAGCTGTACCCAACCTTCTTTGGCCATATAAGGAGATATGATGGCCAGATGTCCCCAACCTTTGGCCATATAAGGAGATATGATGGCCAGATGTCCCCAACCTTTGGCCATTTAGGTTGGTGTGATGGTCAGGTGTACCCAACCTTTGGCCATATAAGGAGATATGATGGCCAGATGTCCCCAACCTTTGGCCATTTAGGTTGGTGTGATGGTCAGGTGTCTCCAACCTTTGGCCATTTAGGAAGGTGTGATGGTCAGATGTCCCCAACCTTTGGCCATTTAGGTAGGTGTGAGGGTCAGGTGTACCCAACCTTTGGCCATTTAGGAAGGTGTGATGGTCAGGTGTACCCAACCCTTGGCCATTTAGGTTGGTGTGATAGTCAGGTGTACCCAACCTTTGGCCATATAAGGAGATATGATGGCCAGATGTCCCCAACCTTTGGCCATATAGGTAGGTGTGATGGTCAGCTGTCCATATAGGAAGGTGTGATGCTGAGATGTCCCCAACCTTTGGCTATTTAGGTAGGTGTGATGTTCAGGTTTACTCAACCTTTGGCTGTATACTGTAGGTAGGTATGATGGCCAGATGTCCCCAACCTTTGGCCATATAGGTAGGTGTAATGGCCAGATGACCCCAACCTTTGGCCATATAGCTAGTTCTGATGGTCAGATGTCCCCAACCTTTGGCCATTTAGGTAGGTGTGATGGTCAGGTGTACCCAACCTTTGGCCATTTAGGTTGGTGTGATGGTCAGTTGTACCCAACCTTTGGCCATTTAAGGTTGGTGTGATGGTCAGGTGTACCCAACCTTTGGCCATTTAGGTTCGTGTGATGGTCAGGTGTACCCAACCTTTGGCCATTTAGGTTGGTGTGATAGTCAGGTGTACCCAACCTTCTTTGGCCATATAAGGAAATATGATGGCCAGATGTCCCCAACCTTTGGCCATATAAGGAGATATGATGGCCAGATGTCCCCAACCTTTGGCCATTTAGGTTGGTGTGATGGTCAGGTGTACCCAACCTTTGGCCATATAAGGAGATATGATGGCCAGATGTCCCCAACCTTTGGCCATTTAGGTTGGTGTGATGGTCAGGTGTCTCCAACCTTTGGCCATTTAGGAAGGTGTGATGGTCAGATGTCCCCAACCTTTGGCCATTTAGGAAGGTGTGATGGTCAGATGTCCCCAACCTTTGGCCATTTAGGTAGGTGTGAGGGTCAGGTGTACCCAACCTTTGGCCATTTAGGAAGGTGTGATGGTCAGGTGTACCCAACCCTTGGCCATTTAGGTTGGTGTGATAGTCAGGTGTACCCAACCTTTGGCCATATAAGGAGACATGATGGCCAGATGTCCCCAACCTTTGGCCATTTAGGTAGGTGTGATAGTCAGGTGTCTCCAACCTGTGGCCTTATAGTGTAGCATTACTACCTGATAAGTCACTGTCCTGGAGGACAACTAGATGTTTCCTTTCCTGGTATCTCTGAAGATGGTCTTTTCTAGAAAGCACAAAAAGAAATCTTAGCATCCTTATCTCAAAAGGTATGACTTTGTAACTCCGGGGGGAGATACATCAAGCCGGTCATCATGTATAGTTGATGAGTGTCAGTTTCAAGATCTGATCTACGTTAAAGATGTGCGCTGGGCTCCCGTGATGCCTCTCATTGTATACACCTTTGTGACGGGGATATTTGGTTACGGACGCCGGGAACAGATTGTTTTTACACTCTGTGCTGCTATCCCCGCGGCAGGGCGATGATCGCAGGAGGAGACGCACTAAGAGCCGCTGTATTATTAATGGAGCTGAACTAAAGTGTGAGCGAACACGGCCAGGGGATCTTTCGGGACAGGAATATGCCAAGCTGACCTGAGCAGCAAGTCAGAAGGAAGGCGCCATCTTTGTTCAGGAATCATCCAGGGTCACCATTCATTTCCTGGACTCGGATACTGGCTCAGAGAAGACTCAATCATATAAATTCATTATGGATTTACAGTTTTTGTCTGTGTTCACAAATGCTTGACACAACAGATCAGCGCCTTGCTGAAGCTTCTTCACTTGTGACTTGCTACAAAGTTACAATGCAATGTGGTAAATGATTATTTGCAGGATCTATATTAATGCATGGACACTGCCCAGGGGCCCAAAGTGCATGGGGGCCACTTGATAATCTTGCATTACATCATACACTATATTTGTCAAAAGTATTGGGACGCCTGCCTCTACACACACATGAACTCCAATGGCATCCCAGTCTTAGTCCGTAGGGTTCAATATTGAGTTGGCTCCACCCTTTGCAGCTATAACAGCTTCAACTCTTCTGGGAAGGCCGTCCACAAGGTTTAGGAGTGTGTCTATGGGAATGTTTGACCATTCTTCCAGAAGCGCATTTGTGAGGTCAGGCACTGATGTTGGAAGAGAAGGCCTGGCTCACAGTCTCCGCTCTAATTCATCCCAAAGGTGTTCTATCGGGTTGAGGTCAGTTCTCTGTGCAGGCCAGTCAGGTTCCTCCACCCCAAACTCGCTCATCCATGTCTTTATGGACCTTGCTTTGTGAATTGGTGAGCAGTCATGTTGGAACAGGAAGGGACCGTCCCCAAACTGTTCCCACAAAGTTGGGAATATGAAATTGTCCAAAATGTCTTGGTATGCTGACACCTTAAGAGTTCTCTTCACTGGAACTAAGGGGCCAAACCCAACCCCTGAAAAACAACCCCCCCCCCCACCATAATCCCTACTCCACCAAATGATTTGGACCAGTGCACAAAGCAAGGTCCATAAAGACATGGATGAGCGAGTTTGGGGTGGTGGAACTTGACTGACCTGCACAGAGAGAATGCTTGACCATTGTTTCAGAAGGGCATTTGTGAGGTCAGGCACTGATGTTGGATGAGAAGGCGTGGCTCTCAGTCTCTGCTTTAATTCATCCCAAAGGTTTTCTATCCGTTGAGGTCAGGACTCTGTGCAGGCCAGTCAAGTTCCTCCACCCCAAACTCGCTCATCCATGTCTTTATGGACTCTGCTTTGTGCACTGGTCCAAATCATTTGGTGGAAGGGGGATTATGGTGTGGGGGTTGTTTTTCAGGAGTTGGGCTTGGCCCCTTAGTTCCAGTGAAGGGAACACTTAAGGCGTCAGAATACCAAGACATTTTGGGCAATTTCATGCTCCTAACTTTGTGGGAAAAGTTTGGGGATGTCCCCTTCCTGTTCCAACATGACTGCGCACCAGTGCACAAAGCAAGGTCCATAAAGACATGAATGTTTAGGGTGGAGGAACTTGACTTGGCTTGCACAGAGTCCTGACCTCAACCCGATAGAACACCTTTGGGATGAATTAGAGCAGAGACTGAGAGCCAGGCCTTCTCGTCCAACATCAGTGCCTGACCTCACAAATGCGCTTCTGGAAGAATGGTCAAACATTCCCATAGACACCCTCCTAAACCTTGTGGACGGCCTTCCCAGAAGAGTTGAAGCTGTTATAGCTGCAAAGGGTGGGCCAACTCAATATTGAACCCTACGGACTAAGACTGGGGTGTCATTAAAGTGGTTGTAAACCCACTTTGAAAAAAAAACAAAAAATTAACACCTGCAAGACAAAGGCATAATGAGCTAGTATGCATAGCATACTAGCTCATTATGTAATACTCACCTGAGATCGAAGCCCTCGCTGCGGTGCCTGTACACAGCACCGGCCGGCGACATCTCTCCTGGGGGTTACTTCCAGGTATCGCGGCTCCGGAGATGTGATTGGCCTGAGTCGCGATGACGTCACTCCCACGCATGCACGCGGGAGCCGGCGGTAATGGCACAGTCTAACTGAAGCAAATGGCACGTACGTGCCTTTGCTTCAGTTTTCTTCATTGTGTATGTGCCGATGACGTCGGCAGATGCAAATACAAGGGATATCTCCTAAACCGTGCATGTTTAGGGGATATCCTGGGTAGCTACAGGTAAGCCTTATTATAGGCTTACCTGTAGCAAAAAGTGGTATGTAAGGGATTACAGCCACTTTAAAGTTCATGTGCGTGTAAAGGCAATATAGTATACTTGCCAACTGTCCCGAATTTGCCGGGACAGTCACGCTTTTTACTAAACTGTCCCGGGATGTCCGTGTACCAGGAAGCATCCCAGAACCTCAGAACCTGTACTGTGCCTTCCTGATCCCAGTACCTCCTGACCCCCCCTGTACTTTGCCCTCCTGACCCCCCCCCTCGTACTTTGCCCTCCTGACCCCCCCCCGTACTTTGCCTTCCTGACCAACCCCCCCCCTCGTAGTTTGCCCTCCTGACTACCCCCCCCCCGTACTTTGCCTTCCTGACCCCCTCCCCCTGTACTTTGCCCTCCTGACCCCCCCTCGTACTTTGCCCTCCTGACCCCCCCCCCTGTACTTTGCCCTCCTGACCCCCCCTCGTACTTTGCCCTCCTGACCCCCCCCCTGTACTTTGATTCCTGACCAACCCCCCCTCGTAGTTTGCCCTCCTGACCCCCCCCCCCACATACTTTGCCCTCCTGACTACCCCCCCGTACTTTGCCTTCTTGACCCCCCCCCCCCCGTACTTTGCCTTCTTGACCCCCCCCCCCGTACTTTGCCTTCTTGACCCCCTACCCCTGTACTTTGCCCTCCTGACCAACCCCCCCTGTACTTTGCCCTCCTGACCAACCCCCCCCCCCCTGTACTATGCCCTTCTGCTTTTCACCCTGTACTGTGCCCTTTGTGCTGCTTAGTCTTTGATTTCTGGCAAGTGTTCTTATTTTTGATTGAAAGTACTAATGAACATATGTCTAATTCTATCTATATTCTCTTTAATTCTTGAGAGTGAATGAGTAAATAAGGGCAGACTGGTAAGGGGCCCCCAGTGCATTACTTTGCCCAGAGGGGCCCATGATGCACTCTCCTTAGTAAATCCACCCTGAAGCTCCGAGTCCTCTACAAGTAAGACTTGTGTTTCCATGGGAAGGACTATGGGAGGGTGGCTGAGCGGGAGACGCACAGCTGCCGTATGTAAACAGTGCTGATCTATATATAGTGCGAGATAATTCTACGATTTAACCTAGGACTTCAGGATCTCATAACCTTTATACAGCGTTGGATAATCTCATACCCATGTGGAGTGCCCGCGATAGCTACCACCCCTCCACCAAAAGAGTTATGGTTGGTTTTAGACCTGGGCTCAGTTTGATATATTACTCACTATATTCTAAGGAGGAGGCAGTGAGAAGTGACACCTGTCAGATCCTGATGCAGGATGTGTCACCTGGACAGGAAATGGTGGGTAATCTTCCCAATGGGGACACAGGCAGCAATAGAAACCCAACAGAGGTTATGATTTTTACCTACTCTAGCCCCCCTAGGACCCCCAGTATAAGAGGGCATTGTGATGAGGACCCTCAGTGTCATGGGGGCACTCTGATGGGGACACCTGATGTAAGAGGACACTCTGATGGGCACGCCCAGTGTAAAAGGGTCACTCAGATGGGGACACCTGATGTAAGGGAGCGCTGTCACGGGGACACCCAGTGTAAGGGGGCAGTCTAATTGGGACCCCTGATGTAAGGGGTACTGTAATAGGGACACCTGATGTAAAGGGGCACTCTGATGAAGACAATTGATGTAAGGGGGCACTGTATTGGGGACACCCAATATAAGAGGGCACTGTGATGTGGAATTTTGATGTAAGGGGGCACTGTGATGGGGACCCTGATGAAAGAGGGGAACTCTAATGGGGACACCTGATGTAAGAGGGACTCTGATGGGCGCACCCAATGTAAGGGAGAGCTGTAATGGGGACACTGTGATGGGGACACCCAGTGTAAGGGGGCAGTCTAATTGGCACCCCTGATGTGATGGAGACACCTGATGTACAGTAAAGGGTACTCTGATCAAGACAATTGATGTAAGGGGGCACTGCTATGTGGAAACCTGATGTAAGGGGTCAACCTTATGGGGACACCTGATGTAAGGGGCACTCTGATGGGTACTTCTGATGTAATAGGGCACTCTGATGGGGACCCTGATGAAAGGGGGCACTGTAATGGGGGCACTATAATGGGAACACCTGATGTAAGAGGGACTCTGATGGGCACACCCAATGTAAGGGAGCACTGTAATGGGGGTACTGTGATGGGGACACCGCGTGTAAGGGGGCAGTCTAATTGGGACCCCTGATGTAAAGGGCGCTCTGATGAAGACCATTGATGTAAGAGGGCACTGTAATGTGGACACCTGATGTAAGGGGGCACCATTATGGGGACACCTGATGTAAAGGGCACTCTGATGGGAACACCTGATGTAAGAGGGACTCTTATGGGCACACCCAGTGTAAAGTGGCACTTAGATGGGGACACCCCATCTAAGGGAGAGCTGTAATGGGGGCACTGTGATGGGGACACCCAGTGTAAGGGGGCAGTCTAAGTGGGACCCCTGATGTGATGAGGACACCTGATGTAAAGGGCGCTCTGATGAAAACAATTGCTGTAAGAAGGCACTGTGATGGGGGCACCCAATGTAAGAGGGCACTGTGATGTGGAAACCTGATGTAAGAGGGCACCCTTATGGGGACACCTGATGTAAGGGGCACTCTGATGGGTACTTCTGAGGCAAAAGGGCACTCTGATAGGGGACCCTGATGAAAGGGGGCACTGTAATGGGAATACCTGATGTAAGAGGGATTCTGTGGGACACACCCAGTGTAAGGGGGCACTCAGATGGTGACACTCGATGTAAGGGAGTACTGTAATGGGGACACCCAGTGTGAGGGGGCACTCTAATGGAGACCCCCGATGTAAGGGGGTACTGTGATGGGAACACCTGATGTAAAGGGGCACTATAATGAACCAAGTTCAAACTGTCCACACATTTAATGTAGTTACTGGAAATTGCTATGGAAGTTGTACATTGTCTATTTTTTATATATATCATATAATGATATTGATATATAGATAGATAGATAGATAGATAGATAGATAGATAGATAGATAGATAGATATATAGAGATAGAGATATAGATATATATATATATAGATATATATATATATATATATATATAGATAGATAGATAGATAGATAGATAGATAGAGATATATATATATATATAATATATATCTATATATATGTATATATATCTATATATATCTATATATCTCAATAATATATCACAACATACAGTATTGTCAGGAACCATGAATCAGACTTGGACAGAAGTACAGTTAAATCAGACTTGTTTAATAATAATAAAAAGGTAAACAGAGTAAACATAGTCAAAACATAGCCAGGGTTCAGGAACCGGAACGGATAGTCAGACAAGCCAAAACGTCACAGAGCCAGAGATGAGCGTAGTAGAACAGCAAGCAAGATCTGGAGCCAGAAGGGATGTCAGCCAAGCAAGTCTTTAACAGGAACACAGGAGAGCGTCTCTAGAGATGTGACCAAGGCGAAGGCAGAGATCATCTGAACTGGAAGGCTTAAGTAGGCAGGACTGACGAGCAGGATATCATCAACAGGTGAGTCACTGTGGAGAGATTGGAGCTGGCACTTACCCAATAGTTGAGCGGCCATGTTTGAGAAGGAAGGGCTGAGCCCAGCCCTGACAGGTATATACTGGAATCTGACTCATCACAAACATGGGATTCAGACCTCTGCTGGGAGAAAATTCTACTGACCAGACCTCCTTGAATTTTAATTCAATACCCCTGAGATAGATAGATAGATAGATAGATAGATAGATAGATAGATAGATAGATAGATAGATATGAGATAGATATGAGATAGATATGAGATAGATAGATATGAGATAGATATGAGATAGATAGATAGATAGATAGATAGATATGAAATTTTTGGTGGCTGTAGATTGATCTGGAAAGGTTTGATTTATGTCGGCAGCCTTACCATAGATAAAGGAGCGCGATCTGCAAATGATGATCTGGAGATTGGTCAGAAGCCCGGCTGGGGATGATATTAATATCCGGAGTTGTCTCCTCATCGGAAGTGATATTTTAAGCCGCCGGCAGACTGGGACATTTATACTCTGGAGGAAGAGACGGTAACAGGAGAGTGAAAGCCGGTGACATCGGAAGGAGCTGAAGACTTTCCACCTGGTGAGGACGGACTCAAAGCATTCTAATTCCTGATGGGTTAAAATAGATGTCAACCCAATCTGTATAAATCTGCAGCTTTCATAAGAATATTCATTGATCCCGCCATGAAATTCCTTGATCAAGCACTTCCTGTTATGGTGTGACAACTGTCTCCCAATTGTTCTGCTGTGTTGTCACCCCCCCCCCCCCCAATCACCTGAGCCCCCTAGTGGAGATTATATGCCAAGCCAGCACACACTGTTCAGGGGTTGGCCTACACTAGAGGGAGCGCATATAGACAGGAAGTGGCTGAAACAGGCTGGAGAAGAAAATTGTAGAGCTGAGATGTAAAAAAAATTCCATCTCCACACCCAGGTGAGTAGATAACCTTCTTACCACATCACCGACACCACTAGACAGCAGTCTCACCAAGCTCAGGGAAAAACAGTCTCCCCAGGACCTATAAAGTTGTCTGGAGCTGCAGCTAGAACTGGTAATACTCAGAAAACATAAGAAAGAAATGGTCCCATAGTGTAGTACTTTGTAAAAGAGGGTTTAATAAAAACGAGTGGGTTACACTTACAAGATAAAAGCCGTTTGAAGGCAACACAGCAACATGTGTTGAAAACGAAAAACCACGGCGTCTCCAACGGCTTCAGTTCACTTCCTATATTGTTTGCCCAGCCACCTCCTGAGAGGAAAAACGTGATGACGGCACCGTCGCAGGCTCCACCCTACGTGTTTCGTCACCAACGGACATCGACTGGAGATTGGTCACTGATAAAGAGGTTGGAATACTTTTTTTTTATTATTTTGATTTTTCATGTTGCATTCCATCCTCGATGAAGTTAAAAAATGTTTTTATCATTTTTTTTTATATTACCTATTTTTCATGTATAAGAATTCACCCAAGCTCTACCGCAGTAAAAGTCCCAACATGAATCCATAGAAATCAAAAGCCGGCACACGATTTGCTCCTTCTTATGAAATTTTATTTTGCACTGAAACAGTTACAGCAGCTTTGAAATGCTAATGCGTTTCAGCTTAAGCCTTCCTCGTGGCCCCTGGTGGGAGGGGCCGGCGGGCTGCTTCTATATATATATATATATATATATATATATATATATATACTTACTGTTTACTGTAGTACTGTATATATACTACATATACTTATTTTTAATTTTACATTCCAGCCCCGATGAAGTTAAAAATGTTTTTTATAAATTTTTTTTATGTTTTAATTTTTCATGTTACATTCCAACCCTGATGAAGGGGGGTGGACTATAGCCCCTGGAATGCATCGATTTTTTGTTTTTTTGTTTTTCTTGTGGAATAAAATTCATATATGGACTTGAATATTGCGGTGTGTCACTTCACATTTACAGACTTGTAAATCAGGTCTCTGGTAGCTTTCTAAATGTTTGAGGAAATAACTTTGGTATGTTTGCATAGCAAATTAAATATGTAAAATGCCCGAAGGGCTCTCTAACCACAGAGTGCTGTGTATAGAGACAGGTCAGTACGTGAAGCTCCCAACCCCTACCTGCATTTCTCTTTTATGTGATTTTATACTGCAAATCATTTCCAGTCATTTACTTTCAGGGTGTAGACAAGGGTCATCCATATATTTTATTTCCACTTTTATATAACATTTTATATATTATTATTAGTATAATTATTATTATTAATTTATTAGTAAAATTAGTTGATTATATTATAATTATGATTCTTTTATATATTTCCACTTTTATATAATATTTTATTTATTATTATTATTAGTATAATTATTATTAATAATTTATTAGTAAAATTAGTTGATTATATTATTATATTATAATTATGATTATTATATATTTCCACTTTTATATAACATTTTATATCTTATTATTAGTATAATTACTATTCATAATTTATTAGTAAAATTAGTTGATTATATTATTATATTATAATTATGATTATTATACATTTCCACTTTTATATAACATTTTATATCTTATTATTAGTATAATTACTATTAATAATTTATTAGTAAAATTAGTTGATTATAATATTATATTATAATTATGATTATTATAATAATATAATTCCTTCCGTGTTATTTGTTACATTTGTTGCAATTAATACTAACTAATGTGTTAGGGGTGAGTGTGGAGATTGCAGCCAAATTGATTCCGCTCTGAAATGACATTTTGCACCATTTTCTGCTCCCTTTATGTACAATTTATGTAAATATATGTATATATATTTACAAATAATTAATATTACTATAACAGTTTTCTGATAAATATAAATAAATATAATAAAAAAAAAAAAAAAAAAAAAAATATATATATATATATATATATATATATATATATATATATATATATATATATATATATATATAACTATATTAATAATAATTAATTTGAAAAACATATACATTGTCTTAAAAATATATACTATGTATTATTAAACATTGGTTATTTTAAGTGGTCCTAGCATTACTAGTGATGTGTAGCATGTTAAGTAACATTTCCAGGTATTCGTTGTCTGTTACGGAGTTTACAGCGCTTCCCCTGACAATACCTTTTTATCTGCTTCTTTTTCCAAAAGCACGGCACCATCACCCAGGATCTGCCTGTGCAGTTCTTGGCTGCATTAACAAACGTTTGACACAGATCGGCCCCTGCCGCAGCCTCTCACCTTGTGACTTGCTACAAAGTTACAGTGTGCAGTCTAGGTGATCACTAGGGGAGAGGAGACTGAGGAAATGCTTCCTCCTACCTGTAGCGGACTGATGGCATCATCTCCGCCCAGACAAAGTCACCGATTTGTAGCCTAGAAGCGACCTTTTATATGATAAAAAGGGGGATCTTTTTGGAAAAATTATTGTGACATGTCGGGGATTTCGCAGACCTGTAAAGGTAATAAAAGCTCCCCTTTCATTGGTCTCTCGCCCTCATTGTTTTGGGGTGGGTGGAGGTATTTGTTTTGACCTCCGGAGACGTCCAGTTCCCATCCAGTACAGAGCGCCTCAGTCTCTGTTTGTTTAATCAAACCTACATATCTTCAAACAAATATAAGCGAAACGCGCCAGCGGCTTCCATTTCCTGCTCCCCCCCCCCCCCCCCGGCCCGGCTCCTATTTTTATGTATATGTCTGGGAGGTTCCCCGGAGGGACAAAGAGAAAGTTATTTTTAAAGGCTCCTGAATCTGGAATGAAGTTATTGCTTCAGAAACGGCCACCAGTGACTTCTGGAAGGAGATCACAAACCCACCCGAGAAATGTCAGTTTTTATTTATTTTTTTTTATTTTTTTATTTTTATTGTATTGTTTGCCATTAAAGCCGCATTAAAGAGCCAAAGTTGCAATTTCATTAATGTAAAAAAATTGTTACAAAAAGCGTCACAATATAAATGAGACTTTTTTTTGGATTTCTGTGTCAGATAAAGTTTGGATGACTTCCTGTTTGGCGTTTAAAAGTCATTTAAAGCTGAACTCCGAGATGAGCAAATATCCTCTAAATCCATTCCTCGTGTGGATTCTTCCTGGATCTCGGTGATCTTTGTGTATTTCTTCCAGATCTGTCCAGTAATCCAGTGTGAGACTTCCTGTAATAAAGACCACTCACTGCTGATCTCTCTCCTTGTTCAGGGTGACTGGTCTTGTCTCCGCCCCCCTCCTTTAGTTTTCTGCCTGTAGTGGGTGGAGCCTATGGGCCCCTCCCACAGCTCTGCTCTCTCCTTGTGCAGAGTGACTGGTCTTGTCTCCACCCCCTCCTGTAGTTTTCTACTTGTAGTGGGTGGAGCCTACTGGCTCCCTCCCACAGCTCTGCTCCCTCTCCTTGTGCAGGGTGACTGGTCTTGTCTCCGCCCCCTCCTGCAGTTTTCTACCTGTAGTGGGTGGAGCCCTCTCCTGCAGTTTTCTACCTGTAGTGGGTGGAGCCTACGGGGCCCCTCCCACAGCTCTGCTCTCTCTCCTTGTGCAGAGTGACTCGTCTTGTCTCTGCCCCCTCCTGTCGTTTTCTACTTGTAGTGGGTGGAGCCCACTGGGCCCCTCCCACAGCTCTGCTCTCTCTCCTTTTGCATTGTGACTTGTCTGGTCTCCGCCCCCTCCTGTAGTTTACTGCAGGCAGCCTGTAGTGGGTGGAGCCTGCGGGGCCCCTCCCACAGCTCTGCTCTCTCTCTCTCTCCTTGTGCAGGGTGACTGGTCTGGTCTCCACCCCCTCCTGTTATTTTTTACCTGTAGTGGGTGGAGCCTACATGGCCCCTCCCACAGCTTAGCTCTCTCTCCTTGTGCAGAGTGGCGGGTCTGGTCTCCGCCCCCCTCCTGTCGTTTTCAATCTATAGTGGGTGGAGCCTGCTGGGCCACTCCCACAGCTCTGCTCTCTCCCCTTGTTAAGGGTGACTGGTCTGGTCTCCACCCCCTACTGTAGTCTTTTGCTGGCAGACTGTAGTGGGTGGAGCCTGCTGGGCCCCTCCCACAGTTCTGCTCATTGCACAGGCTATGTACAGAACAGTGATGATGTCACTGCTACTTTTACAAGGTAATATCTGAGTATGCAAAAGGAATTTGAACAGATAGTGGATTTTTCACCTTCGTGGTAGTGGTTCATGGAAATAAAAATTCAGGATGCACTTGGCTGAAAACTGAAACCGAAATGGACAGTTTTTAAACATTTAAATAAAAAATCTAATTAATGTGGCTGAAAGTTAATGGGACGTGATTTTGCATTGAAATCACTAGGGGGGCGTTTTTGCATTGAAGCCAATGGGGGCGCAATTTTGCATTAAAGTCAATGGACGCGTTTTTTTGCATTGAAGTCCATGGGACACGGTTTTGCACTGAAGTCAAGGGGACACGATTTTGCACTGAAGTTACTAGGGGGCGTTTTTGCCTTGAAGTCAATGGGACGTGATTTTGCATTGAAAACAATAGGGGGCGTTTTTGCGTTGAAGTCAAGGGACGTGTTTTCTGCATTGAAATTACTAGGGGGCGTATTTGGCCTTGAAGTCAATGGGACGTGATTTTGCATTGAAAACAATAGGGGGCATTTTTGCATTGAAGTCAAAAGACTTGTCTTTGCATCGAAGTCCATGGGACACGATTTTGCATTGAAGTCAATGGGACGTGATTTTGCATCAAAATCAATAGGGGCATTTTTGCATTGAAGTCGATGGGACGCAGCATACCATTATCAGCACATCTATTTTTATTTTTTTATTTATTTTTTTTTAACGCCTATTTTCAGCCAATGATTTTCAGCAGCCGATATATCGGTAAATCCCTACTTTGTGTCTATGAAAGCAGCATTTTAATAGGATGGCATGGTTGATAACAGTAGAGTATTAATTTAGTTGTATGTGGTATTAATTGCTGTTATTGATAATTGTATTGTTGTTTTGATCTTTGTATTGTCTTGTTGAATGTAATTGTATTTTAGTCTTTTCCCTTTGGGAGTAATAAAGTTTTCTAAATCGGAAACTAAACCCAAAAACAAAACATTTACTACATTGCAGCTCACCAGTTCTTAGATGTGGCGGCTGCATTCATTTTCTTTTTATAGGCTTCTGTTCTATTTTCATCTGGTAATCCAGCCAGCAAGTCTGTTGTTTTTTTTTTCAAAAGCACAAGCTCTCTAGCAGAATGTATCAGTTTACAGGGATGAGGTCAAACCATTTACCACACTGTAATATTTCTCAATGTATACATTAATATAGGAAAGAACATTACATTAAAGAGACCCTCGTCTTCCTACTCTATAAATCTGTCAATATATTACATTTTTGGCTTTAATACCGCTTTAAGGAATATATTTTTTAAATGAAGAATTTAAACATTGCCTGTATAGTAGACATGTGCACTGCCGAAAAATGTGTTGGTTTTCGTTTCATTTGTTTTTGTTTTTTTTTTCTTTCATTTTTTGGGTCATTTGTTATGATCGAAAATTAGAAAATTTGAAAATGCGGAAATTCGAAAAATTCGAAAATCAGAAATAATAACTAACTAATAATAACTGACTATTAAATTTTAGGTATTGGAATTTGCGTTCAAATTTAGCTGTTAATGAATGTAACGAATTTATCTAAAGTTACAAATTATCCGAAATAACAAATGCCGCATCTAAACGAATGGAACGTAATGAAATGATAATAATAAATAGAAATAATATTAATAAAACATTTTTTATTATTATTGTTATTATTTACTATTATTAATTCGTCACGTTCCATTCGTTTAGATGCGGCATTCTTTATTTTGGATAATTGGTAACTTCGGATAAATTCCTATTCGTTACGTTCACTAACACCCAAATTAAAAAAAAAAATTCCAATACCTATAATGTATTAGTTAGTAATAGTTATCATTGTTAGTTATTTCGGATTTTTTACATTTTCGGGTTTTCAAATTTTTTGGATTTTCGTTCTTATTTTCGCATTTTTGTTCTTTGGAATTTTCGGATTTTCGTTCTTATTTTTGAATTTTCCAAATTTTCGGATTTTGAATCTCCAAATTTTTGAATGTTCGGATTTCTGATTTTTCGTTTTTGGAAAAAATTGTTAACCACTTAACGACCAGCCGCCGTCGTTATACGTCGGTACTTTGATGTGGAATACCGTTGTTATGACAGCAGATAGCTGCCAGAACCCTGGTATCCTCTTAAACGGCGGACGGCTGGCTTTCAAAATAAAAGTGGTCTCTGCAGCGGATTCGCCGCGAGATCACTTTTATCGGCGGCGGGAGAGGTGCTCCCCCTCCCGCTGTGCTCCAGTCGTCCCCGCCGCTTACCCGAGCCGTCGGTAGCGGCGGAGACGATCAGGGCCTCTCCCCCTGTGAGACTGGATGCCGAGTGAGGGAAAGATGGCCCCCTCTAGGCTCCATAACATTAACGTCGCTTCCGCCCAATGCTCTTAAAGGGGAATTTTTTTTTTTATTATTATTATTATTTTTTTATTGTATTTAAGTCTAGATGTGAGATATTTTTGAGCCCAGATCTCACATTAAAGAGGTCCTGTCATGCTTTTTTTTTCTATTACAAGGTATGTTTACATTCCTTGTAATAGGAATAAAAGCGACCCAAATTTTTTTTTTTTTTTAAAGAGATTTATTTATTTATTTATTTATTTATTTATTTTTATTGCATTTGAGTCTAAATATGAGATCTGAGGTGTTTTTGAGCCCAGATCTCACATTAAAGAGGTCCTGTCATGCTTTTTTTTTCTATTACAAGGGATGTTTACATTCCTTGTAATAGGAATAAAAGTGACCCTTTTTTTTTTTTAAAGGACAGTGTCAAAATAAAAAATAAAAAGTAAAATAAATAAGAAAAAAAAGATTTTAAGCGCCCTGTCCGGCTGATAGGCATATGTAAGTCGCGCCCGCATATGAAAACGGTGTTCAAACCACACATGTGAGGTATCGTCGCGATCGTTAGAGCGAGAGCAATAATTCTAGCCCTAGACCTCCTCTGTAACTCAAAACCGGTAACCTGTAGGAACGTTTAAACGTCGCCAATGGAGATTTTAAAGTGTCAGAGTTTGTCGCCATTCCACGAGCGGGCGCAATTTTGAAGCGTGACATGTTGGCTATCAATTTACTCGGCGTAAGATTATCTTTCACAATTTAGAAAAAAATTGGGCTGACTTTCGTCATCTTATTTTTTTAATTCCAAAAAGTTTTTATTTTTTTTCCAAAAACATTGCGCTTGTAAGACCGCTGCGAAAATACGGTGTGAAATCAAGTATTGCAATGACCGCCAATTTTTTTTTTTTTTTGTAGGGTGTCTGAAAAAAATATATATAATGTTTGGGGGTTCTAAGTAATTTTCTAGCAAAAAAAAAAATGATTTTAACTTGTAAACAACAAATCTCAAAAAGAGGCTCGGTCCTTAAGTGGCTAAACGGATTTTCGTTAACTTGAATATTTAAGAATTTGTCAAAATTTGTCGAAAAACTAATTGCACGCGTCTACTGTTTAGATTGGAGATTCTTCGATCCACGTGATCTTTTAGGGCTCTTTCATACAGTCAGCGATGCTCACCGCTTATTGCTTTTCAGAGGTTGGTATAGCAGCGGTTGGCAGGTGTTCAGGAGACGCTACTGCCACCTCCTGATGCCTGTGTTTTATTTTTTATTTTTTTAATTTTTCTTTTTAATTGCCAAATGTCAATTATACATTGTGGGGACTGTGAGCCGAGCGAATACTGATCGTTAGCGTAGTCAGTTGAAGCAACACACCGCGCATTGATCTTGCGTGCTGCCGCGTGGGCATCTCATGGCCGGGTGACAGACATTTAAATATCATATAGGAAAAAAATCTTCACTAAGGAATTTCTCGTTAATGTTTTCAGCCCCAAATGAATAAATAAAAAAGAAATAAAAAAATGATAACTTGTTCTCACACCATCTGTCAGTTTCAGTTCTTTAAACCACCGATTTGCTGTTTGCAAATAATGATGATCACATGGGGGATTATCATTTATTTTATTTTGTTTTTTTTCCCAACAAAATGTACAAAGCTTTCACCCAAGGTAGAGCTGCACGATTCTGGCCAAAATGAGAATCACGATTTTTTTGCTTAGAATAAAAAGATCACGATTCTCGCGACGTAAAATTTTTCACATTATACAAAAAATAAATTAAAAAAGGGCTAACTTTACTGGTTATTTTTTTAAATTCATTAAAGTAATTTTTTTTTTTTTTAAATGCATTTGAAAGACCGCTGCGCAAATACAGTTTGACATAAAATATTGCAACGACCACCATTTTATTCTCTAGGGTGTCTACTAAAAAAAATATATATAATCTTTGGGGGTTCCAAGTAATTTTCTAGCAAGAAAAAAATTAATTTTAACTTGAAACCAACAAATGTCAGAAAAAGGTTTTTAGTGTAACTTTTTTCACTTACACACAAAGTATATTCCATTGAAAAATTGTTACAATGTTTATACTTAAGTTGAACTGATAAAGAATGTTTTGATTCTTGGCAGACTGCCGTTTTTTTCTCTTTCTTTCTTTTGAAGGCTGTGGCTTCAGAAGAAGAGCAGAGAGAATTTGTTGCATAGAAAGAATTGTGAAACACTTTAGTCGAGATCGCGATAACGATTCTTGACGATTAATTGTGCAGCTCTAACCTCAAGGTTAACAATGGAAAAATGTGTTGGGTGAATTTTAGGTGATTGGTTTTTTTTAACAGCACCCCATAAAGTCTCCCATAACTCTGTGTGTTGATGTTGGGTGCCTGGTTCTACCGGCCTCCATACTGTCCTGGTCACCGACCATGAAGAAGTACGCAAGTCCAGAAAATGTCAGTGTATAGCCAGACGTCCTTGTTCTGTATAAGGCAAGGGACTTGTGTTGTTGTCTGCAGCCTTGGACCTCTCTCCTGCCTGCCAGATCTGCCTAGAAAGTCTTTGGATGATGTAGGAGCTTGTTGGAAGGCTCAGTTGAATCCTCTCCATACATGGATGGAGCTTTCTTTTGACGTGATGGTCTTCAGAATTGGTCGTACGGCCATTTTTTTTTTTTTTTTTTTAAAGGGACAGATTTTGAGGAATGGTGCAGGTGGTTATATTTGAATGAATAGCCCCGTCTGTATTGAACATCTGAGTTCTGCTTTAGGTCTTTGAGGTCAGCGGTGGCTGTGCGGCGACAGGTGGAGCTTGACAGTTTTCTCAGCTGCTTCTGGTGAGGGGGAGGGAGACATGTTGTGAGTTTCCTGTAGATGTTGCCGAGTCTCCATTATACTTTCTATTCTTCATCACGAGGACTTCCAGTCACCTCTCCGGCTAAAAAGACTGAAAAGGTATGAAAATAGAAAATTGCATCTGTATCCCCGCGTCCTGCTTTGATTGGCTGATTGTCTCCCCCCCTGTGTGTTCTCAGATGTGTTCCCTTTCCTTCCAGAGGTCCTCCTGTAATATTTCTGTATTATGACATCAAATGTCTTATGTGCCATGTCTGCAGTCTCCGACCATCTCCTGTAGTACAGTATCTCTCACACATTTTTGTAAATATTTTATTCTATCTTTTCATGTGACAACACTGAAGAAATGACACTTGGCTACAATGTAAAGTAGTGAGTGTACAGCTTGTATAACAGTGTAAATTTGCTGTCCCCTCAAAATAACTCAACACACAGCCATTAATGTCTAAACTGCTGGCAACAAAAGTCAGTACACCCCTAAGTGAAAATGTCCAAATTGGGCCCAAAGTGTCAATATTTTGGGTGGCCATCATTATTTTCCATCACTGCCTTAACCCGCTTGGGCATGGAGTTGACCAGAGCTTCACAGGTTGTCACTGGAGTCCTCTTCCCCTCCTCCATGATGACATCACAGAGCTGGTGGATGTTAGAGACCTTGCGCTCCTCCACCTTCTGTTTGAGGATGTCCCACAGATGCTCAATAGGGTTTAGGTCTGCAGACATGCTTGGCCAGTCCATCACCGTTACCCTCAGCTTCTTTAGCAAGGCAGTGGTCATTTTGGAGGTGTGTTTGGGGTCATTATCCAGTCTCTGAAGGGAGGGGATCATGCTCTCTTCAGTATGTCACAGTACATGTTGGCATTCATGGTTCCCTCAATGATCTGTAGTTCCCCAGTGCCGGCAGTCATGCAGCCCCAGACCATGACACTCCCACCACCATGCCTGACTGTAGACAAGACACACTTGTCTTTGTACTCCTCACCTGGTTGCCGCCACACACGCTTGTCACCATCTGAACCAAATAAGTTTATCTTGGTCTCATCAGACCACAGGACATGGTTCCAGTAATCCATGTCCTTAGTCTGCTTGTCTTCAGTAAACGGTTTGCGGGCTTTCTGGTGCATCATCTTTAGAAGAGGCTTCCTTCTGGGGCGACAGCAATGCAGACTAATTTGATGCAGTGTGTGGCGTATGGTCTGAGCACTGACAGGCTGACCCCCTACCCCTTCAACCTCTGCAGCAATGCTGGCAGCACTCATATGTCTATTTCCCAAAGACAACCTCTGGATATGACGCTGAGCACGTGACCTCAACTTCTTTGGTGGACCATGGCGAGGCCTGTTCTGAGTGGAACCTGTCCTGTTAAACCGCTGTATGGTCTTGGCCACTGCGCTGCAGCTCAGTTTCAGGGTCTTGGCAATCTTCTTATAGCCTAGGCCATCTTTATGTAACAATTCTTTTTTTCAGATCCCCAGAGAGTTCTTTGCCATGAGGTGCCATGTTGAACTTCCAGTGACCAGTAGGACAGAGTGAGAGCGATAACACCAAATTTAACACACCTGCTCCCCATTCACAACTGAGACCTTCTAACATTAACGAGTCACATGACACCGGGGAGGAAAAATGGCTAATTGGGCTTAATTTGAACATTTTCACTTAGGGGTGCACTCACTTTTGTTGCCAGTGGTTTAGACATTAATGGCTGTGTGTTGAGTTATTTTGAGGGGACAGCAAATTTACACTGTTATACAAGCTGTACACTCACTACTTTACATTGTAGCAAAGTGTCATTTCTTCAGTGTTGTCACATGAAAAGATAGAATAAAATATTTACAAACATGTGAGGGGTGTACTCACTTTTGTGAGATACTCTATGTTTGCAGTTTCTGACCATCTCCTGTATCATGTCTACAATCTCTGACCATCTCCTGTATTATATCTTCAGTCTCTGACCATCTCCTGTATCATGTCTACAATCTCTGACCATCTCCTGTATCATGTCTACAATCTCTGACCATCTCTTGTACCATGTCTACAGTCTCTGACCAGTAAGCCCTTGACATTGCAAGTGCTATGACTGATACTCACATACTACAACCAATTAACCTGTGTAGAGGAAACCCACCCAAGCACAGAGAAATCATACAAACTCAATGCAGGTAGGTAGTCCTGGCTCAGATTTGAACCTATGACCCCCAGCACTGACCACTAAGCCACTGTAAAATTGATTGCCAAACTCTTAGTTTCCCATGGAGTAAGTGATATATGTAGCATGCCTGTTGTGATCAATTTCCCATCATTAGAACACTGTGCAGTCAGGAACGATTGATTGCACCCACCATGGTGTAGTGTACTCCATGCAAAGTCATTTTCTCTGGCTGTTTAGCGATCAATTGCTGCTCCTACTGATTAATGGCTGAGGATTCTAGCTGAGCAAATGATCTTCTGAACATCTCCACTGCCAGCAAGGGGTTAAACCTCTGAATATCGCACTCATTGTTTCGCGCTGGTTATTTTAGGACGATGAAGATGTCCTTCACACTTGGTGGTTTTTCTTGTGAAAGCAAGTATAAGGCAGCAGCAAAAAAATAAATAATCTATTCTTCTCTATTTTAGTACTTTGGTGCATTTAGAGCTGATCCTTTAATAGTCACCCCCCCCCCGCCTCAGTAATGCTCCATCCTTAAGCTCTCTTACCGGCACCAACACCTTCTCCCCGGCTTCTTCATCTAGGGTCGGGGTCTTCGGCCATCATGATTGGTTGGGATAGGATGATGTCACCACCCCCGCCCCACTAATGCTCCATCCTCGAGCTCTCTTACCGGGACCAATGCCTTCTCCCTGACTTCTTCATCTAGGTTTGGGGGTCTTCAGCCACCATGATTGGTTGGGATGGGATGTCACCCCCTGCCCCACTAATGCTCAGTCCTCGTGCTCTCTTACCGGCACCAACACAATCTCCCCGGCTTCTTCATCTAGGTTTGGGGTCTTCAGCCATCATGATTGGTTGGGATGGGATGATGTCACCCCCCCCCCCCCCACTAATTGTCTGTCCTCAAGCTCTCTTACTGCCACCAACACCTCCCCGACTCTTTATCTAGGTTCGGGGTCTTCAGCTATCCTGATTGGTTGGGATGGGATGATATCACTCCCCACCCTACTAATTCTCTGTCCTCAAGCTCTCTTACTGTCACCAACACCTTCTCCCCGGCTCTTCATCTAGGTTCAGGGTCTTCAGCCATCCTGATTGGTTGGGATGGGATGATATCAGCCCCCACCCCACTAATTCTCTGTCCTCAAGCTCTCTTACTGCCACCAACACCTTCTCCCTGGCTCTTTATCTAGGTTTGGGGTCTTCACCCATCATGATTGGTTGGGATGGGATGTTGTCTACCCCCCGCCTCGGTAATGCTCTGTCCTCAAGTTTTCTTACCGGCATCAACACCTTCTCCCCAGCTTCTTCTTCTGGGTTTAGGGTCTCCAGCCAACATGATTGGCTGGGCTGGGGTGATTTCACCCCCCCCCCGCCTCAGTAATGCTTCATCCTTGAGCTCTCTTTTCAGCACCAACACCTTTCCGGCTTCTTATTCTAGGTTCAGGCTGGTCAGCCATCATGATTAGTTGGGCTGGGGTGATGTCACCACCTGCCCCAGTAATACTTCATCCTCAAGCTCTCTTACCGACACCAACACCTCTCCTCGGCTTCTTCATCGGGGTTCGGGGTCTTCAGCCATCATAATTGGTTTAGATGGGATGAATGGGATGATGTCACACCCCGTCCTAGTAATTCTCTGTCCTCAAGCTCTCTTACTTGCACCAACACCTTCTCCCGAGCTTCTTCATCTGGGTTTGAGGGTCTTCAGCCATCATGATTGGTTGGGATTGGATGATGTCACCCCCCGCCCCACTAATGCTACATCCTCAGGCTCTCTTACCGGCATCAACACCTTCTCCCCGGCTTCTTCATCAGGGTTCTGGGTCCTTAGCCACCATGATTGGTTGGGATGGGATGTCACCCCCTGCCCCACTAATGCTCAGTCCTCGTGCTCTCTTAGTGGCACCAACACATTCTCCCCGGCTTCTTCATCTAGGTTCGGGGTCTTCAGCCATCATGATTGGTTGGGATGGGATGATATCACCCCCCACCCCACTAATTGTCTGTCCTCAAGCTCTCTTACCACTACCAACACCTTCTCCCTGGCTCTTCATCTAGGTTTGGGGCCTTCACCCATCACGATTGGTTGGGATGGGATGTTGTCTACCCCCCGCCTCAGTAATGCTCTGTTCTTGAGCTTTATTACCGGCATCAACACCTTCTCCCCAGCTTCTTCTTCTGGGTTTAGGGTCTTCAGCCAACATGATTGGCTGGGCTGGGGTGATTTCACCCCCCCCCCCCCGCCTCAGTAATGCTCTATCCTTGAGCTCTCTTATCAGCACCAACACCTTCTGTCCTGCTTCTTATTCTAGGTTCAGGCTGTTCAGCCATCGTGATTAGTTGGGCTGGGGTGATGTCACCACCTGCCCCAGTAATACTTCATCCTCAAGCTCTCTTACCGGCACCAACACCTCTCCTCGGCTTCTTCATCGGGGTTCGGGGTCTTCAGCCATCATAATTGGTTTAGATGGGATGAATGGGATGATGTCACACCCCGTCCTAGTAATGCTCTGTCCTCAAGCTCTCTTACTTGCACCAACACCTTCTCCCCAGCTTCTTCATCTGGGTTTGAGGGTCTTCAGCCATCATGATTGGTTGGGATGGGTTGATGTCACCCCCTGCCCCACTAATGCTCCATCCTCAGGCTCTCTTACCGGCACCAACACCTTCTCCCCGGCTTCTTCATCAGGGTTCTGGGTCCTTAGCCATAATGATTGGTTGGGCTGGGATGATGTCAACTCCTCAAGCTCTCTTACCTGCAACAAAACCTTCTCCCCGGCTTCTTCATCTGGGTTTGGGGTCTTCATTATGGTTGGTTGGGCTGGGAAGATGCCACTCCCGTGCATTTGTATCGCAGTTCTTTCATCCTGGCACTGAGGTGCACTGAGAATGCCCATTAAGCTGCTCATGAGCGGCTCAGTATCCATTCTGATGCATCTTTACAAGGAGGAACGTAAGAAGGCTTTTTATTTGGAGTCGCACAAATACTGGTATCCGAGAGCATTTTCACAAGTACTCGTACTCTGGGTTCACACAGGAGCGGTGTGGGAAACTGCATGTGACTCGGATAGGAATCGCACAACGCATTCCTGTTCAAATCGCATGCGATTCTTTGCATCGCAATTTGAGCCCATTCATTTTGTATCCTCAAAAGGTATTGGTACTCAGTATCGGTACTTGAGTACTTGACCGAAAGTATTGGTACTCAAACTCGTCGATAAATATTCGGTATCGCTGCATCGCTAGTTTTTATGTATTCCGTGCGACGTTTAGGCTTCGTTTTCAGACAAGTTTCACATAATGTGCTGGTATGCGATACATACCAGCACATTATGGCTTTACCTTCCAGGTCAGAAAAAAAAATCACCCAGCGGTTTACTACCGCTGTAGCCTCTTCCCAGCCAGTGTCATTAGTAAATTTGATCACTGTATTCGTTTCACTAGCGACGTCAGTGTCAGTTAGCACCAGATTTGCCGCCACCCTATCACAGTCACACTGTAAGTCGCTGATCACCGCCATTACTAGTATAGCGTCTATAGCTGCATAAATTCCAGTATATGTCCCATAGCTTGTAGGTGCTATAACTTTTACTCAAACCAATTAATATACACTTATTGGTGTTTTTTTTTTTTTTTTTACCAAAGACATGTATACAGAATACATTTTGCCCTAAATGTATGAAGAAATCTGATTTTATTGGATATGTTTTATAAAAGAAAGTAGAAAATATCTTTTTTTTTTTCCCCCGCACTGGAATTGTGAAAACACCCATGTGATTTGATTCCTGTGCGAGTTCACAGTTCGCGCTTTTACCGCAATTTTTTGGCCTGATTTTTACCATGATTACCTTGCTTATGGTGTGTTTTTCATATGTCACGTGACTCAAAAACCGCATCAAAAACGTCACACGGGTGCGTTAATGATGCGTTCTTGCTGCATTTTCAGTGCATTTTGAACTGGGCCGCGCATTTTTTTTTTTTTGTGTGTGTTTTTTTTTTTCTTTTAACTGACCCAAAACGCACCAAGCTGGAATATTAACACCGCAATGGAAGCGCACTGGACCGGTGTGAAGACATACATGGAATTTTTAAAGGGATGCATTTTCTTCTTGAGCTTTTCTTGCGCTAAAGGTGCCAATAATGGCCGACAATAAACGTAATATTCATTTAAATTGAAGATATTAATTAAAAAGTCGAGTATAATACAATTATTATATAAAAATATTTTTTTAAAACTGTCGGTTTTGGTTTTCGGCATTTTTGGTTTCGGGTGGGGGGGGGGGCTTTTGCCCCCCCCCCCCCTAAACAAAAAGCTACCGGCCGCCACTACCTGCAACCACGGATTGCAGAAATTAAATTCACACTATTCCCCATCAGCACAGACAGGGCTGACAGGGGAATCCGTCCTGCCGAGCAATTGTCTTTGGGGGGGGCGGGGATGGGCGAGGAAATCGGTCACCGCCTGGAAAAGACGGTGATTATTGCTAGTGGCTATAGAAGCTGCTAGCGATAATCGCAAGTAAATCTGTCAGGCTGGTTTTCCTCAGGTTGATCGATCGATTAACTTGGTACATTCAGCCTTCCCGCACGCGGTTCGAATTTCAGCCAGATCCTGCTGAACCCGCTGAGATTCGAACCATCTATGGCTGGCCTAACACTCTGAACTCGCGGTAACGCACGTGTTTGCTTGCTCTGCCGCGATGCGCATTAAATGTGAATCTCAACGCCTCTTGCTGATGGACGTGCCCTCGCGCAGCACAGCATAATGTGTGCCATCCTCATGCCAGTTATGGCAATTTGTGAGTGTAGCCTCAAGTATTAAGGGATAATAGATCATATAAAAGTACCATCATCCAGGTCAGGGTTTGGAAAATTGGGAGAGGTGGAAGTGCAGGGGGCAGTTGCTGGTGCTGACCCATACAGGTCCACGCCTAGAATAGTTTTATGGACTATCTCGGTACTGTTAAAAAATAACACATAAATTGTAATAAAAATAAGTTTAATACATAAAGAAAAAAAGCATACAAACAAAGTTTAAAATTGTATACACCTCAGTTAACTAGCTACTAACGGGTTCCCCCCGTTGAGTTTCTATTGAAGTGGGGTTTATACGTAGTTTCCTCTACCGGTTTCGTGGCAAAAGACGCTTCTTCAGGAGGAGTGGTCTGTGGAGCAAATAATACATTTAAACAGAGCATAATAGATTGTTACATTCAATGTTAAAACAAGAAGACCCGCTCACCCATTTGCAGCGAAACCGGTATACGAAACTGCGTATACCCCACTTCAACAGAAACTCTACGGGGGGAACCTGTTAGTAGCTAGTTAATAGGGGTGTATACAGTTTTAAACTTTGTATACTTTTTTTCTTTATGTATTAAACTTATTTTTATTACAATGTATGTGTTTTGTAGCAGTACCGAGATTATCCATAAAACTATTCTAGGCGTGGACCTGTATGGGTCAGAATCAGCAACTGCCCCCTGCACTTCCACCTCTCCCAATTTTCCTTATGCCAGTTATGGTTAAAATGTGTCAAAGAGGGGCAGTTTCCTGGGCGCGGACGATTTCTATGCTGCTTGTGGTTAAATAAAAGCATTTGGAAGAGACGACATCGGCAGTGGTTCACATTTTTTTTTTTTTTTTATAGTGTCTTAAAAGCACTGCCTTGCATTGAAGTTCACTGCTCAAAAAAAAAAAAAAAAGGTGTGTCTATCATATTATGTCAGTGCAGCAAACGATTGCTTTGTTGCATGCAATCCCGCAACACACGTCCCTTGCGCGTTGCGCTGGGGCTCTATTTAGTAGTGCGGTTACCACAATGCTGTGGTGTGATCAGGCTCTCGGGGGCCCATTTATATATATATTTTTTGTGTTATTTTGCATTGCTATAAGGCAGGGATCTCCAAACTATATATCTATCTATCTATAGATATAGATATCTCTATATATATATCTATATCTATCTATAGATATATATCTATAGATAGATATAGATATATATATAGATCTATATATAGATCTATATCTCCCAGCTGTTGTGGAACTACACATCCCAGGAGGCATTGTAAAACTCTAATATTCACAGACACAACTAGGCATGATGGGAATTGTAGTTCCTGAACAACTGGGGGGGGGGGGGGGGCATTGATAATATTAGGCTGCCAATGCACCAAAACTTCAGAAAATTTGTAACGTGACGCAGTGCGGTGTGTTGTCGGCCACTTTGGCGTGCTGCAATCGGGGTGGATTTGATTTAACTCATCATTTTTAAAGAGCAACTGTCATCTCTGTCCGGCAGCTCCTCCTCCTCTGACCCGCCGTTGACTCCCCGACAGTTCCATTCACTTTAATGGGACGGCTGGTGATGGCGGCGGTGACACAACAAGGTGAGGGACGTGGTGGAAGCAGACGAGTGTACGCCCGCTAACAGGCGCTGCCATGATGGATCTGAAATGACAGGTGCTCTTTAAATGTAAGGACTCATTCTTGCTGGTAGTCAGAATCTTTAATATTTGCAAAGAAAATGAAGGTTTCCTATTTAGAATAATAAGCTGTCAGGTTAGTAAACCAGCGATATCAGAACCGATTCAATCATACAGTTTGTAGTGTACATAGATTTGCAAAACAATGGGATAAAGGAATATTCCTGAACTTTATTTTATCTCATGGTTACTGTGACATTGTGTGAATGCATCAATGCAGTGCATGTTATCTCAGCTTGGATTCGTTGAATGAGTTTACCAAAAAAATGTAAATATTGCAGAATATACAGCCTCATGCTACATAACTAAGCTCCATTTCATGCTGAATAAACTAAATTATTAATGTACCTTAAGTAGAAAACTATCTTTTTAACTCCGAAAGCATTTTATTAAAATAAATTTGATAAAAATCAAAAAAATCTGATTTAATAAAAAAAAAATCTGATTGAAATTTAAAAAATAATCTGATTTAAAAAAAAACAAAAACTGATTGTTTTAAAAAAAAAAAAAAGATTTTAAAAATTCATTTTTATCCACCCTGGCTGGCGTGCCATTCAAAATCAGTGGTATTGCAATGCAGCAATGAATGCAATTTGCACTGCTGCAATTGCGTAAATAGGCACTTTATAAAATCAAGATTGGCCATCATGAGAGAAACTGCCGATGCTAACCTTGCGCTTTTTTTTTTCCTCAGGTGGTCAATTGGAAATAATGGATTATACATTTGATTCAAACTGAGACAGAATCGGATTTTCTAGTGTATGGCCAGCTTTGCTCTTGATTTTTCAATGAACGGAATCTGGTGAGGCATTCTCTTGTAGGACCACCGGGGGCAGTGTTGGGCTGGTTGTCAAAAGCAGCTGACACCTCCGACACTTTCTCTTTAAGGCCATCTGTCACTGTGTAGGGACAGCTGCTCCAACACCTGCCACCCAAACCAATGAGAGGGAGATCATCGAGGGGGGGGGGCTGACTCGGATGCATTCGTTAATGGACCTCGGAATTTGTTTCGTATCTTCGGCATTCGTTTTATCTAATTCGGAATAGCGCCGGTTGTTAAGGTCTGGCCGCCATGTGCTTAACCACTTCAGCCCCGGCAGATTTTACCCGCTTCCTGACCAGAGCACTTTTTGCGATTCGGCACTGCTTTGCTTTAACGGACAATTGCGCGGCCGTGCGGCGCTGCACCCAAACAAAATTGACGTCCTTTTTTCCCCACAAATAGAGTTTTCTTTTGGTGGTATTTGATCACCTCTGCGGTTTTTATTTTTTGCGCTATAAACAAAAACAGAGCGACAATTTTGAAAAAAAAAAGCAATATTTTTACTATAATAAATATCCTCAAAAAATATATAAAAAACAATCTTTTTTCTCAGTTTAGGCCGATGTGTATTCTTCTACATATTTTTGGTAAAAAAAAAAAAAATCGCAATAAGTGGATATTGATTGGTTTGCGCAAAAGTTATAGCATCTACAAAATAGGGGATAGATTTATAGCATTTTTATTATTTTTTTTTTTTATTAGTAATGGCGGCGATATGCGATTTGTCTGCGACATTTTGGCGGACACATCGGACACTTTTGACACCTTTTTGGGACCATTGTCATTTATACAGCGATCAGTGCTATAAAAATGCACTGATTACTGTGTAAATGACACTGGCAGGGAAGGGGTTGAACACCAGAGGGCGATCAAGGGGTTAAGTGTGTCCTAGGGAGTGATTCTAACTGTGGGGGGGGGGGGAGGGGCTACTACTCACATGACAGAGATCACTGCTCCCGATGACAATGAGCAGTAGATCTCTGTCATATCACTAGGCAGAACGGGGAAATGCCTTGTTTACATAAGCGTCTCCCCGTTCTTCTGCTCCATGACACGATCGCGTGCACCCGACGGACATCGAGTCCGCAGGACCCGCAGGCATGGTCACGGAGCACGCGGCAGGCGTGCACGCCCACAATGCCGCGATTTAAAGGGGAGGTACCTGTATGCCCATTTGCCCAGCTGTGCCATTGTGCCGACGTACATCATCGTGCGCTGGTCAGCTAGTGGTTAAAGAGCAGTTCTGCCCCCTTCACGAAAAAAATGAAAAGTCAGCAGTTACTAATACTGTAGCTGCTGACTTTTAATATTAAGACACTTACCTGTCCAGGGTGCCCACGATGTCGGCACCCCAGCCGATTTTCGGATCGGCTCCCGGGTGCTGCCGCCATTCATCTTAAGGGGAACCGGCAGTGAAGTCTTTCGGCTTCACAGCCGGTTCCTTATTGCGCATGTGCAAAGCACGCTGCACTTTCTTACTAGGGCGGAGGAAGGAGAAGGGGGGGCCGAACTTCCGAGGGACGGTGCTGCAGCGCTGTCTCCCAGAAGTAGTGAAGAGTACCTGTCAAAAACAGGTACCCGTTCCCCCCTCCCCTCTGAAAGGTGCCAAATTTGGGGGAGGGGCATAAAAGCGGAGGTTCCACTTTTGGGTGGAGCTCCGCTTTAACAACCATGATTCATCTGCTTTCAGTGGAATTCCCCGCTGCCAGCAGAATGTAAAAAAAAAGTGGCAGTTTAAAAATTTAAAATTATAGAAAAAAAAAAAAAGCGTGGGGGTCCCTCTATACATGGCTCTATACATGGCTCTTTGGGTCAAGCATCGATTTCAAAGGGAACCCCACACCAAAATGAAAAAAAAAAACAGCATGGGGTCCCCCCAAAATCCATAGCAGACCTTTAAGGTGTGGCCCCTTTCCTGGCCTGCCGTGCTGCATGCTCAGATGAAGGGTCTGGTATGTATTTTGGGGGGAACCCCACGCCATTTTTTCAATTTTGACATGGGGTCCCTCCCCGAGATCCATACCAGACCCTTTAATTGGAGCATGTAGCATGGCAGGCCAGAAAACAGCATGGGGTTCCCCCCCAAAATCCATAGCAGACCCTTAGGTATGGCCCCTTTAGATTAAGGGGTATGTATTTTGGGGTGAACCCCACGCCATTTTTTCAATTTTGGCGAGGGCCCCCCCAATATCCATACCATACCCCTAATCAGAGCATGTAGCACGGCAGGCCAGAAAACAGGGAATACGAGGGAGTGAGCCCCCCTCCTGAACCATGCCAGCCCAACTCCTCAACATAGGGGGGTGCTTTGGGAGGTCTGGTATGGATTTTGGGGGGGGGGGGCACACAATTTTTTTTTTTTAATTTTGTTTAAAATTTATACTAACTAGGGTCTGCTATGGATTTTGAGGTGAACCCCATGGGTTTTTGTTTTGTTAATTTTGGTGTGCCTGGGCCTGGTATGGATTGGAGAGGGGACCCCCACGCTGTAAAGAACAATCACTGCTCCACACGTAAGCTGCTTATACAATAAGGTTAATGAAGATGGCTGCCCTGTTGAAATATGGATAAAATATTATTGATAAAAAAAATGTGGTAATCAAAAACACATATGAATAAAAAATAAATAAAATACATAATAATAATAATAAAATAAAATACTAAAAATATTAACAACCACATAGTAATTAAAAAAACATATAATAATAAAAAAATATAAACACATAATAAAAATAAAGCTAAATAATAATAACACATAATAATAATAAATAAAAATAAAAACACATAATAAAAATAAAACCAAATAATAATAATAATAATAATAAATATGAATAAAAATAAAAACCACATAATAAAAATAAAGCTTAATAGTAATAATATTAATAATAATAATAATAGATAAAAAAACACATAATAAAACCAAATAATAATAAAAAATAAAACCAAATAATATAAAAATAGAACTAAATAATAATAATAATAGTAACAGCACATAATAATGATAAATAAAATAAAAACGCATGATTATTAAAACAAATAATATTATTAACAACACATAATAATAATAATAAAAACACATAATAAAATGTCCCTTAAAGGGCCTGCAGGAGCCTCTGTAGTCCTTGTACAGCAGAGCTCAAACTGGGAGAGAGGGAACAAAAAGACTCAATTAGCTGTGCCGCAGTGCTAACAGGGGACATGCTGATAGGATTGACTGACTGACAGGTAAAAGAGCTCATGATTCTGCTGCTTTTCTATTACTGTCCAACCACAGGCTGGGGGAGGGGCAAGATCTGTAAGTGCTACAGAAAAAAAGTCTTCAAAAAGTCTGCCGCCCTTCCAGATAGGGCTGTACTGTGTGACAGAGCTGTGTAAATCTCAGGACTGCATGGACAGAAATACTAATCATTTTGCTGGTAATAAGTTATTTGTGCCCTTATCTTGTCTGCCTGGAGGTCACCTCTAAAGGTTGAAGTGAGGCCGTGACACCACTGGCCTCTATTGTTTTTGGCTGGGACTGGTTTCCTTTGGAATTTCCTAGTTCTCAGTTCCACAGGACAATTTTTTTAAAATGCTTTGTTGAAAATTGATGTGGTTCTTTTAAGAACACCGTTGAGCTGAATGTCCCCCGTATGTCCCAACTTCTGTCTGTGGATGACATTTCGGAGCGGAAGGTTCCATTTATCACTTCCCATGGACATCGCATTAGCCGAGAGTTGGCGTTTGATAAGAGCGCCGCTTCTGAAGTGTTCTGTTTCCTTCCTCGTTCTTCTTCTGGTGTGACCACCATTCCTTATATATAGAAGGATCTCCTGGCTCTGGTGCTGCTTGATGTCCGAGGCCGGCGTATGAAGCCCATTCTAAAAAGTCTTTGTACCTTCCCTGTCCTCTATATCAGTGGTCTCCAAACTGTGGCCCTCTACTTGCCCCTACTATTCCTCCCACTGACCTCAATGATGGGACACTATTCCTCCCACTGACCTCAATGATGGGACACTATTCCTCCCACTGACCTCAATGATGGGACACTATTCCTCCCACTGACCTCAATGATGGGACACTATTCCTCCCACTGACCTCAATGATGGGACACTATTCCTCCCACTGACCTCAATGATGGGACACTATTCCTCCCACTGACCTCAATGATGGGACACTATTCCTCCCACTGACCTCAATGATGGGACACTATTCCTCCCACTGACCTCAATGATGGGACACTATTCCTCCCACTGACCTCAATGATGGGACACTATTCCTCCCACTGACCTCAATGATGGGACACTATTCCTCCCACTGACCTCAATGATGGGACACTATTCCTCCCACTGACCTCAATGATGGGTCACTAATCCTCCCACTGACTTCAATGATGGGACACTATTCCTCCCACTGACCTCAATGATGGGACACTATTCCTCCCACTGACCTCAATGATGGGGCACTATTCCTCCCACTGACCTCAATGATGGGACACTATTCTTCCCACTGACCTCAATGATGGGACACTATTCCTCCCACTGACCTCAATGATGGGGCACTATTCCTCCCACTGACCTCAATGATGGGGCACTATTCCACCCACTGACCTCAATGATGGGACACTATTCCTCCCACTGACCTCAATGATGGGGCACTATTCCTCCCACTGACCTCAATTATGGGACACTATTCCTCCCACTGACCTCAATGATGGGACACTATTGATCTTTTATTAAAAAGAATCAAGCAACCAATTTTATACAAAAGTAAAAAACAAAACCAAAGTACAAAACTTCAACATAAATCCAAGGAATACACATCCATGTTCAGAATATATACAATATATACATAATCCACTACCAAAACTATTTACATAAAGCAGCAGAGAGGGCCTAAGAGGCACAACCCATCACCTATGTACGCAGCCATTTATCAAAAAATAAATCCAAATAATAATAATCTAGGGTGATAAGAGACAGACAGCCACACCCGGGAAAGAGACTCCTGGCAGTCAGGGAGGCTTGAAACCCCTCCACGCCTTCAACCAAGCCCCCTGACTCCGCTTGTCTCTCTCAAGCACCCGAATCTTCTCCACCTCATGCAGAATGTCATACACCACCACCTGAACAGGAAGGATTTTACGCCGAATGCAGACCTGACACCGTGCGTTCCAAGTGAAATAACGGACTACTAGGCTAACTAGAAAAAGTGTATCTAAACAAAAAAGCCCACCAGTATTGAATGCTCCATACAGCCACTCAGCATAACCCAGCCTGGAGAGGAAAGGGACACCGAGGGCCCGCCCCACCTGTTTGTACACTTCTATGTTAAAGGGGCAATGAAGCAGAAAATGGTCCATAGTCTCCTCCTCACCTGCACACTCCTCCCGAGGACAGCTACGATCCACCCCACTGCGGAATTTCAAATTGCCCCTAACATAGAGCCTCCCATGGAAGCACAACCAGGCCAGATCCCTAAATTTAGGGGGTACTCTGTCCAAATTAATAAGTCTTAACCCTGCCCTCAAAACTGGGCCTGGGCAATCCCTTAAGGCCAGTGGGTCATGAAAGACTTCGCTCAAGACTCGACTCATAAGGACTTTCCTCGGAACCAATCTGAGATCTTCAGCCGACAATCGCCACTGCCGTAGTAACTTCAGGCACGGAGCGACATAGGCTGGTAGCTGACCACGATGACCCCTGAGATTCTTCACTTGGCCACCCTCTTCCCAAAGTCGCAGAAAAGGCCTAAACCAAGATCTAAAGATGCCTACCCATCCAGGAGGTTCCACTGCAAGCATATTACCAATGTTAAACTTGAGAAAAAGCAGTGAAAAGAAAAGAACTGGGTTGACCATACCTAAGCCACCCTCCCTTCTGGATAGATAGGTGACATTCCTCTTGATGGGGTTCAGTCTGTTCCCCCACAACATCTGGAAGAACACACTACTGACCCTAGCATAGAGAGACACTGGCAAGATGCAGACAAAGCTAACATACAAGAAGATCGGAATCAGGTAAGTCTTAATCAGATCAACCCTTTCCCTCATAGATAACTTCCATCTCTTCCAGCTGACCACCTTAGTACTGGCAATTTCCAGTCTGCCTTCCCAGTTTTTGAGGCCATAATCACCAGGTCCAAATTCAATGCCTAGAATCTTAATTCTTTCCTGGGGCACTGGAAAGGTGTCCGGGAGATCAAAACCCTCACCTTCCTTTCCCATCCAGAAAACTTCACTCTTTTCCTGATTGATCTTGGAGCCTGATGCTTCAGAATACCGTGATGTCAGAGAGACCACCTCCTCTGCTTCATCTGCCCCAGTGACAATCACGGACACATCGTCCGCATAGGCAACAACCCTCAAAGGTGGCTCACCTGGGAGCCCCACTGGCACCCCACACAACATGCCGCTCTCTAGCCTCCTGATGAAGGGGTCGATTGCAAACACATAGAGCAAGGGACTCAGGGGACAACCCTGGCGCACCCCGGAGCCAACCTCAAAGGACTGCCCAACCCAACCATTAACAAGAGGAAAGCTTTCTGCCCCCTTATACAAGATTTTTAACCAATTGACAAAACCACCCGGCAGACCGTACTTACTAAGGAGCAACCACAGGTACTCGTGGTTAACACGATCAAAAGCTTTTGCCTGATCCAATGTCAGCAAATACTTTCCCCAGCCTGCAGCCCTGCATCGCTCCAAGGCCTCCCGGACAGCTAAAACTGCTGTGAAGGTGCACCTACCCTGGACCGAACAGTGCTGATGGCGAGAAAGCAAAGACTCTGCTACTGACGATAGGCGCCAGAAAATGATCTTTGCCAGTATCTTTCTATCGACATTAAGAAGGCTGATGGGGCGCCAATTCTCAATCATCGAAGGATCTTTACCCTTTGAAAGAAGAATCACAGCTGAGTGCCTCATGGAAGGGGGAAGTACCCCCTCAGCAAGGCAACTGTTAAAAACCTCTACCAAATGTGGGGCCAGAATAGACTTAAAGGCTTTGTAAAACTCAGCCGTCAAGCCATCCGGTCCTGGTGACTTTTTGATGGCAAGCTGTTCAATTGCCCTTATCACCTCTTCAACTGTGATCTCCTCTGTCAAATTCATCAATGGGACATCTTCATCATTTATACCTGGAGTAGAGTCCAAAAAGCTTTCCATCTTGTCACGGTCAAGCTCTTTCCTCCCAAGAAGGTCAGCATAAAAGGACCTCACGACCTCCAGAATCCCTGACCTGGACTTTGTCAAGGAACCTGTACTGTCCTTAAGGCCAACGACCGTTTTAACAGCTACACCTTGTTTGCAGTTCTGGTAAGGGTCAGGCGAGTGGTACTTCCCATAGTCCCTCTCCAGAACCAAAGAGGCATGCCGGTCATATTGACACTTCCTGAGAAGGAGTTTCACTTCGGAGATTGCCCCAGGATCTCCTCCTCTCGAGACAAGAATATCCAGCTTCCTCCGTAAACGTTGGTAGGTCATGTATTTATTAAACTGCTTTCTATTGGCTAGGCCCCTGAAGAATCCAGCGATCCTCTTTTTGGTCAGCTCCCACCACTCAGCCTTGCTGCTACAAAAGTCCAGGATGGTCACCTGTGCCTGAAAGAATTCCTCAAAGGATTGTCTAACATGTTCTTCCTTGAGTAGAGTCGAATTCAATCTCCAGATGCCCTTACCCCTCTGAGGGGCGTCTGAAGCATTCAGGACTACAGATAGCATACAGTGATCAGAGAACTCCACTGCCTGCACCACTGGGGGTGAGAAAGCAGAGGTCTCCTTCAAAAAAAACCTATCTATTCTACTCTGACTATTACCTCGATGAAAGGTGAACCCAGTGTCATCCGGGAGGTGCTTAATGTGCACATCCACAAGACCAGCATCCCTAACCATACTATTTAAAAAAACGCTATCATATCCCAGCCTGTCCTTGAAGTCCTTCCTGTCCTTGGGCCTAGTTACTGTATTAAAGTCACCTCCAAAGACCACTTGCCGGGATGTAAAAAGAAATGGCTTGATCCTTGTAAAAAGGCATTTCCTGTCCCACTTTGTGTGCGGCCCATAGACATTAATTAGGCGCAGGTCCTGCCCTCCCACAAGGACGTCTAAGACCATACATCTCCCAATCTCCACCTCAATAACCCGCCGGACAGTTACCATGCCGGTTTTAAACAACACCGCCACACCGCCGTAAGGCTCGGCCGCAAGAGACCAGTAAGATGGACCATACCTCCACTCTCTCTTGGCCATATGAATATCTGCCAAGGAGGTGAGCCTAGTCTCTTGCAAAAATAAAATTTCAGCATCTAATTGGCTGAACAAAAAGAAGGCCATAGAACGAGCTCTTACTGACTTAATGCTGGCGACATTTATTGTCACCACTTTTAACGGAGGGGGAACCGCCATTTGGGTTATTGGGTGGATTGCTTCTTAGCTCCCCTCTGCTGCTCATCACCAGAAGCCTCTCTCTTTCTTGAGGCCGCCTCAAACTCCATCTCAGAATCAGAACTTCGCTCCGAAGAAGCTCCAGACGAAGAAATTTCCCAATTAGAGGACCTATGACGGTTGGAGACAGGCACTGGAGCCTGTTCCGTCCTCACCACCTGCTTCCGCTTCCCAACCTTCCTTCTCTCCTCCAGGTACTGCAGGTCAGCTTCAGAGATGCCGTCATCTCTTACTTTTTTCTGTGAAGTCTTTACAGAAGACTTCTTTATAGAGGAAGAAGCAACCTTTTTAGTACCCGCTACCACTCCTGGTGGGGGGGGTGCTCCCTTTGAATCAGACTTAGGAGGGGTAGACTCCTGGGGGGTAACTGACTCGGGGGGCACAGACTTGGAAGGTTCTGACACAAGAGGAGGGGATACAGTAGGCTGGGGGGACACAGAGACAGATACAGAAGGAATACTTACAGTCACAGGAGGGGTGGCCACAGGAACTGGAGAGGGATCCTGAGCAGGACCAGGGGAGTCGGTCACCGCAGAGGAGGATGGTACACCAGGGGCATCACCCTCCATCCCGTCCAGCCTTGACATGTCATCAATTACCTCCTTCTCCATATTGTGCCAGGCTTCAGGACATCTGCTATAGGGGTGGCCAAGGCGCAGGCACGTTGCACCTGATCATCTCGGTGCAGTCCTTGGCCATATGACCCTGACCCCGACACACTGAACATATCAAGGCTGAACAGGAAGAGCTCAAATGCCCCTTTTCTCCACAGCGGTGACACAGCTTCGGCTGACCAGGGTAGAAAATAGTCATCCTATCCCTCCCTATAAAAGCTGAGGAGGGCAGGTGACGGACAACATTCCCATCCCTGGCCAACCTGACTGTAACCGACCAACCCCCAGTCCAGATGTTACGCTCATCAAGTATTTTATCGGGCTTAGTCAATACCTCACCATAATTCTTTAACCAGACCTCTAGATCTCGAGCAGGAACACTCTCATTAGTGAGAATAATTGTGATTTTTTTCACTGTAGACCTTTGTGAAACTGCAACTGGGGTCAGACCTTCCCATTCGGGTCTTGACCTGCACCGAGCCTCATATCGCTCCCAGAACAGGTCAAGACCCTCTGGCCTGGTGAAACTAATAGTATATTCCCGGCTCCCAGCAACATGTATTAGGGCATACAGATCATTTGCCCCAAAACCCATCTCCAAAATCATGTCCACCACTGCACGCCGTGCTGGAGGGGTTGCACCACCTTCCCATTTAAGAATCACTACATTTCTTCTTGGACCCCCAGCAGAAGCCAGAGACCCAAGACCAGATCCCAGGGTGCTCAAGGTGGTAGGTCGCAGGGGGAAAACCCTCTTGGAGGCGGAGCTACCAGGAGCAGAGCGTACCACCTGAGCAAATGTAGGCTTATCAGGGCCAAGGCCCCACACTGATGTTACATTAGTCTGTACATTACAATTATTATTATCTGCTGGAACGGAGTTGGTAGGACTGTCCATCACACTTGTACTGGGATGATTTTTATCAGTCACACAAACATTCCCATTCCCATCAGGAATAATCACAGTTTCTGCTGCAATACCAGCTGTCTCCTGAAGCTGTGCTGTAGAGTCCTCAGCAGCTGTGGGGCAAACAGCTTTAGATTCAGCTAAAGGGGGGTTAATTGGCTCTGCTGAACGTTGCAGTTCATTTGCAGGAATGTCATTTTTTAAATGCAAACTTTGCTGTACTGCAGCATCAGCAGGCACAGCATTGCTACAAATGGGATTAGCAGCCTGATTGTCACTGGGCACATTGTCTGTATCAGTCACAGTGTTCACAAAAACAGTTTTATGCACCACATGGGGCTTGACAGGCTTTACCTTGTCAGGCATGTTATCAGTAATGTCCTCCTCATGGAACACCAACTGATCCTCCCGCATAGGAGACTCCATTGCCTGGATGGCCCTGAGCATGCCTCCTGAGTCCTGGGAAGGCATGGGGCTGCTTACCTCTACCTGAGGGGGCAGGGGGTCAGAACTGGGGGTCTCCTCCTCCACCTCCATCTTTGTCATCCTCGCAAACCTTTTATCATTGTAAAACTTTTCCTTAAATGGCCCATCTCTTCCTTCCATGATGGACACAATGGTCTCCTGATGTTCCACCCGGACCTTGGCCAGTTGGATCTCCGGATCCATGGACCCTCGTTTCTGGCTGTGCAAGCCCTCACGCTGCCTTCTCAAGCGCTTCAGCTCTGCTCTCAGTTTATAGAGCTTGTCTCTTTCTCTATTCAGGGCTTTAATCCCGGCCACCACTCGCTCCTGAATTGCCTCTGAGCCTTCATCCTTACCAGGGGCAGAAAGATCACAAGCCATGGTTTGTACAGAGGAAGGCATGTCACCTGATGGCCCAGGAGATGGCTGAGAGCTTCCAGCAGGAGAGGCCCTGCTGGCCTCCATGGCTTCCCCAGAAAGGGGCCAGGAGAGCTGGGATAGATTTCCTCACCAGTACCCTCTCACACGGATCTGCAGCAGCTCCAGACAGACAGCCTCCTCCTGACACACCTGTGCTCCAATGATGGGTGGGGCACTATTCCTCCCACTGACACCAATGATGGAACACTATTCCTCCCACTGACTTCAATGATGGAACACTATTCCTCCCACTGACACCACTGATGGGGCACTATTCCTTCCACTGACACCACTGATGGGGCACTATTCCTCCCACTGACACCAATGATGGGGCTCTATTCCTCCCACTGACACCAATGATGGGGCTCTATTCCTTCCTGTTTGGAGACCACTGCTCTAGGGTAAAAAGGTTGAGAAAGCCTGATCTAGAGGATCACCAAGACCGAGCCAGGCAACTGGCATCTTCAGAATATTACATAGCAACTGTGGAGGATGACGTTTCCCATGGGTTCATGAATCCTGCTTTTGGCCATACACCTGTTGGGCAATTTCAACCAGCATTTTAATCACAATAACCTTTCAATGAGATCCTTGCAACTTACCACCAGTGGTTTACATAGAAACCTAGAGGGCCCGTATAACGCTTGGGCAGTGCGCTAACACATGTCAGACGTCAACATGAGTTGCGTTAAGGCAGCCTATTGAAAATAATGTGTTGCCAATGCCTCAAAACCATCTGAAAATTGGACACATCTCAATAATTGTAACGCAATGAATTATTGAGTTCCCTTAAGGCTTATTTGCTTTGACTTGTTTTAAAGGGGCCCAGTAGAACCCCAGCTCGGTAGTACCCCTGTGTGGCAGATCCCCAGCTCATTAGTACTTTCGTTGAGCAGATCCCCAGCTCATTAGTACTCTCATTTAACAGATGCCCTGCTCAGTAGTAACCCCCAGCTCTGCTGATCCCCCACTCAATACTAACCCCCAGCTTTGCTGATCCGCCACTCAGTAGTAACCCCCAGCTCTGCTGATCCCCCACTCAATACTAACCCCCAGCTTTGCTGATCCCCCACTCAGTAGTAACCCCCAGCTCTGCTGATCCCCCACTCAATACTAACCCCCAGCTTTGCTGATCCCCCACTCAGTAGTAACCACCAGCTCTGCTGATCCCCCACTCAATACTAACCCCCAGCTCTGCTGATCCCCCACTCAATACTAACCCCCAGCTTTGCTGATCCCCCACTCAGTAGTAACCCCCAGCTTTGCTGATCCCCCACTCAGCAGTAACCCCCCGCTTTGCTGATCCCCCACTCAATGCTAACCCCCAGCTCTGCTGATCCCCCACTCAATACTAACCCCCAGCTTTGCTGATCCCCCACTCAGCAGTAACCTCCAGCTTTACTGATCCCCCACTCAATACTAACCCCCAGCTTTGCTGACCCCCCACTCATTAGTAACCCCCAGCTTTGCTGATCCCCCACATAGTAGTAACCCCCAGCTTTGCTGATCCCCCACTCAATACTAACCCCCAGCTTTGCTGATCCCCCACTCAGTAGTAACCCCCAGCTTTGCTGATCCCCCACTTAATAGTAACCCCCGGCTCTGCTGATCCCCAACTCATTAGTAACCTCCAGCTCTGCTGATCCTTCTCTCTGGTCCCTGCTTACCTCCCACTATATTGCTCCAATGCTGCTCACCATATGTGACATCTGCTAGCTTTTCCCGCTCTGGTCCCCCAGCTCTGCTGATCCTCTGCCGCTCAGTCCTCTCTCTCCAGTCCTTCTGCTCTTGGGTTCTCATGTTGCACACCATGTTGTGCAGTCTGCTGGATGCTCCCCTCTAGTTAGTAGTAACCCCCAGCTCTGCTGATCCTCTGTATAGAAGGAGAGAAAGGGGGAGGTGTTCTGTATTCCTGTCCATGGGTGACAATGCTGCTGCTCCATAAATGCAGTGAGTGAGGATGTCACCCTAGAACGGGAAGTGTGTTACTGGCAGGATCACCGGGTGAGACTAAAGGAAAAACGCCCCCCCCCCCCAAAAAAAAGTAATGAAGCCGCCCCATTCACAGCAAATTTTTCTGTAGTCCAAACATTTGCCATGGCCGCGGCTGGCTTTGATGCACGCGGCCTCCAAGTAGTCATCTCATACATCAGCTGTAGAGGTTATGGTGACACGGCGGAGAGATGAATTGAGCTTCAACAAGGCAATACTTGGCTACTTATTAACCCACCACAGCTGTATATTATCTACACGCTGACAACTGCTGCCGAAAAGATTACAGATTTACAGATTCTTAAAGGGGATCCAAGCCCAAAAATCTAAAGGTATTCTATTATAGCTTATCAGTCCCTAGATGTGGTGGCTGCATTAGTTTTCTATGTCCAGGCTTTTCTTTTCTCTTTTCTTTTCACCTGGTGATCCTGCCATTCACACGCTTGGTGACAACACTCTCTCACTGTACTGCCTATGGAGGAGTAGCGTTGTCACCCTAGGCTGCTTTCCTGATCTGGACTACAAACACCTCCCTTTCTCCATAACACAGGGTGGAGGTGTTCTGAAGTCATCAAAAATATCTGGGAACAATGTAACCAATGAGAGTGCAGGAAAGGAAGTTGTCAGCTGACAAGATCTCTAGCGTTTTTTTTGTTTTTTTCTTTGCACTTATTGAACAGATATAAGAAGACTCCCATAGGCCCCATTCACAATATGGGAACCTGCTTTCCCGCCCGCGTTTTTGGGCGTTTTTCACACAGTGCACATACAGCAGGACGTTCACGTGAATGGGCTGTCCTATCCGCGACAAACATGGCAAACAAGCTTACGTACCTTTCCAGGCGGTGAGCCTAATGCGTTCTTTTTAGAAAGCGTTTTGGTGCGTTTCTCCACGACAAAACGCGCGTCTGCTAGCCGTGTTTGGGTGCCCTTAAGAATTCAAAGCACTGCAACCACGAATCACATTTTCGCACGTTTTCCACGCATTGCCGGAACGTGCAGAGTGTGAATGGGGCCTTCATCGTGTTTTTAACAGACTTAAACAGAGAAAATAATAGCTCATTGGTAGAGTTTACATTAAAAGGTGTATCCAAATACCATAATATAACATAACCTAATATATAACATAATATTTTAATTTTATATAAGATATATACAATAATATAATATATAATATAACATAACCTAACATGATATAATTGAATCTAATATAACATCATATAATATATAACCTAATATAATAAAATATATATTATATTATATTATATATTAAATTATATTGTATTAGGTTATATATTATATTATATTAAATATAACATAAAACATCATATATAATATAACATAACCTAATATATAATATAATATAATATAATATAATATAATATAATATAATATAATATATATAACATAATTGTATATAACCTAATATAATATATTTTATATTAAATAATATTATAATAGGTTATATATTTTTTATATTATATCAATGTAACATAATATAAAATGATATATAATATAACATAACTTAATATATAATATAATATCATTTTATATACTGTAACCTAATATATAATATAACATGACCTAAAATATAATATAACATAATATCATTTAATATGACAATATATAATATAAAATCATATATAATGTATACTGTGTGTGTGTATATGTATGTATGTATGTGTGTATATATATATATATATGTGTGTGTGTGTGTGTGTGTATATATATATATATATATATATAGATATATATATATATATATATATATATATATATATATATATATATATATATATATATATATATATATATATATATATATATATATAGATATATATATATATATATATATATATATATATATATGGGAGAGAGAGAGAGACGCAGTATATATTATATATGATTTTATATTGTATATTATGTCATAATAAATGATTATGTATGTATTTATGTAGATAGACAGATAGATATAGATCTATATCTATATTATATAAAGTGTATATATATTATATCTAATATAATATACTGTGTGTGTGTGTGTGTATATATATATATATATATATATATATATATATATATATATATATATATATATATATATATATATATATATATATATATATATAAATAAATTTGGTCAATACATTCAAAGAAATACCGTTGATCCTGCCAGAAATCTGACGGGCTGTTAGCTTCCTGTGTTCCCTGATGCCGCTGACTTTTTTCAGTTACATTGTTCTCGGGTATCTCTGAGGACCAGCGGCGGCTGGTGTGTTTTTTTTTTTTTCTTGGGGAGGGCGGCAAACAACCACAATGCTGGTGTTTTTTTGTTTTTTTTGAAGGGGGGGGGGGGGGGGGTTAGATACATTTTAAATATTAATTTCATGTGGGTGAAATAAAAATCCAGTGCCAAGGTCTGCTGGCGGCATTTTCCTTTTTGTAAACGGAAAGTTTTGATGAAGGAAATTAAACAGCTGGGGGCGTATTTATTAAGCAATCAATCCGACAATCGGCAAACATTTACTGCGGGTAAATCTTCCCGGCATCTGTGTTTTTTTATTGGCAGTGATTTATTCAGGTCTCCGTTCACTTATCGCATCGCGAGAACGAGCGCTTGTGCGTCACGATTTTCTGGGTGCGATTCTGCGCGTCACATAGGGCCATCCCTTTCAGTTCAATGCTTGTTTATTGCCCAAAAAAAAAAAAAGAAACTCCTGCTCCTTTTCGGGCGGCAAACTTCATCTGATTTTTGAAGGCTTGCTAGGATTGCCGCGCGACAATAGCGGCAGAATCGCACTGCATTCCGTGCGCCATTGAAGTACGATTGCACCCAAACGCACGTCACGTGTTTTGCAGTGATTGCCATGCGATTTAGAACCGCGGGAAGAATCGCAGCAATTTTGCCCGCGATTCCAAATTGCAAAATGTAAACGGAGCCTTACTGCCGGAGAACGTTTGGTGAAAGTCGCATTCACTGCTTTATAACTAGGTCAGATTTTCAGAGGGAAAAAGTGCGATCAGATTGTGTTGTCGGAAATTCCGATCGTGCGTGGGCTCCATCGGACTTTTTCCGTCGGAATTTCCGACACACAAAGTTTGAGAGCAGGCTATAAAATTTTCCGACAACAAAATCCGATCGGTTCAATTCTGATCATGTGTACACAAATCCGACGCACAAAGTGCCACGCATGCTCAGAATAAATTAAGAGACGAAAGCCATTGACTACTGCCCCAATTATAGTCCCGACGTACGTGATTTACGTCACCGCGTTCAGAACGATCGGATTTTCCGACAACTTTGTGTGACCGTGTGTATGCAAGAAAATTTTGAGCCAACATCCGTCGGAAAAAATCCATGGATTCTTTTGTCGGAATGTCCGAACAATGTCTGACCGTGTGTACGGGGCATTAGCGTATCGGCAGACTCGCGCATTTTCCAGAATAGCGTCAAAATGCGCGACGCCCTTATTTCCTAATGGCACCCCCCAAACACGGTGTGATTTTGCAACAATTGTCGCGGGAGAAAACATGCAAAAACTGCAGCGAAACGCGTGGTGCCAAACGCGACTGGTTCAGTGCCAGTACTTGGCACGTGAGCTTTTTTTTGGTGCGTTTTTGGAGTGGAGGGTGATCCGTTCGTAAAACGAATGACGCCACTCCAAAAATGAGCAAAAACAAAAAAAAAAAAAGCGTGAAAAACGCGAATGCGGGAGCATCGCTCAAGTGTGAACGGGACCTTACCGATCCAAATGTGAGCGAGGAGCAGCTATGGCCAGCAGACCCCCCCACCAGTGGGTTGCTGTCAATCAGTTACACAATAGGAACTGCGATTACATAAACTCAGGGCGGCGTGACACAAGAAGGAAGAGGGACTGTTTGTGATCCTGTTAGAACGCGGCTGAGAAGGCGAAGAGTAAACAGCCGGCTGTGCAAATTGCGAGGACGTGCTAATTATTCGGAGGGGCTAATCAAGAAGCCTTCAGGGCGGCGAATACAATGGGCTCAGTCCTGGCAGAGCCTGAGGGACAGACGGGAGTCTGGGGTGGGGGGACGGGCCCTCATACTGACTAGACAGAGGACCTCTTAGGTTCATGAAGGTAGGTGCCCAGTGTGGCCTATGTGTGCTGTAAATGGGGGGCTCATTTATAAGAATAGGAAGTGAGAATGACGAAATTGGTTTTGTAACAGGATGACCAATTTCAGATACACTCACTTTTTACTGAATGAGGGGGATATTGGCTTGACAAAAATGACCTACTATTTTTTTAAATCTTTATTTAGCGTGTTTTTTGTATTATTTATTATTTTGTTGTATTTTTTGTTTATTTTATGGTATTTGTTTGTGTATTTCGGGTCATTTAGTTTATTTTTATTTTTTTATTTAGAGTTGTATGTTTTTATTTATTTATTTATTTATTTATCTATGCATTCATTTTATTTTTAATGCATTGTCCGTCATTCGATTTTTGTTTTTTATTTATTAAATGTATTTTGTTTTGTGTATTTTGCATTTCTTTTGACATACTATTTTTTAAATCTTTTTTTAGTGTGTTTTCTGTATTTATTATTTTATTGTATTTTTTGTTTATTTTATTGTATTTGTTTGTGTATTTCAGGTCATTTAGTTTATTTTTATTTTTTTATTTAGAGTTGTATTTGTTATATTTATTTTATTTATCTATGTATTCATTTTATTTCCGATGCATTGTCAGTCATTCAATTTTAGTTTTTTATTTATTAAATGTATTTTGTTTTGTGTATTTTTTTTTTGTTTGTTTTTTTTTATTTATTATTATTATTATTATACAGGATTTATATAGTGCCAACAGTTTACGCAGTGCTTTACAATATAAAAGGGAGACAATACAGTTATAATACAATAAGATACAGGAGGATTAAGAGGGTCCTGCTCAGAAGAGCTTACAATCTAATATGTTTATTTAGAGTTGTATGTGTTTTATTTATTTATCTATGTATTCATTTTATTTTCGATGCATTGTCAGTCATTCAATTTTGTTTTTTTATTTATTAAATGCATTTTGTTTTGTGTATTTTTTTTTTATTATTAATATTGAGAGTTTAGGTATAGTAAACATTCTTTGCTAATACTGTTTTCTGGTATACATCTCTCATTTAAAGTCCTTAAATAACCTCCCTATTTTGTTGACACTATGCTACAAATTCACACAAGTAACACTGTGCTTTATATCTTATGTGTCTAATCTTTACAGTGATTGGCCTCATTTAAAGTCCCCCTGACCCAATTCTCTTGTTTATTGTCAATCATTCTGTTTTGTTTTTGTGTGTGTGTGTATTGTGCAAATTTGAAAATACACGGAATATAGGTGCATGAAATCACACGTCAACGCACAAAGGAAATGCATGACAATGCACTTTCCTAACACTAGAAAGTTTGGACCTCCGTGCACACAAACACTAAGCTAAATGGGCCCCACTATGTTCTATTTATTATTTTGATCCCCTTATTTTATTTAGTGCTTTTTCTATGCATTTTCTGTCAATTCATTTTTTATTTAGTGTTCTATTGTATTTTTTATTTCATTTTTTTTGGTGTATTTGGGTCGTGTAACATTAATTTAGTGGGTTTTTTTTGTGTGTGTTTTTATTCTTTTTTTAGGGGTATGTTTTGGGCCATTTTTCCCCTTTTTTTGATGCATTTTGGGTCATTTCAATTTGTATTTAGTGCTCTATATTTTTTTTTTTTTTACATTTTTTGGTGTATTGTAGGGCATTTAGCTTTTTATTTAGTGTTATTTTTGTGTTTTTTGTTCCTTTGCTGATGTATTTTGGGTATTTTGTTTTGTTCCACCCTTACTAAGCATATTGTAGTAAAACGGAATGATCACTTATGAACAGTGTTGACCTGATAGAGTGTATCAATGTGGGAATTAATATCAGAATATTTCTTTTCTTTACAGCACTGGTAGTTTCACCCCACGTAGCACGCCCAGCAACTCCCCCGCTGTGCGGAGGCGTCTGGTCGCCAACGAATTGGAAAACATGGTGGAGAAGGGCTCCGAAGGCTCCAACGAGAGGGCCCCTGGAACGCTCACCCCGACTTCGCCTCCTCCCGGCACCCTGCCCATCAACCAGAGCAATGCCCAGCTGCCCACCCAAACCAACTCCCAGCCCGGGACACCCCTCCCCCCACAGTTCGGCGGACGGGGCTTTATACGGAACAGCAAGGTGGGTACACGGCATACCGCGCTAAATGCTTTTGGAGAAATATTGTTCAACCTGTTAGAGACTTGGGGTGTATCTGGTAATTCCCTGATCAGAATATGTGTTATCTATATCATTATTGATCATAATCTGTATTCTCTATATATCAGTACTGATCAGAATCTGTATTATCTATATATCAATACTGATCAGAATCTGTATTATCTATATATTGGTACTGATCAGAATCTGCATTATCTATATATTGGTAGTTTTTTGCAAGAAAATTACTTAGAACCCCCAAACATTTTATATATATATATATATATATATATATATATATATATTTTTTTTTTTTTTTTTTTTCTTAGCAGAGACCCTAGAGAATAAAACGGCAGACATTAATATTTGTTCGGCAATATTTTATGTCACACTGCATTTGTGAAGCGGTCTTTCAAATGCAATTCTGTTGGAAAAAATACACTTTTATAAAAAAAATTAAAAAAAACAGTAAAGTTAGCCCAATTTTTTTGTATAATGTGAAAGATGATGTTACACCGATTATATAGATACCTAACATGTCATTCTTGTAAATTGCGCATTTTGGTGACAAACTATGGTACTTAAAAGTCTCCATAGGCAATGCTTTAATTATTTTTTATAATGGTTACCAGTTTAGAGTTACAGAGGAGGTCCAGTGCTCGAATTATTGCTCCCGCTCTAACGTTCGTGGCGATACCGCACATGTGTGGTTTGAACTCCGTTTACATTCGCGGGCACGGGACGTATGCGTTCTCTTCTGTGCGCGAACACAGAGGAATGGGGCGCTTTACTTTCTTTTTTATTTTATTTTTAAAAAAAAATTACACTTTCCCTTTAAATTTTTTTTATAATGGTTACTAGTTTAGAATTAAAAAGGTCCAGTGTGGGAAATATTGTTCTTGCGCTAATGTTCGTGGCGAGACCTCACATGCGTTTACATTCACGGGCGCGGGACTTATGCGTTCACTTTTGTGCGCGAGCACAGAGGAATGGGGCGACTTACTTTTTATTTTTTTTTTTTTTTTTTACACTTTCCCTTTACATTTTTTTAGAAATTTATTTTATTTTAATGTTTTTTTTTTTTTTTACACTTTCCCTTTACATTTTTTTTTTTTTGATCACTTTTATTGCTGTCACAAGGAATGAAAACATCCCTTGTGACAGTGTTAGTCACGTGTCAGGTAATTTTATGGAGGAATCTGGAGTCTATAAGACCCTAAATCCCTCCTTTGCACTTTGCAGCCAAGTTTGGCTGTTTTTGGATACTAATAATTTAAAAAAAAAATCTGGCGCCTTTAAGGCTTCAGTAATTCTGAAGTGAAGTCATGACGGCGCTTCCGGGTTACCAGATCCGAGACCCGATCAAAGCCGATTCCGGCCACCCCCGGCCGATGTGTTGGCTGTTCGCTCGGGCCTCCCGGTGGGACGGGAGAGCCCCGGGTGGATCTGCGGAAGGCAGAAGGAGTTTAAAAAAGTTAAAAAAAATGTAAAACTAGGCCTTTATTTAATTTACAACTAGAAGCCTAATTTCAGTGTCCTAATAAATGGAACATCAGCAAAATACTGTATCAAATATGTAGCACTTTAGAGTACTGTATACTTACAGTGAGAAGGCGCCCTCTTGTGGTTAAGACAATATTTGTTACCTGCACTTTCTGAAATGCTGTTTCCTGACTGTCTCCGGCCTCAATCTTCATGACATCAAAAATACTGAAGCCACAGGATCAACATGACAGCCATGAGAGGATTTATGTTTTTTTTTCTGAATATAAAGTAGTCAATAATGTTTGTTCCCGGTGACTGATGCAGTCTTTTGATGATCTGGTATTAATCGTCTATTTTTCTCCTTTTTTTTTGCAGAAGATGCAGAGCTGGTACAGTGTAAGTATCTGGGTGTCCTCCTGTCCATCTTATCGCATGGCCCACCCACCCTCGCACAACTATACCTAAAAAGGTCATCTCTAATGTTAGATTCTAGTACAAGCACCTAAAACCTCACCACAATCTCCTTCAGACCTCCCAACATTTATGTAGTGCAAGTGCCTGTCTGATTGGTTCCAAACACATAAAGGTGGGCGGGGTCACCCAAAACTCCCAGGTGTGCAGGATCAGAGTCAGGTATATCAACGAGAGGAGGAGCTGGGAACACACAAAGGTGGGCGGGGTCACCCAAAACTCCCAGGTGTGCAGGAACAGAGTCAGGAATATCAAGAAGGGGAGGAGCCCGGAACACACAAAGGTGGGCGGGGTCACCCAAAACTCCCAGGAGGACAGGAATATCAAGGAGGGGAGGAGCTGGGAACACACAAAGGATGTGGGGGACACACAACTCCCAGGTCTGCGAGAACAGAATCAGGAATATTAAGGAGGGGAGGAGCTGGGAACACACAAAGGATGTGGGGGACACACAACTCCCAGGTCTGCGAGAACAGAATCAGGAATATCAAGGAAGGAAGGAGCTGGGAACACACAAATCTGAGAGTGCAGGATCAGAGTCAGGAATATCAAGGAGGGGAGGAGCCGGGAAAACACAAAGATGGGCGGGGTCACCCAAAACTTCCAGAAGGGCAGGAATAGAATCAGGAATATCAAGGAGGGGAGGAGCCGGGAACACACAAATCTCCTGAGTGTGCAGGATCAGAGTCAGGAATATCAAGGAGGGGAGGAGCCGGGAACACACAAATCTCCTGAGTGTGCAGGATCAGAGTCAGGAATATCAAGGAGGGGAGGAGCCGGGAACACACAAATCTCCTGAGTGTGTAGGATCAGAGTCAGGAATATCAAGGAGGGGAGGAGTCGGGAACACACAAAGGCACACAAAACTCCCCAGGTGTGCGGGAACAGAATTAGGAATATCAAGAAGGGGAGGAGCTGGGAATACACAAAGGTGGGCGGGGTCACCCAAAACTCCCAGGTGTGCAGGAACAGAATCAGGAATATCAGGGAATAGAGGAGCTGAGAACACAGAAAAGAGACATGGTCAACCAAAGCGCATAGGCATGCAGGATCAGAGTCATTATTATCAAGGAGAGGAGGAGCTGAGAACACACAAAGGTGGGTGGGGAAACCCAAAACTGCCAGCTCAGCAGGAATAGAGTCAGGAAAATCAGGGAAAGCAGGAGGTGGGAACACACAAAAGGTGGACGGGGACACCAAAATCTCCTGAGTGTGCAGGATCAGAGTCAGGAATATCAAGGAGGAGGAGGAGCTGGGAACACACAAAGGTGGGCGGGGTCACCCAAAACTCCCAGGTGTGCAGGAACAGAGTCAGGAATATCAAGAAGAGGAGGAGTTGGGAACACAGAATCGGTGGATGTGGATACTCAGAGTCAGGAACATCAGAGAGATCTCACTGGTGGAGCATTCAAGCCCCCTAAGGTTTTGGGGGCTGACTTAGCTTACCAGACTCCACCTTTATTTAAACTTTTACTTTTGGATGGACTTGCCCTTTAAGGTTCAGCTTACTCTACTCACACATATATCTAAAATTTTACAAAGTCCAGTAGATACATTTTAAAAGCATAGGCCGCTATTCTTTGACCTCCTCTGATTTTTTTTTTTATGTGTCCCGTAGATGTTGAGCCCGACCTACAAGCAGCGAAATGAAGACTTCCGCAAGATCTTCAAGAAGCTGCCGGATTCCGAGCGTCTAATTGTGGGTGAGTGGCAGTATTGCCAGAGTCGTGATCTCACCCTACATCATATACACTATAATACTAATCTCTGTACTCCTCCATCCCCACCCACCAGATTACTCGTGTGCGCTCCAGAAAGACATCCTCCTCCAGGGAAGACTCTACTTATCGGAGAATTGGATCTGTTTCTATAGCAATATTTTCCGCTGGGAAACCACGGTGAGTGCGGCTCCAGCCGACGCATTTTTTTTTTTTCCCCTTCTTCGGGTTTTGATATAAGTGTTTAAACAACAGCTGTGAAAATTGCCGAGCGACTCGCGGGAACGGCAGGAGAAGTCGAACGCTGGAATAAATTCTAGCTGAGCTAATCGGGGTTTGTACTGTAGTGTGTTAAGTGGCAGAACGATATTGTAGTAAGGTAATTCCATCGTTATTTAATAAAGGTATTTCTACAGGGCCAACAATTTCCACAGAGCTTTACATATTGTACAGGCCCATCGGTTCCTAACCCCCCCCCCAAGGAGCTTACAATCTAAAGTCCTTATTTCACATGCATATACTAGGGCCAGTTCAGACAGGAGCCACCTAACCCACCAGCGTGTCTTTGGAGTGCGGGAAGAAACCTATGCAAGGGCAGCATGCAAACTCCATGCAGATGGTGTCCTGAAGGGGTACAAACTGGGGACCCCAAATGTGTGTTCTGGATAGAGCAGGAAACAGTCACAGCCTCTTTGGGCTGGACAGGGCTGCAGTTAGAAACCACGGGGGCTCCATACATAGAACCTGACATTGAGCCCCGTGCAGCCAATGCTTCAGGTATGAATGAACACAGTGAGTGATCGGTTACGATCACTCATTGTGTTCATTCAGGAAAGAAAGGGGCTGGTCAATATGACATATTTACCGGGCCCTTCCCCCACTCTCCATCTTGAAGGATCCTATTGTGTGCTTGCAGCTGCCAGCAGGAAGGAGAGGCGGGAAGCCAGCAGCACTGCGGGAGTATGGGGGCACACAGGGGGTCCTGGGCAATAGGGGGAAGCGTATGGGGCACAGGAAGTGTTATCGGTGTGGCGGGGGGGGGGGGGGGGGTTGGGCAATTACTGGAACTGATCCAATGTATGGCTCTCTCTGCAGCAGCTGAAAGCCAATGGGAGGGAGAGGTGAAGACGCCTACTTTCAGCTGCTGCATACAGGGGATTGGTTCCAGTAATTGCCCCCCTGCAACACCAATCATCCCTGCCCACATCCAATTTACCCTGTTGCCAATGCTTCAGGTATGAATGAACACAGTGAGTGGTCGGTTACGATCACTCATTGTGTTCATTCAGGAAAGAAAGGGGCTGGTAAATATGGCATATTGACCAGACCCTTCCCCCCACTCTCCATCTTGAAGGATCCTATCAAGTGCTTGCAGCTGCCAGCAGGAAGGAGAGGAGGGAAGCCAGCAGCACTGCAGGGGGTATGGGGGCACACAGGGGGTCCTAGGCAATAGGAGGTAACGTATGGGGCAAAGGAAGGGTGATCGGTGTGGTAGGGGGGGGATTACTGGAACTGATCCAATGTATGGCTCTCTCTGCAGCAGCAGAAAGCCAATCAGAGGGAGAGGAGAAGATGCCTACTTTCAGCTGCTGCATACAGGGGATTGGTTTCAGTAATTGCCCCCTTGCAGCACCAATCATCCCTGACCACATCCAATTCACCCTGTTACATAGTTACATAGTAGGTGAGGTCGAAAACAGACACAAGTCCATCAAGTCCAACCTATGTGTGTGATTATATGTCGGTATTACATTGTATATCCCTGTATGTTGTGGTCGTTCAGGTGCTTATCTAATCGTTTCTTGAAACTATTGATGCCCCCCCGCTGTTGCCTGGGCCCCCCTGCTGGCCCAGGCTCCATACAGGAGGGACCGATGGTACCCCCTTATCCACGGCCCTGGGGCTGGAGTTTGGCTTTAAACGTCCTCAGATGGGCACAGAAGAGACTCCCAAACTCTGCACAACCAAGTGGAACGCGTAACGAATAGTGACAAGCTTGGGTTCTAGCTTGGGTTTGGTCCAGACCCAAGATCGGCCCAAACCCAGAAGTAAGCTGTCATTACTGGACCAATAAGCTATGAGCAGGAGATTTCTCACCCCGCAGCTGGCATACACAATGGGGCAGGGATGTCTGTGAAACCATAGATTTAATATGGGTATGGAAGCTCCCAACCACAGCTCAGCAATGGCGGCTGACTTCCAGGTTCGACAGAACCCAAGCTCATCCCTAGTGATGAATACTAGATACAGCTTTGCTGAGCTGGCTTAGAATATCCACCTAGCTGCAAACGTTTTTTAAAAGGGGGAGATACCCTTTAAGTACACGAGGAGACATGGCGTGAAAAGTGAACTTTAATTATTTTTTTTGGAATTGCAGATCACTATCCAGCTGAAGGATATCCGATGCATAAAAAAGGAAAAGACGGCGAAACTGATTCCCAACGCCATCCAAGTTTGCACTGAGAATGAAAAGGTGAGCGGCCGCAACACTTGTCCACCTTGAATCACATTTAAAGAGACCAGAATATTTATTGATCACACTGTTATTGTAAAGTTTGCTTATCAGGAGATCACATATAGATGGGGAAGCGGCCAATCACAATGGCTGTCTTGGGCTTCTAGACACGGAGTATCTTACTCAGCTACTCTTCTGTATATGGCCACAGGTTGGTAACCGTCACACCTATATAAACTTTTTGGATATTCCAAAACCATGGCCATTAATATGAAGCTCCCCACTCTTCCCATGGCTATTATTATAGAGTTGCTCCCTCCCCCATGACTATTGTTATGAAGGTGCCCCCTCCCCCCATGGTCATTAATATAGAGCTCCCCCTCTTCGTGGCTATATCATCCTTCACTCTTCCGGTAAGACTTTCTACAAGATTTTGAAGGGTGTCTGGGAATTTGGCCCATTTGCGAGGTCAGGTGCTGATGTCGGGTGAGAAGACCTGGCTCACCATCGGTATTCCAGTTCATCCCAAAGGAGTTCAGTAGGGTTGATGTCAAATCATGTCTTTATAGAGATGTTGGTTGGGAAGACCTAACTAATTTCAATTAATTCCAAAGGAGTTCAGTAGGTTTGAGGTCAGGGCTCTGTGCAGGACACTCCAGTTCCTCCACACCAAACTGGTCAAATCATGTCTTTATAGAGATGTTGGTTGGGAAGACCTAACTCATTTCAATTAATTCCAAAGGAGTTCAGTAGGGTTGAAGTCAAGGCTCTGTGAAGGACACTCCAGTTTCTCCAGACCAAACTCATGAAACCATGTCTTAATAGAGTTAACGTTGTACTTGACTTGAGACTGGGGCGGAGGTTCACCTTCCAGCAGGAAAACGACCCGAAACATACAGCCAGAGCTACAATGGAATGGTTTAGATCAAAGCATATTCATGTGTTAGAATGGCCCAGTCACAGTCCAGACCTAAATCACATTGAGAATCTGTGGCAAGACTTGAAAATTGCTGTTCACAGACGCTCTCCATCCAATCTGACAGAACTTGAGATATTCTGCAAAGAAGAAGAATGGGCAAAAATGTCCTCTCTAGATGTGCAAAGCTGGTAGAGACATCCCCCAAAAAGACTTGCAGCTGTAATTACAGAGAAAGGGGGTTCTACAAAATATTGACTCCGGGGGGCGCCATACAAATGCCCCCCCCCCACACTTTTCACATATTTATTTGTAGCAAAATGTTGAAAACCATTTATCATTTTCCTTCCACTTCACAATTACGTGCCACTTTGTGTTGGTCTATCACATAAAATCCCAATAAAATACATTTACGTTTTTGGTGGTAACATAACAAAATGTGGGAAATCTCAAGGGATATGAATACTTTTTCCAAGGCACGGTATCTTTGGATCATACAGACAGTGAGTACGGAGTATCTTTGTCCCTTTGGACACTCCTGATCTGTGACAATGGTGGATTATGCTCCGCTCGGGTATTAGTTCTCTCCCCCATGTCATGGTACGATAGCTGCACCCTCTGGTTCAGTAAGATCACAGGGATCAGCGGGACATCCTCTCCGGTTATCAGTCCCTCTCTCGGGATAGATAGTCCTTATCGCTGGCTCGGACTGGCTCCGGTGAACTTTACTCTCGGTGTGACTATCAGCACATTGTTATCAGCACAATGCCAGGTTCAGTTTTCATCTCTCCTGGTTGCAGTGTGGAGCTGAGTACCCGACCCCCCCGGCGCTGCCCACACCTCCCCCGTCCAGGTATCTCCCATGGATTCTGGGGGTGGGGGGGGGGGATAGACTTCGCTTGTGGTGGGTGCTCGGAGGACAAGAATATTAACCCTCAATGCTCCTGTATGGTGTTCACTATCGGATCTCTCAGAACTCACCATTCCACCTATTTGTGTTGCAGCATTTCTTCACGTCGTTCGGGGCCCGGGATCGCTCCTTCCTGCTGATATTCCGCCTGTGGCAGAACGCACTTCTAGATAAGGTAAGAAAGTACCCCGGACCTTCTACTTTTCAAATATTAAAGCAGAAAACAAATGAAAGTGTTACTAAACCCACAACAGTAACATCAGTCTTTATATGGAGTAAAGCATGCTTGTTCTACTCACTGTGGGACCTAAGGGGTTAATCCTCTACATTGTGTAAAAAAGCCTGTTTAATCCTGTCTTCTCTGATCCTCCCCTTCCTCCACTATCCCCAATCCATCTCCAGGTAGTACAGAGCCTTGGTGGGTACTCTGTACATGCTCAGTTTGGTGTGTATTGCTAGAGAGTTTTTTTTTTTCTTGGGAAAGTGCATGTGATCAGCACAGGGCCAATCAGCACTGTCCAGACAGAGGGTCGGGGGCCTTTATACTCAAAGGACGATCAGGGGAGAATGAAAACTCCTCCTACAAGCTTTAACCAGACACTGATAGAAGGCACAGGACTGCTATATACTGCTGATGAGAAAAGGTATTTAGCAGTTTATATTTACTAAAATAATTGCATTTCCGTGTTCTGTGTACTGTGGGAGACCAGATATAATGAATGCAGAGTCCTGGGGAGACCAGATATAGTGAATGCAGAGTCCTGGGGAGACCAGATATAGTGACTGCAGAGTCCTGGGGAGACCAGATATAGTGAATGCAGGCTCCTGGGGAGACCAGATATAGTGAATGCAGAGTCCTGGGGAGACCAGATATAGTGAATGCAGAGTCCTGGGGAGACCAGATATAGTCAATGCAGGCTCCTGGGGAGACCAGATATAGTGAATGCAGAGTCCTGGGGAGACCAGATATAGTCAATGCAGGGTCCTGGGGAGACCAGATATAGTGAATGCAGGGTCCTGGGGAGACCAGATATAGTGCGCATTAATTAGGGGGGCGGCGCCCCTTATGAGCTGCCGCCACTGTCAAAGAGGCTTCTCGGAGCATTTCCTATTTTTTTTATCCAGCATCCTGTAAGGCTCCATTCACATCAGTGCATTTTGGGAACACACCCGTTCTCTCACGCGCAAAAAAAACAAAGAAAAAAACAAGTCGGTTCATTGCTAATGACACCCCAAACGTGCCGAGCAGATGTAAGTTTTGCCACGTACAACAAAGTTTGACGCCCGTTGGGCGGGCCATTGAAACCAATAGGCTTCCCTATGCGTGAAAAATGTTCAAAAACGCACGCTTGCAGTACGTTGGCTGTAAATGGAGCCTCGGGGGGGGGGGGGGGGGGGTTTAAGTGGGGGTTTACTCAACTCGGCAACAATCGACGGTGGAGGGGGGAGGGGCATGGTAAATAATTACAAACAGAATACGGCTAATAAAATTATACCGCCACTAAAACAAGCAGTTTCTGTTTACGTGGAGATAACATCGGAGCGCCGCTGGAAGCAGCTCTGATCTTCGTCAGCGATGTCAACGCAGGATGAAGGTGAGACAAAGCAGACGCAGCACGAGGCGGGTTAGATGAGGTCGGCGCGATCGACGCTACAGAACCTGCCAGCCAATACTGCGACTTACAACTTCGGCCCTCCTCTCCTGGACTAAAAGGGTGCTTACTCTGATTTCACCGCACACTGTGAGCTTCTCACCATGTGCATTTAGAAGCTGCAGCCAGTCAGAGAGAGCCCCGCCTCGTTTCCTGGCTTTAGCTGTTTCCTTATGAACTGTTGCTGAGATTGTGATTCCCAAATGACCATATATGGTCCTGCTGTTTAAAAAATGGACTTCGACCTTCCCTTCAGTCTTGCACAAGTTGTACCAGGTCCTCTCCTGGACTAAAATGGCTTCCTCTGATTTCACCGCACACTGTGAGCTTCTCACCATGTGCATTAGCACACCTCCCTACTTTTTGAGATGGGAATGAGGGACACCTATCAGCAAAAGTATGCAGGCATAGGACACACCCCTGGCCACGCCCCCTTAAAGGAGAATTGTACAAAAAAAGAAGATTGGTTAAACCCACAAGTGCTTTTTTTTTTTTTTTTACTACTATTCCTTTATATCGGCTTTTGTAATGGACAAATGCAGCAATTTAGAAATCGGATGAAAGGTTTAGCTCTGGGAAACACTTTTTGATAGATAAAAAGTGCATTTTATATAGATTGTGATTCCCAAATGACCATATATGGTCCCGCTGTATAAAAAATGGACTTCGACCTTCCCTTCAGTCTTGCACAGTTGTATCGGCTCCTCTCCTGGACTGGCTTCCTCTGATTTCACCGCACACTGTGAGCTTCTCACAACATTCATTAGAAGCTGCAGCAAGTCAGATAGAGCCCCGCCTCATTTCCTGGCTGGAGGACCTCCAGCATCCTCCTGGGCATGGGTGCTCAACCTGTGGCCCCCCAGCTCTTGCAGAATTCCAGGTCCCATGAGGCATTGCAAGGCAGACAGTTGCAAGCAGGGCCGGGGTGGGCGGGAGGGGAAGCTGCCCCGGGCGCAATGTTTTATTGCAGGGATGGGGGCGCCCTAACCCTTAGAGAAGAGGGGGTGTGGGCGCAGTTTGGCATCTTGGCCCTGGGTGCTGGATGGCCTTGTCCCGCGGCTGGTTAAAAGCATGACTCCCAAAGGCAGAGGCATGATGGAACTTGTAGTTCTGCAACAGCTGGAGGGCCGCAGGATGAGCACCCATGCCAGGCGGTCTAGCCCTTTCCTTCCTGGCCTTAATGTCCCTGCCCCACCCCAATCGCTGAGGCATTTTGATTTTTGCATTGGGGGGGAGGGCTCTTGAGAGGAGTACTGAGAGAGGGTGCTGTGATGTTTGCTATGTACAGCCCCTCCCACCAGCCATGATCTGCCTGCATTGCATAGAGAAGCACAGAGCCACCGGTGATGACATCACTGGGTCTAAAAATAAGATATTTATTGCAAATGGAAAGGTTTTATTTCAAATTAGTAGTATATTGATGACGGGGGGGGGGGGGGGGGGGGAGGGAGGAACCGGGAAGGTAAAATATAACAGGATTAAACTTCAGCTTTAATTGCAACCTTTCCAGGCCATTTCCATATTCCTGAGCACTGAGTGTGCATTATAGGGGGAACTTTGACCTCATGTGATAAGATAATTCTCAATACAGAAGCCCAAGGACATTCCCGGTCACCCTCGGATGATGGGGACCCTGATCCTGTGATCGGCAGGCGAAGATAGAGTGTTATCAGTGATCGTTTTTAGTTAAAGTGTTACTAAACCCAGGAGCCTGCATTCACTATATCTGGTCTCCCCAGGAGCCTGCATTCACTATATCTGGTCTCCCCAGGACCCTGCATTCCCTATATCTGGTCTCCCCAGGACCCTGCATTCACTATATCTGGTCTCCCTAGGAGCCTGCATTCACTATACCTGGTCTCCCCAGGACCCTTCATTCACTATATCTGGTCTCTTCGGGAGCCTGCATTCACTATATCTGGTCTCTTCGGGAGCCTGCATTCACTATATCTGGTCTCCCCAGGAGCCTGCATTCACTGTATCTGGTCTCCCCAGGAGCCTGCATTCACTATATCTGGTCTCTTCGGGAGCCTGCATTCACTATATCTGGTCTCCCCAGGACCCTGCATTCACTATATCTGATCTCTTCGGGAGCCTGCATTCACTATATCTGGCCTCCACGGGACCCGGCATTCACTATATCTGGTCTCCCCAGGAGCCTGCATCCACTATATATGGTCTTCCCAGGACCTGACATCCACTATATCTGCTCTTCCCAGGAGCCTGCATTCACTATATCTGGTCTCTTCGGGAGCCTGCCTTCACTATATCTGGTCTCTCGGGAGCCTGCATTCACTATATCTGGTCTCTTTGGGAGCCTGCATTCACTATATCTGGTCTCTTCGGGAGCCTGCATTCACTATATCTGGCCTCCCCAGGACCCTGCATTCACTATATCTGGTCTCCACGGGACCCGGCATTCACTATATCTGGCCTCCTCAGGACCCTGCATTCACTATATCTGGTCTCCCCAGGAGCCTGCAGTCACTATATCTGGTCTTCCCAGGAGCCTGCAGTCACTATATCTGGTCTTCCCAGGACCCGACATTCACTATATCTGGTCTCCACGGGACCCGGCATTCACTATATCTGGTCTCCCCAGGATCCTGCTAAATACCTTTTCTCATCAGCAGTATATAGCAGTCTTGTGACTTCTATCAGTGTCTGGTTAAAGCTTGTAGGAGCAGTTTTCATTCTCTCATGATTGTCCTATGAGGCTGCAGGACCCCTGACCCTCTGTCTGGACAGTGCTGATTGGCCCTGTGCTGATCACATGCACCCTCCCAAGAACAAATAAAAAAAAAAACTCTCTAGCAATACAAACCAAACTGAGCATGTGCAGCCTGACTCCATAGACTCTGTGTTGTCAGGAAATTATTAGGGGACAGTGAAATAAGGGAAGGATCAGAAAAGACAGGATCAAACAGCCTTTTTGCACAATGCAGAGGATTAACCCCTTCCACAGTGAGTATAACAAGCATGCTTCGCTGCATGGGTGCTCAACCTGTGGCCCTCCATCTTTTGCGGAACTACAAGACCCATCATGCTTTTGCCTTTGGGAGTCATGCTTGTAACTGTCAGCCTTGCAATGCCTCATGGGATTTGTAGTTCTGCAAAAGCTGGAGGGCCACAGGTTGAGCACCCATGCTTTACTGCAAATACACACTGATTTTATTGTTGTGGGTTTAGTAACACTTTTAAAGGGGTTGTAAACCCTCGTGTTTTTTCACCTTAATGCATTAAGGTGAAAAAACACCTGGCAGCGACTGCCCCCCCTGTTTTACTTACCTGAGCCCTGGAATATCACACACCAGAGACACGCTCTTCCTCTGCCCGGGGTTCTTAGCTCTTGATTGGCTAGATTGATAGCAGCGCAGCCATTGGCTCCCGCTGCTGTCAATCAAATCTAATCAATCAATCAATCAATCAAATCCGGCATTTGTGTCTACGGATGCAAATGCTGGACTCGGGAGAACGCTTCTCCTAGGGGGTCATCAGTGTGGGGAGGAGCCGCAAGAGCCACCGAGGGACCCCAGAAGAGGATGTTTGGGGCCACTCTGTGCAATACGAGCTGCACAGTGGAGGCAAGACCCCCGATCCCTTCATAAAGTGTACCTGTCACTGCCTATTACTGTCACAAGGAAGGTTTACATTCCTTGTGACAGCAATAAAAATGCTAAAAAAAATAAATAAATAAATAAAATCAACAGTGTAAAATAACAAATGAAAAAACAAATAAAAAAAAAATAAAAAAAGAAAGAGCCCCCGTTCCCCACGCAAAGGCAAACACACGCGTTTTCCCCAAAAAGTTGCATTTGAAAAACCGCTGTGCAAATACTGTGTGACATAAAAAAAGTGCAACACCCGCCGTTGCATGGGCGTGCGCAGTAATAAAGCGTGACATGTTTGGTATCTTATATAAATAAAAAGAATCGCGCTAATTCACGAAAAATTCCATATACATTTTGGTATCTTATTTACCTGGCGTAACATCATTGCCTATATTTTACCAAACAATTCGGTATTGTATTGTGTATCTATTTACTCATTAAAGTGTATTTTTTCCCCAAAAATTGCATTTGAAAAACCGCTGAACAAATGCCATGTGACATAAAAAAAATTCCAACACCTGCCGTTGCACGGGTGTGCGCAATTTTAAAGCATGACATGTATGTTAGGTATCTATTTACTCGGCGTAATATCAACTTCTATATTTTACCAAACAATTGGGTACTATATTGTTTTTTCATTAAAGTGTATTTTTACCCAAAAAATAGCATTTGAAAACGTGATATTAAAATAATGGAAACCCCCGCCGTTGCACGGGAGTGCGCAATTTTAACCGCTTCAATACCGGGCCTATTCTGGCATTTCTCTACTTCATGTAAAAATCATTATTTTTTTGCTAGAAAATTACTCAGAACCCCCAAACATTATATATGTTTTTTTAGCAGACACCCTAGGGAATAAAATGGCGGTCATTGCAACTTTTTATCTCACACGGTATTTGCGCAAAAAATTTTCAAACGCCTTTTTTTTGGGAAAAAAAACGTTTTCATGAATTAAAAAATAACAAAACAGTAAAGTTTGCCCAATTTTTTTGTATAATGTGAAAGACGATGTTACGCCGAGTAAATAGATACCTAACATGTCACGCTTTAAAATTGCGCACAATCACGGAATGGCGCCAAACTTCATTACTTAAAAATCTCCATAGGCGACGCTTTAAAATTTTTTACAGGTTACCAGTTTAGAGTTACAGAGGAGGTCTAGTGCTAGAATTGTTGCACACGCCCTAACGCACGCGGCAATACCTCACATGTGTGGTTTGAGCGGCGTTTACATATGTGGGCGGGACTTACGTGTGCGTTCGCTTCTGATCGCGATCTCCCGGGGACAGGGGCGTTTAAAAAAAAAAAAAATATTATTTAATTTTTTTTTTTACTTCATTTTTGTTTATTTTTACACTTTTTTTAACATTTTTTTTTTTAAATTACTTTTATTCCTATTACAAGGAATGTAAACATCCCTTGTAATAGGAATCTATGTGACAGGTCCTCTTTATGGAGAGATGTGGGGTCAATAAGACCCCACATCTCTCCTCTAGGCTGGAAAGCATGAGATCGGAAAAAAAAAATTTACCGATCTCATGCTGACAGCCGCGATCGCGGCTTCGGTTAGTTCCGGGTACCCGGGCGTGACGTCATAACGACGCGCCGGGGCCTCCCACGGTCATAGAGATGACTGGTGACCATCTGGTCACCAGTCATCTCTATCGTCAACATCCGGCGCCGGCCGATTCATTCTCCGGGCCCCCGATGGCACGGGAGAGCCCGGAGAAGCACCGGATGGCGGCGGGAGGGGGGGGACGTCCCCTCCCGTCGCCTATAAGAACGATCAAGCGGCGGAACTGCCGCTATGATCGTTCTTATCGTGCACAGAATCGGCAGCTGAAAAGAATGATATCTGAATGATGCATCTAGCTGCAAGCATCATTCAGATATCACCCCACAAAGAGGAGGACGTCATTTTACTATATTAACATATTTACATTTTAACTCATTAAAGTGTATTTTTTTTGCCCCCAAAAAATTGTGTTTGAAAAACTGTTGCACAAATGCCATGTGACACGAAAAATTGCAACACCCACCCAAAAAATTGGGTTATGTATTGTTATTTTTTTTTTTTTTGTGGTTATGTATTGTTATTTTATTGTTATTGGGTTATGTATTGTGTTATTTTTTTTTTAAAAGCAACATCTATACATCTGTACAGACAGGGGAGGGAAGAGGTTAATGAGTTTCGTACTATAAGGGTCCATACCAGACGAATCTGACCACGGACCAAAGAAGTTGCACATTAGGACAATTTCCAGGCATATTACGAGCTCAGCATTTAGAGGCTGGAAAAAAAAAAACCCTTCTGGTTTGCATTTCTTATTGAAGCTTTTTGGCAGAAAAAAACGCTAGACACGCCTAAATTCTGTACAAAAGCATTAATTTCTGCCAAGGGATCTAGCTGCCTGCTCCTTTATATATACATATACATATACATACTATATATATATATATATATATATATATATATATATATATATATATATATATATATATATATATATATATATATATAATTATTTTTTTTAAAAGCCCAGTGTGCACGAGTCCAACATGTACATGCTCAAGACCAAACTGCCAACCCCATCGGGCACACCTAAATACCCCATCAAATGGTCAGGTGTGCTCAATCAGCTGGGCAGCCACTTCCTCCACACATGGTTCACATCTTGCAAAAAAGATATAATGTAGAAGTGTATACAAGCAAAAATGTAACATTAATCACAAAAACAACCAGATAAAAATACAACAGATACAACAAGCTACTGGGGTAAATGTCTTGATGGTGCTAGACAGAGGTCCTGTAAACACACCTTTACCATATATCAAAATACAAAAAGAAAACAAAAATATACATAACAAAATAAAAATACCTTTACTTTACTATATATCACAAGAAAATAATAAAAATATAAACATAAAATAAAAATAAATACAATTATAAATAATATGTAATACAGCTAAATAAATAAATGATAATAATATAATAAAGTACATAATATTGAATAGTAATAATAAAAATAAATAATAATAAATAAAAGAAATGGAAAAAATATCATAACCAAATAAACACACCTTTACCATATATCAAAATACAAAAACAAAACATAAATTGCATAACAAAATAATCACTTGACCCCCGGGCCTTTTCTGGCACTTTTTGTTTAGATGTAACAATCCGTATTTTTTACTTGAATTTTTTTTAGAACTCCCAAACATTATATATATATATATATATATATATCTATATATAGATAGATATAGATAGATATATATAGATATAGATATAGAGATAGATAGATAGATAGATAGATAGATAGATAGATAGATAGATAGATAGATAGATAGATAGATATATCTCTATCTATCTATCTATCTATCTATCTATCTATCTATCTATCTATCTATCTATCTATCTATCTATCTATCTTTCTATCTATCTAATTTTATTTTATTTATTTTTTTAAAGCAGAGGCCCTAGAGCAGTGATGGGGAACCTTGGCACCCCCAGATGTTTTGGAACTACATTTCCCATGATGCTCAGGCACTCTGCAGTGTAGTTTCGCATCATGGGAAATGTAGTTCCAAAACATCTGGGGTGCCAAGGTTCACCATCACTGCCCTAGATAATACATCGGTGGGTTTTGCCATTTTTTTTAATGTCGAATGGTATTTGTGCAGCAGTTTTTTAAACGCAGTTTTTTCAAACAATACGTTTTATTTTTTTGGTTTTTTTTCAATGCAAAAGAACACAATACATAATACAAATGCTTTCATTAAATATAAAAGATGATGTTACACCGAATAAATAGATACCAAACATGTCACCTTTTGCAATTGTGCACATCAGTGCAACAGCGACAAACAACGTAAGTTTTACTATCTAAAGGGGATATTTTAAAAGCCCTTACAGGTTACCACTTTAGAGTTACAGAAGAGGTCTGGTGCCAGAATTCCTGTCCATGATCTGACGTTTAAGGCGATACCTCACATGTGTGGGACAATCGCTATTTGCGTGCCTACAGGATGCCTTGATATGCAAGCACAGGGGACGGCGCACTTTACATTTTTGTTTATTTTTAATTTTTTTTTACACTGTCGCTTTAAATTTTTTATTTATTTTTTATTACTTTTATTGCTGTCATAAGGAATGTAAACCTTGTGGCATGTGACAAGTACTATTTATGGAGAGATCTGGAATCTATAGGACCCCTTATCCCTCCTCTGCCCTTACAAGCATTCGATCACTCCAAGATCCGTGTGATCAAATGCTTTTGATTTTTAAAAATGGCGCCGTTTACATCTGGGTAACCCGGAAGAGATGTGATGCTATCGCCTCCGGGTTACTATACCATAGAGCTGAACAAAGCCGGTCCGGTCTTTGTTGGGCTCTATGACAAGTTGGCAATAGGCGCTGGCTGATCGATCGAGACTCCCGGTGGGAGGGGGACGTGAAAAGGTTAGATCCCTTGACAGGATTTTTTTTTAGATTTCCTTTCTTTAAATTATTTTGTTACTGGGGCAGAAAGTAATCGGAAATTTGGCGTAGCTGTACTAACCGATTCACAGACTGGAGATCAAAGGAGAAGAAGAGATGTGAATACAAGCTGTGCCGATCCAACTGTATTCCTCTTTATTATTTCAGTACATATACAGGAAATATTGCTGTCAAAAACATCCCCTAATGTAAAAGGACAAGAATCTGTAAAAGTTAAAAATTTACAGTGCTGTCAGAAAACACACAAGACATGGCCATGACCACAGATATTTCCAGTTAATATCACGAGTTAGATTTACTATATGTCTATGTCCTCGCACTCGAGGAATGTGGACCTTTGTTTCAGTCTGAGGCACCAAGGCCTCCTCGCCTGGTTACTGCAGGTCATCTGCAAGGGCTCCTCATCAGGTCACTGTTGGTCATCGACAAGGGCTCCTCACTGAGTCACAGCCTATCATCTGCAAGGGCTCCTCACTGAGTCACAGCCTATCATCTGCAAGGGCTCCTCACTGAGTCACAGCCTATGATCTGCAAGGGCTCCTCACTGAGTCACAGCCTATCATCTGCAAGGGCTCCTCACTGAGTCACAGCCTATCATCTGCAAGGGCTCCTCACTGAGTCACAGCCTATCATCTGCAAGGGCTCCTCACTGAGTCACAGCCTATCATCTGCAAGGGCTCCTCACTGAGTCACAGCCTATCATCTGCAAGGGCTCCTCACCTGGACACTGGCAATCAGCTGCAAGAGCTCCTCAACCAGACACTGGTATTCCGCTGCAAGGACTGCTCAGCCAGACATTTCTGGTCTGATCATCTGTAAGAGCTCCTCACCTAGACAATGTCAGTCATCTGCAAGGGTTCCTCACCCAGACTCTCTCTGCTGATCATCTGCAAGGGCTCTCCGATTGATCACTGCCTGTCAGGTACAAAGGCCCCTTACCTGGATACTACCAGTCATCTGAAAGGGCTCCTCACCCAGACATTCACAGTCAGCTGCAAGGGCTCCTCAGCTGGACACTTTCAGTCAGTGGTAAGAGCTCCCCAACTTGACGCTATAGGTCAGATCACCAACTGGACACTGTAGGTCAGATCACCAACTGGACGCTGTAGGTCAGCTATAAAGGGCCCTCACCTGGACACTACCAGTCATCTGCAAGGGCTCCTCAACCAGATACCAGCTTTCAGTTGCAAGGGCTCCTCAGCCAGACACTGTTCAGAAGCTGCAAGGGCTCCTCACCTGGACACTGCCTGTTAGTTGCAAAGGCCCCTCACCTGGACACTACTGGTCATCTGCAAGGGCTTCTGTATTGGACATGTTAATGAGCTGCAAGGGCTTTTCACCTGGACACTGACGGTCATCTACAAGAGCTCCTGAACCCGAACTCTGACGGTACGGTCATCTGCAAGGGCTCTCCATCTGGACACTGCCTGTCAGCTACAGATGCCCCCCACCTGGACACTACCGGTCGGTAGTTATGCAAAGGCTCCCTACCCAAACATGCGCAGTCAGCTGCCAGGACTCCTCATTTGGAAGCTGTCAGTCAGCTGCAAGGGCTCCCCAACTGGATGCTCTTTCAGGTGCAAGGATTCCTCAGCCAGACACTTCTGGTCACCTGCAAGGGTTCCTCCTCCGAACACTGCTAATATGCTGCAATGGCTCTTCACCTGGTCTCTGCCTGACATCTGCAAGGGCTCCTCACCTGTACTCTGATGGCCATCTACAAGGTCTCCTCACCTGTACTCTGATGTACATCTACAAGGTCTCCTCACCTGTACTCTGATGGCCATCTACAAGGTCTCCTCACCTGTACTCTGATGTACATCTACAAGGTCTCCTCACCTGTACTCTGATGTACATCTGAAAAGGCTTCTCACCTGTACTCTGATGGTCATCTGCAAGGGCTTCTCACACTTTGTATTCAATAGTCGTTTTGTGAATTAACAGCCGACATGTTTCACCTGCTAGTATGCAGACTTCTTCATGTTGGTGGTTTAATCGCAAGAGATATTCCACATACTTAGAGCGATAGAGATCTAAATATGTATCACGTCTTACCTGTGATATCAACAGGGATTTGGACCTCACCAGAAAAGTCGAAGGTCCACTATTTTAATGAGTGTGCCTATGTGGCTAACATAACTTCTTACCTATCCATGTGTTTGCGCCTCTAGCACCCCTCCACTTGTGGAGGTGGAATTGACCCTTTAGGTTGGCAGGGTAAGATGTCAATGTAATGGTCTGGTTTTTGGTGTATGGTGGGGGGCGGGGGAGGGAAATAAGTTGGATATCAGGCTTGTAGGCAGATGCAGTCTACTTTATCCACTACAGGTGGCGCTGCTCGGCAGCAGCACCACAGCTGGAGAGGAAGTAAAGTGGAACACAGTTCCTCTATGGTTCCTGGGTCACTGGGGAAGTGCCCAATTGGATGCTGCAGCCCCATGTGACTCTGGCAGCCATCTATGGTCAGACATAGCCTGTTTAAAGCCCTGGCTCCCAAGGTGGGAATGCTGTCAACCTGGCTGATTCCTGTTCTCCTCTTATTGTTAGAACCGTGAGTGCACCCGTTTGGGCAGGAGTCCCTTGACTGTGTGAATTATTGGCGCTACACTATGCTGCACCCCGCCTACAGACTCTCTTGTCTTTTTATTTATTTTTTGCTGAACTAATTTCTTAGAGGGAAGTTTTAGGGGTTCAGGATAGTCAAAAATTGTCCACAAAAAGAACAGGTATTCTAAAGTATTAGTAGGCCCTTTAAAAGCAATCCCTTAAAAAACTGGAGCATATCTGTATTAGTGGCTCCCTTCTATCCTTTGATTCCTTTAAGGAGAAATTTGGGCTTACTAATCGCCAGTTCTTTCGATTTCTTTAAATTTGCCACGCCTTCGCTACCCAATTTGGATCCACCCCAGTCCTTCTCCTTCGATCCAGCCATGAATCCACATTAGGGGATGTCCCTCTAGTCAAACCCACCTCTACCATTTCCCAAGATTTATCACCCTCAGTCCATTTTGGTATGGAGGATTTGTTCTCTAAGTGGCAGGGCGAGATCCCTGATCTGAATTCGGAAGACTGGGAAGACGCCTGGGAGTATCCTTTTCTACAGCTTATCTCCGTCAGAGATCGGTTGATACAATTTAAGCTGATTCACAGGGTTTATTTGTCCCCCCCAAAGATTATCCAAGATTTACCCAAATTCCTCCTCCAACTGTTGGAAGTGTGGTATAGCAGATGCTGACTTCAACCATATGTTATGGTCCTGTTCCAGGATCCAGTCCTTTTGGACGGAGGTCACAAAATTCATTGAAACTTTGCTCATGATCCATGTTCCCCTGAATGTGTCGATCTGCTTGCTGGGTCTGGTGGGCTCCCTGGCCCACCAGAATTTTTAATAGGACTCCTACTATTTTATGCTAGGAAGGCTTTACTCATAAAATGGAAACCACCAGAGGTACCCACTTTGAATTCATGGAAATCGTTGATCAACTCATCGGTGCCATTATACAAAGTGGCCTATCTTGCCAGATGCTGCCCAGCTAAGTTAGCCAAAATTTGGCACTTGTGGTTAGAATCAGACCTCACGAACGTGACACAATAGGATCTGGATCCCTTTGTTTACTTTAACTAAATGTCTTGTAGCGGTGAAGACCTAATTTTGCTGTTTTACTGAAGGTATACCTAGATGCGTTATCCTCAACCTCAGCATCTCTCCCTGAAGTGGTCACCTGAAGTATAAGATCCATTATCCTTCCCCGTATCCCTCTAATTTGATGACACAAGTAGTTTAAGGTTATAGTTGTTTCAATAGAATATATTAGAACTGTTACAATGTACCGTATATACTCGAGTATAAGTCGAGTTTTTCAGCACATTTTTTTCTGCTGAAAGTGCCCCCCTCGACTTATACTGGAGTCAAGCACTTTTCTGCAGCAAAAAATGTCATTTTCCGAACCAAATTTGGGGCCCCGTATCTCAGGGTCACTTGGTGCTAGGAACCCCAACTTTGGTGTGCAAACCCAGTGGACCTGGTACCACAACATATCCAAAGCTGGGGTTCTAGCTCTAAGTGTCCCCGAGATACGGGGCTCCAAACCCGGTTCAGAAAATGTCATTCTCTGCTGCAGAAAAGTGCTTGACATTTTCTGAACCGATTTTTGGGCCCCTGTATCTCGGGGACACTTGGAGCTAGAATCCCCAGCTTTGGATATTTTATGGTGCTAGTTCCACTGGGTTTGCACACCAAATTTGGGGTTCCTAACACTAAGTGGCCCCAAGATACGGGGCCCCAAATTTGGTCAACTGTGTCCATCTGCAGCAATGTCATTTCGGGACCCTTTGGGTTCAGAGACCCCAAATTTTGGCTGCAGCTAGGGGGCATCTAGGAACCCTTAACTACCGAGTTTGAAGTTCGGGGGACCTATGGCTGCAAATGGGCACAGTGAGGCTGCAAATGGGCATTGTTGACCCTCTTTTCCACTTACAGTAGCTGTGCATTTCTCACCCTCGTCTTATACTCGGGTCACTAAGTTTTTCCCATTTTTTTGTGGTAAATTAGGGCCTCGACTTATACTTGGAACGACTTATACTCGAGTATATATGGTATATTGTTTAGGCCGGGGGTGTGCCCAGAGGCTTTATTATGCAACACTTTTTTTCACACGAAAACTCAATAAAAAGTATTTTCAAAAAAAATAAAGCAATCCCTAGGTAATTGCTGGCACTCTGACAGCAGCCACGCAGATCTTTGGCCCTGTAGGAACAGTCACAGTCTTCTTTAAATTGCAGTAAATCTCTCTCTAATCAATTTGGCCCTTAGCCCTTGATAGCAGTCGAAGATACATGACCTTGATTTAAGGGCAATAAAATCCTTATTGCCAGGTCTATCTGTAGCTCCAACTAAGCTCCTCTGCAACACTCTTCAACAAAAGGGTTCCTCACAGATGCTTCCTCCAGGCAGCCATCTCCTTGCACAGCTTCCTCTTGGTAAACACCCTCAAGCTGAGTAGATATAGTCCTTGGGCCTCCAGCACATGCAACCGGCTAAGTCAAGGCCTAAGAGAGAGACATCTAGATGCTATAGATTGGTTTGAACAGGGCCTTATGACATACAGAGCATATCTAAGCATTTACCTGGATGTATCCATTTATCAGGTCTATTGACCTCGGATAACAAGCAATATTCTGAAGAATAATGGCCGCCATGAACTTGCATATTGAAAGTTCTTAGGCACTCATTGGGGTTGATTTACTAAAACTGGAGAGTGCAAAATCTGGTGCAGCTGTGCATAGAAACCAATCAGCTTCCAGGTTTTATTGTCAAAGCTTAATTGGACAAGCTGACGTAAGAAGCTGATTGGCTTCCATGCACAGCTGAACCATATTTTGCCCTCTCCAGTTTTAGTAAATCAACCCTATTGCGTCACAGGCCTGTCTCTTTACCATTGATATAATGTACATGTGGGTAGGTGCGGCATGGTGCACCGTGCAGAAACCACACAGAGTCCCAGTGCACTTTCAAGAATATATTATACTAAAGTCCAATATAACCAAACAGACCCGGCGGGAAAGCAACCCAACCAGGACCACTTACAAGTTGTAACAGCAAAGCAGCAGTGGACCAGAGGTGCCAACAGCGTCTGCTTCAAGGAGTGGAATGTGGCCTGGCCGGTCTTCACCCAAATGGGAAGGCTTTCAGGAAGGATGGCGTGTCCTTGCACTTTGTCAACTCCTTCCTGACAGACGGGTAGCCTGTCCCTACTCTAGCCACTCGCAAAATGTGCATCAAATCGGGAAGCCAAGGTCTACAATAGACTTTGCTTGACCCAAGATGGCCACTGAAGTCACACGGGGTGCTGGCATCCAATCAGATAGCTGCCTCCCTGTGACCTAGGAGACCATAGAGGAACTAGGCTCCTCTCCACTTCCTGTGGATGAGCACCACCTGCAGTGGAGAAAGTAGACTGCACCTGCCTACATACACCTTTTCTGGATGGAGGATTTTAGGTGCTTATGCAGGGGCTGATCTCTTTGGCCATGGCTTTATCTTGTGTGTTTTTTGACAACATTATTGAAGTTATTCTTCGGGAGGAGTTTTCGATAGCAACATTTTCTATATGTGTGTTAACCACTTGACGTACTTATTGTGGGACTTTCAGTAGTTATACCAGTATTGTTTTTTTTTCAGCCGGCGATGCTCTGTTTTGTAAAGGCAATCCTAGTGGCTAAATAGCTGCTGGATTGCTTTTACAAGCAGCAGGAGGGGATCCCCCACCGCCTTACTGGGCTCTCCTGTCCCACTGGCTGATCACAGAGCTGATCGGGGACTGGAACGGCCCTGATCCTGTATGGTCTAAGAAACCATAAGCGACGAGTATTTCACCACTTCCATTTTCACTGGTTTGAAACTTCTATCATGCTTGAGGTGATTGTATTAGTGGACTTGTGACCAGTGGCGGCCCGTCCATACGGGGGGGCAGGGGCGCCGCCCCCCTAATCCATGTGTTCAGCCTCTAATCTACATGCAGGGCGCCGGACACATGTATTTCAATGGGGGCTTTTTTTTTTAAGCATGTGATTAGAGCCTGAGGCTCTAATTGGCTTAAAAAAAGGTGGGCTCGGGGAGCAGAGCACTGTGCCCTGAGCCCACCCAGTTGTGTGACAGTTGTGTAATAATTAGCTATTGTCTTCCTGATTCTCCTCCCGGGCAATCAGGAAGCAGGTCCTGAGACCCGATTGGCCAGGGAGTCCTCTCAGGACCCACTTCCTGTTCTGCTGGGAGGAGAAGCAACGGCCCCGCAGTCCTACCCCAGATACTTGTCATCTGCCTCTTAAGGTAAGGAGGCCTCTGTCCATCCCTCTCCCGCCGGGGGGGGGGGGGGGGGGAGGGGATTGCCGCTTTCCTGTACATCTCCCAACGTACGGGCATAGCTCCCAACTGTCCCTGATTTCGAGGGACCGTCCCTGATTTGGAGCAATGTCCCTCTGTCCCTCATTTGTCCCTCATTTTGGTCTGATCTACATAGATGTATATAAAATGCACTTTTTATCTATCAAAAAGTGTTTTTCAGTGCTAAACCTTTCATCTGATTTATAAATTGATAAATTGCTGCATTTGTAAATTCCAAAAGCCAATATGAAGGAATAGTAGTGGTAAAAAAAAGCACTTGTGGGTTTAACCAATCTTGTTTTTTTTTGTACAATTTTCTTTTAAGGGGGCGTGGCAAGGGGTGTGTCCTATCCCTGTATACTTTTGCTGATAGGTGTCCCTCATTCCCATCTCAAAAAGTTGGGAGGTATGCGTTCGGGCCTGGCGTTGGTTCACCCCCCAAAATATTGAGCACCAGCTGCCACTGCTTGTGACGGGAACAATTGAGTACTGTCCGTGAGACTTATGTTGGTGCAAATAAAAAAAAGTATCATGAACAGTACTAAATTGTTTCTACCGGTTGTAAACAAACCATTGCTGGTTTGAAAAAAAGCATTTGGGTCATAGTGATCTTGGTTTGATCTGATGCTTTTAAGAGCAGAGGAGAGAATTGTGGCTAACAGACCCCAGATCTCTCAGTAAAGAGTACCTGTCACTGTCCATCCTATCACAAGGGATGTTGCTCATAGCAATTAAGTTGATTAAAAAAAATACAGTGTAAAAAAATAAATAAAACAAAAAAAATAAATAAATGAAAGCTTCCCCCTGCCCCCCCCCCACCCCCCCCCCCCCTGTGCTCACGCACAAAGGCGTTTGGCCATAAACGGTAATCGCACCAAACGTGAGGTATCACCATGAACGTCAGATCAAGAGCAATAATTCTATCAGCAGACCTCCTGTGTAAATCTAAAGTGGTAACCTGCGAAAGCTTTTAGAGCATTACCTATGGATAATATAATAGTACGTAGTTTGTCACTGTTCTAACGGGTGTGCGCAATTTTAAAGCATGTTTGTTATCTATTAACCTGGCGGGATATCATCTTTTATATTTTACCAAACAATTGGGTATTATATTGTATTTTTTAGTAAAATTAATTAAAGTGTACTTTTTTCCCCAAAAATTGCGTTTGAAAAACCACTGCACAAATGCCATTTGACATAAAGGCCAGTTCAGTAGATTGCTTTAAGAAAGGCCTGGATACTTTCCTAAATGTACAGAATATAACTGGGTACTGACATTTATAGGTAAAGTTGATCCAGGGAAAATCCGATTGCCTCTCGGGGGATCAGGAAGGAATTTTTTCCCCTGCTGTAGCAAATTGGAGCATGCTTTGCTGGGGTTTTTTTGCCTTCCTCTGGATCAACTGAGGGTATAAAATTGGGTATATTGGATTGTACGATTTTTTTATTTATTTATTGTTTTTAAGGTTAAACTGGATGGACTTGTGTCTTTTTTCAACCTGACTAACTATGTAACTATAAAAAAAGATTATAACACCCACTACAATAGATTACAATAGAAACACCCACCATTTTATTCTCTAGGGCCTCTGCTTTTAAAAAATATATATAATGTTTGGGGGTTCTCAGTAATTTTCTTGTAAAAAAGACTGATTTTCACATTAAAAAAAGTTGCAGAAAAAGTCCTGGGGGTCAAGTGGTTAAAATAATTGACAGCAGAGTTGATTGGCATAGCTTGTATTCATTCTTTTTTCTTCTATTCTCAAGTCACCTGCTGTGAATGTCACATTCACTGCTTTATAAATATGCTCCTTAGAGTGAATCCTTTGCTTGTACTTCCTTGGGTAGCATGCAGGAACAGCGTGATGGCCATCAGTTATTGTTAACGTCAACCGGTCTCTGTTTTTCTTTTTTTTGCCATCAGACACTGTCCCCCCGAGAGCTGTGGAACATCGTTCACCAATGTTATGGTACGGAGCTGGGTCTGACCAGCGAAGACGAGGACTACGTATCTCAACGGGAGCTGCTAAACGGCCTTGGGTGAGTGCCACCAACTCGACATCTGTCACTTCATCTCTCCATCTGTCTGACGTTGTCACCCTTGCTTGTCGTCAGTGCGTGAGCAAGCTTTCCTAAAGCAGAGGGCAAAGAGCATAAACCAGATCAACATAGAAGACGTCAGCTTTCAGCCATAAAGCCCAATTCCAACCATTTTTTTTTTTTTACATTTTGGAAAAAGCAAATACTTATGGAGCTATTTACAAAAAAAAAAAAATTGAATTGTACAAAGAATTGCTGTAATGTGTCTAACGTGTTTATTTCCTTTTGAATGTCAGCTCCATCTAGTGGCCATAATACGGTATTTCCTTCATTGGGGTATTTCAGAGATGGCCACTAGATGGAGCTGACGGTCAAGGACTGTGTGAATGCTTAAAGCGGAGTTCCACCCATGTAAAAGTTTGTAGCTGCTGACTTTTAATAATCGGACACTCACCTGTCCCACGGTCCAGCGATGCGGGCGCACAAAGCCCCGCTCCTCTCTGCGGCGCCGGCATTCTAACTGGTAGCGGCCCCAGGCGCGGCGGGACCCCCCCTCCCTTCGCCCAGGCCGGCTTCCAGGCCCCGGCTGGGCGCCCGGCTGTGGCTTCACAGCCGGGCGCGCACTGCACATGCGCACTGTGAATGGCCGGGAATTCTTGGACCTGTGACGTGTCCCAGAAGATTGCAGGGAGGGAGGGGGGAGAGGTGAACTTCCTTTCCGGCGCCGCAAAGCCAGAGGAGGAAATGGGAGCTGGGTGCCCGTAAAAACTGGGTACTCGCTCGCCCTCCCCCCAAAAAAATGACATGCCAAATGTGGCATGTCAAGGGGTCACCATCGCTTAAAGTGGAAGTTCCATTTTTGGGTGGAACTCCCCTTTTAACCACTTGCTTACTGGGCTCTTAAACCCCCTTTTGTTGCCAGCGGTTTAGACATTACTGGCTGTTTGTTGAGTTATTTTGAGGGGACAGCAAATTTACACTGTTATACAAGCTGTACACTCACTACTTTACATTGTAGCAAAGTGTCATTTCTTCAGTGTTGTCACATGAAAAGATAGAAGAAAAGATTTACAAAAATGGGAGGGGTGTACTCACTTTTGTGAGATACTGTATATGTGCGCAACGAACTGGCACAGTATGTCTAACGTTGCCCCTTCGCTTGGAAAAATTAGCATGTGTCATGTGCAAACACGCATGAGCATGCGCACAAGTCTACATTGGCCTTCTGGTACTAGGAATCCGGTTTACCTTACAGGTCCTTCTGCATGGGTACTCCTGGCTTTGGAAGGGTTTCCGTTTCTTTCTCCTACTTTTGATGACCTTTGCTCAATTAGCTGTTGAAATAAACGCAGTCAGTTAGAGAAGGTGTTTTCTGACCATCAAATCCTTGACCATTGTGGTGCTATAGAACATTTGCCAAAGCCTACCTTTTACAACTGGATTGGAGAAGGTTTGAGTGTCTGTAGGCCCTAAACAACCATGACAAGCATTATCTATCTGGGCTTTCTTGGGAGGATAGTTGGTCAACTGGCCATGGGGGGCCTGCATTGGGATGCAATCCCTTCTCCATAGGCACAAGCAGTTTGGACCACAGATAGCTGTTTCTGATGGTACATACCAGTCTTGTGATCCAGGCACTGCTGCCAGTTGGTACAGCCAGGTTTTGGATGCCCTATGACCTGTTTTTCCCCCCATAGTTTTAGGATGACTTCCAACTAAATAGATTTTTTCATTTGTAGGGGAAGCGAGGATTTTCCTGAAGGCCCTGATCTGAGTGACACCTCCTCCAGGGGCGACATCAAACTTGGCACCAGCCCTTCTTTGCTGGCCACTGGCTCCTTTACCTCTCTTGCCAGCAGTGATAGTATGCTAACGGTAAGTCCCTTTCCTGTGCTAGTAGATACATTGACTGTGAAGGAATTCTGTTGCCCCACCATTTTTAAAGCTGGACCTGAGTAACTGACCAGCAAGTGACCTTGTAACCAGCTGTAAAGCCAAACTCCTGGGATTTAATTTTTACAGCCAATCTTATGATCCAGGTACTGCTGCCAGTCTTTACAGCCAGGTCCACACTTCCTGTGACCTGCATGCAGACTACTAGCAGAGCAATTTAAAAAAGGAGCCATTTTACGGACTTTAATGGTATCAGAAAGAGACGCAGCAACCAAAATTATATCAAAAATTGTTTATTATAAAATTTGTTAAAATAACAGATAAAACCGTTAAGAGCAAAAGCTCATGCATAAACATAGGCCGTTGGTCAAGCTATGTTGGCTTGTACTGTTCTGTCAAGAGGTTGACGGGTTTCGCAATCTGCTTCCTCAGGACCGCTCTATCTTAACAGACAACAGTAGGCCTATCCAAAACAAACACAACAAAATTAATTAAATCCAAACGTACAAGGTGAACAGCATTGCATGTATAACATAATCTCAAGCCTCTCAACCCTTGAACATTATGTTATACATGCAATGCTGTTCACCTTGTATGTTTGGATTTAATTAATTTTGTTGTGTTTCTTTTGGATAGGCCTACTGTTGTCTGTTAAGATATAACGGCCCTGAGGAAGCAGATTGCGAAACGCGTTGACCTCTTGACAGAGCAGTGCAAGCCAACATGGCTTGGCCAACGGCTTATATTTATACATGAGCTTTTGCTCTTAACGGATTTATCTATGTTATTTTAACAAATTTTGCAATAAATAATTTTGTTATATAATTTTGGTTGCTGCGTCTCTTTCTGATACCGTTAAAGTCCATCAATTTGCTTCTTTTTTTTTCTAAAATCTTTGTTTGGATGAGGTATATATATATATATATATATATATATTTTTTTTTTTTTTTTTTTTTCAGTTACTTGTATAGCGCCGTCAATTTACGCAGCGCTTTACATATACATTGTACATTCACATCAGTCTCTACCCTCAAGGAGCTTACAATCTAAGGTCCCGCACTCACATTCATACATACTAGGGACAATTTAGACAGGATCCAATTAACCTACCAGCATGTCTTTGGAGTGTGGGAGGAAACCGGAGTACCCCGGAGGAAACCCACGCAGGCACAGGGAGAACATGCAAACTCCTGGCAGGTAGTGTCGTGGTTGGGATTCGAACCAGCAAACCTTCTTACTGCTAGACGAAAGTGCTACCCACTACACCACTGTGCCTTCTATTCATTTTTTTTAGCTGAGCAATATAGTCCATTTGAACAGCCAAGCTCACCTGTGATTGGACAAAAGAAGCAGCAGAAGACTGATGAGATCCCCTTTCAGGCAGGCTTTCTCTGATTGAAACCTTAGATAGAGCTGTCCAATAAGGGAGGAGTCTCTTCTCTAACTCTACCCTGTGTGTGCGTCACTTTTTTTCTTGAACTATTGGATTCTACCAACAACTGGCTCTTTACAACAAAGGGGCAAAGAAAAGCTGGGAAACTACGTGAAAGAAGCCCAGAACTCCATCTGCTGGGTAAAAGTAGACATGTGCAATTCGTTGTGGTCCTTATTTAAATTCGGACACATTTTTGGTTATTCGGAGATTCGTGTGAATCTGAATCTCCGAATGCAATAGTAATGAATTTCATAGAAATTCGTTAAAATTTGTTTTGTTTATTTTCTAACTAATTCCAAATTTTAAGAAAACGCTTAGAATTCGGATCGGTAGAAAAATGACCGACTGATTCAAATTCTGTGTGAAGAACCAGCGGGCCGGGAAGCCGGTCGCCGCATCCTTAACAACGACAGCTGAAATGTATACAAAACAATGACGGCAATAGAGAATTCCCTAAGGAAATGGTGTGGGTTCCCCCAGTCCATACCAGGCCCTTCGGGTCTGGTATGGATTCTAAGGGAAACCCCACGCCAAAATAAACCCCCCCCCCCCAAAAAAAAATTCATACCAGACCCTTATCTCACCATGCAGCCTGGCAGGTCAGGAAAGAGGGGGGGAACAAGCGAGTGCCCCCCCCCATTCTGAACCATACCAGGCCACATGCCCTCAACATGGGGGGGGTGCTTCTGTGGCAAGTGGCCCCCCCACCTCAAAGCACCCATGTTGAGTGCCTCATCCCCACAACCCTGGCTGGTGGTTGTGGGGGTCCACGGGCAGAGGGCTTATCAGAATCTGGAAGCCCCCCCCCCCCAAGTGGTATTTTACAACAGGGGCAAAGGGAAGCCTGGAAACCATGGGAAAGTATGTGAAAGCTCCATCTGCTGGCTAAAAAGGATAATGCATAATATACAGGCAAAAAAAAAAAAACATATTTTGTAAGAAATGTATATTTTTATTTTTGACTGTATTAAATAAAGAAAAGATGCACAAAACTGCTACACATTGCCTTTAATCATTAGTGACGATATGTGGTCGGTGGCAGTTTTTTCCACCCAGTGACGGTGCTTACTTTCAGCCAGCAGAGGATTTGACCGGACAGTCGGACGCCTTGTCGGATTCTCAGCTGGACGGTTCCTCAAGCCAGACGGTGACTCCCCTCTCAGAGATGGCCGGGACGGGATTGCTGGACTCCATGCCTACCTTGGACCGCATGCCCAGTGAAGATCTGCCCACCGACCTGAGCAACAACTCCAGCCCGAGCTCCACCCAGGATGAGGGTCAGTGCTGCAATCTGTTATGTTTAATTCACTGGTTTCTATTGTACCATGAGCAGTTGTGTTGCCTAAAAAAGCGTACAGGTCATGCAATATAATGTCCTCATCACCGTCCCACATTGTCTATTGTTATTATTATAAGATGAATCTCTGCAACCTTTAAAATGTATGTTATTCCTCGTGACAGAAATACACTGTGAAGAACATGAGTAAAGAAGTCACATTTGCTGTAGTACATTCTACAGCAAAAACTACTAAAAAATACCAAAAAAAGGCATAAGGTTCCCCCTGAAAATGTATACCAGACCCTTCCTAAAATATTGTGAGTACCCCCAGAATCCATACCAAACCCTCTTCTGAGCATGTGTCCTAGCTGACCGGGGGGGGGGGGGGGGGCGGCAAATGTGTGTGTGATACCCCCACTCCCTGAACCATATCGGGCCACATGCCTGGCGAGGATACCTTGCCCCATGTCAAAGCACTATGTCCCAATGTTGAAGATGACAAGGGCCTCTTACCCACAACCTTGGCTTGGTGGTTGTGGGGGGTCTGAGAGAAGGGGGTTACTGGAATCTCACATTTAAAAAAAAAAAAAAAAAAAAAGTATTTGTTTCACTGTTTTTCTTACTCTTTTATGGCGTTGTACGTAAAATACTTGCACATTTTTGACTGTTTCTGTTATTTTGTTATTCTGTTTCTGTTTATATGCAGAAAATTCAATAAATATTTTACAAAAAATAAATAAAAAAAGCAAGAAAAGAAAAAAAACACACCAAATGCCGAGACGATCTGACAATGACAAATTCCCAGCTGACAAGTGAATGTAAACAAAGGGCCGGGGTGTTGCCTAAAGTCATCGACCAAATATAGCCATCGATCACCCTTTTGTTTACATTCAGCTGTCAGCTGTTTTATTGAATAATATAAATAAATAACTTTATATGATAGAAATATTATAAACCATGTTAGATTATTTAGCTTTAATCACCATAGATAGATTCATGCAACGCATGAATCTATCTATGGTCGCTTCTGACACCCCCTATTCACCCCATTTTTGGGCGCCGGGCATCTGAATTACACCGGCGGGGGTGTTTTTTTGGAAGCACCTGATTAGAGCTGTAGGCTCTTATAGGCGCCCAAAAATGTGAGAAGCGGGCACAGCGCTGTGCGTTCGCTTCTCACTCAGCTGTATGTTAGCAAAGCGAAAGGAATTCGCTTTGCTAACATTGAATCGCCTCGCAGCCAATCAGGTTGCCGGGTCTGTGTTACCTGTCATCTGATTGGCTGAAATGACAGGCGCTTTCATTGGACGCTTATCAGGCATCCAATCATAGCAGAGGACGAGAGGAGGAGCGGGTGGGAGAAGACATCGAGGTGGGGGTAGAAATGGAGGACACCGTCACGGCGCCCCGCCTGCCGCCATCACCCGCTGTCCACCCGAGACAAAGTATGTGCCAGGCAGACGGCGGGCAGGGGGCACAGTGGCAGCACTTGGGGCACAGTGGCAACATTTGGGGCACAGTGGCAGTACTTGGGGCACAGTTGCAACATTTGGGGCACAGTGGCAACATTTGGGGCACAGTGGCAGCATTTGATGGGCACAGTGGCAGGTTTGATGGGCACAGTGGCAGCGTTTGATGGGGAAAGTGGCTGTGTTTGAAGGCACAGTGGCTGCGTTTGATGGGCACAGTGGCTGCGTTTGATGGGCACAGTGGCTGCGTTTGATGGGCACAGTGGCTGTGTTTGATGGGAAAAGTGGCTGCGTTTGTTGGGCACAGTGGCTGCATTTGATGGGCACAGTGGCTGCGTTTGATGGGCAAAGTGGCTGCGTTTGGTACAGTGGCTGCATTTGATGGGCATAGTGGCAGCGTTTGATGGGCACAGTGGCTGCGTTTGGGCACAGTGGCAGCATTTGGTGGCACAGTGGCTGCATTTGGTACAGTGGCTGTGTTTGATGGGCACAGTGGCTGCATTTGGTACAGTGGCTGTGTTTGATGGGCACAGTGGCTGCATTTGGTACAGTGGCTCTGTTTGATGGGCACAGTGGCTGCGTTTGGTACAGTGGCTGCGTTTGGTACAGTGGCTGTGTTTGATGGGCACAGTGGCTGCGTTTGATGGGCACAGTGGCTGCGTTTGATGGCACAGTGGCTGCGTTTGATGGCACAGTGGCTGCGTTTGGTACAGTGGCTGCGTTTGGTACAGTGGCTGCGTTTGGTACAGTGGCTGCGTTTGATGGGCACAGTGGCTGCGTTTGGTACAGTGGCTGCGTTTGGTACAGTGGCTGCGTTTGATGGGCACAATGGCAGCGTTTGATGGGCATAGTGGCTGCATTTGATGGGCACAGTGGCTGCGTTTGATGGGCACAGTGAGGCTGCAATTGGTGGGGGTTTTTTTCAGAATTTTTCAGTTTGTTTGCGCCCCCCCAAAAATTTTAAGCACCAGCCGCCACTGCCTTTTATACATAGAGACAGAACCATTTACACCGTACTTGCAGGAGTCAGACATACTTATTATTCATTTCGCTCGCTCTGACATCTCCCTGCCCCCCCCCCCCCCCGGCGTTAGAGAGAACATTATTTATTCGTTTCAGATGTGCCACAGCCCTGACATACATAAAAATTACACCTCGTTATATAATTTTTTTGTAATAGCTCTGACATATACTGCGGTGCTTACAAGAACACATTAAGTGGTATATATCGGCCTTGTTGTATTTAGCGTAACCACAAGCGTTCTATGGAATGCACTGATAAGCCAGAGCATGGGGACTGGGCTGTGGGGAATCTCCCATAATTCTCCAGTCCTGCACTGTTGTAATAAATGATTTTAGATAGAGTTGGGCCAAACACCCCCGCCCCCCCCCCCCCCGGTTCGGTTTGCATCAGAACCCCCGAACAGGGAAAAAGTTTGGCCCCCGAGCCGCAAACTCCATTGAAGTCTACATAAACATAAAAAAATCAAAGGTCCCCAATTTGAAGGCTTATATGCTATACGTTATTGGCCGTGTATGGGGGGCCCAGGTACTGCCCTGGGGGACATGTATCAATTCCAATTTTTAATTTTTTTAAAAACCTGATTCAAAATACATTTAAATTGACTCGCGGTTGCAATTGTATAAAAAAGACAAAAAATGGCGTGCCCCCCAGTCCATACCAGGCCCAGTGGGTCTGGTATGAACTTTAAGGGGAACCCCACGCCAAAAAAAAAAAAGTCCCCCTTAAAATTCATACTAGACCTTTATCCCAGCATGCAGTCCGGCAGGTCAGAAAAAGAAGGGGGGGGGGGACGAGCAAGGGGGGGGGGGGGGTTCTGCCAGAGAGGTTGCTTCTAAAAAATGTAATAAAGTAACAATACAACCTAACATATACAGTACTTCCCAACTTTCTGAGATGGGATGAGGGGCACCTATTAGCAAAAGTATGTAGCAGTATAATGCAGGAAGGTGATTGTTAAGTGGTTAAAATAGAAATGAAAGGCAAAACATTACGTTTTTGGCAGGGGCGTAACTAGAAATAGCAGGGCCCCATAGCAAAATGTTGTATGGGGCCCCCCTGCAAACAGCCCCCCCCCCCCCCCACAGCTGCCTTAGTGTCAATGCAGCGTGACCTGTGCCCAATACATCGTGACCTGTGCCCAATACAACTTGACCTGTGCCCAATACAACGTGACCTGTGCCCAATACAGCGTGACCTGTGCCCAATACAGCGTGACCTGTGCCCAATACAGCCTTGTCTGCCTGTGCCCCATACAGCCCCACCTATGCAGAGGAAGAGGCAAGCCACCCGGATCAGCAGAGAGCGGGATTGCCCGCTGTAATAGCTTTCATTTGAATTTCCGGTCTTCCCGGGGCTCATCGTCACATAGCCCCACCTCTTGGCCTGACACCTTTGATGACATCACATGTCCCGCATTGGATCGGCGTTCTGTCTATCAAAGGCACCGGGCCAAAAGGTGGAGCTATGTGACGTGAGCCCCGGGAACACTGGAAGTTCTAATGAAAGCTCTTACATCGGGCAATTCAGCTCTCTGCTGATACGGACAGCTCGCCTCTTCCTTTCCTCTCTCTTCCCCTGGCTGGGAGACTGTGCCGGCGGTGCTCTTATCCTCACTGGGCCCCACTCGGCTGCGGGCCCCATAGCGCCCGCATGGGTCGTTATGGTGGTAGTTACGCCCCTGGTTTTTGGTGGTAACATGACAAAATGTGGGAGATGTCAAGGGGTATGAATACTTTTTCTAGGCACTGTGTGTAATTATACTGTTTGCTGGTTGGTCATTTGTACTCTTGGGGCGCCACTGTGTGTACAGAAAAGGAAAAACGTCTGCTGGAATCGCTGTGATTGTAGATGCAAATCATACACAGTGCAGCTTACAGCAGCCTCGGGAGGGAAGCCGATGAGAAGCACCAAAGCTTCCTTTTTTTTTCTGGTTAGAATGAGCAGCTTTTCAATATAAGGCCAATGACTGAAGAGTTTTTTTTCTGGTACGAACGAGAGATTTTCTCTGCTAATATCCGCTCTCGCCGTGTTCTCATTTCTCCCAGTAAATAGATTGAGCGGAGCAGCTTGTATGCTGCCCCACAGGTGTCTGGGTAATAGGATGTCTTGGGGGGGCTTATGTCATCTCTCTGATTAATCTCCCCACCGTGATTTATGTTTATCGTCCAAAACATCTGGAGCCGGATAACAAGGCCAGCTGGGGAGGGTAGAGAGGATGTCTTTCCCTGCCTGTAGCTGAACCGCGCTCAGAGGAGGAACATCCAACCGTCTACATGGCCATCACCATCGCTGTCTGCATGCGCATAACTAGCAATCATTTCAGAATGATCTTCCCAGACGCTCTCTTGTCAAAGAGGATTAGAACATGCAAAATAGCAATGTGCAAAAAAAAAAAAATCATAGCGGTACCCCCAAGCCCCCTTTAACCACTTCAATACCGGGCACTTAGACACCTTCCCGCCCAGGCCAATTTTCAGCTTTCAGCCCTGTCGCAACTTTAATGACAATTGCGCGGTCATGCTACACTGTATCCAAACTAAATTTTTTATCATTTTGTTCCACAAATAGAGCTTTCTTTTGGTGGTATTTGATCACCTCTGCAGTTTTTATTTTTTGCGCAACAAATAAAAAAAGACCAACAATTTTGAAAAAGAACAAGTTTTTCTTTGTTTCTGTTAAAATTTTTTGTAAATAAGTAAGTTTTCTTCTTCAATGACGGGCACTGATACGGCGGCACTGATGGGCACCGATGAGGTGGCACCAATGAGGTGGCACTGATGGGCACTGATAGGCGGCACTGATAGGCGGCACTGATGGGCACTGATATGTGGCACTGATGGGCACTGATAGGTGGCACTGGTATGCGGCACTGATGGGCACTCATAGGTGGCACTGATGGGCACTCATAGGTGGCACCGATGGGCACTCATAGGCAGCACTGATGGGCACTCGTAGGTGGCATTGATTGGTACATATGGGTGGCACTGATGGGTACTTATGGGTGGAACTGATGGGCACTGATAGGTGGGCACTGATGGGCGCTGACAGGTGGCACCGATGGGCAATGACAGGTGGCACTGATGACACTGATTGGTGGCACTGATAAAATTTATTGGTGGCATTGCTGGGCATAACTGAAACATACGGGTGCCAATCAGTGCCCATTTGTGGGCACTGATTGGCACAGATTGGGCACATGTGGTTGGCCATGGGGTACATACCTGGCCATCCACATGTTGCCCCTTCCCTGGTGGTCCTAGTGGCGATCCCTGGTGGTCCAGTGTGGTGATCTGAGGGGGGGCTGCGCTGATAAACAATCAGCGCAGACCCCCCCTGTCAGGAGAGCCGCCGATCGGCTCTCCTCTAAAGATGCGAGTGAGGAAAAGCCGATCAACGGCTCTTCCTATTGACAGCGTGATCAGCCGTGATTGGACACGGCTGATCATGTGGTAAAGAGCCTCCGCCGGAGGCTCTTTACCAAGATCGGTGGAGCGGTGTGTCAGGCTGACACACCGCTCCACCGATCGCCGCGATGTGCGCCCCCCGTGGGCGTGCGGCGGAATGTTATCCTGCTAGACGTCATATGACGCCCAGTCAGGATAACGGAACCACTTCCCGGACGTCAATCCGCTATAGGCCAGGCGGGAAGTGGTTAAGAGAGGAAGACGGAGTTATTTAAATTTTCTTTTTTGAAAATTACTGTATATACCCGAGTATAATTTTACCACAAAAAACTGGGAAAACTTATTGACCCGAGTATAAGCCGAGGGTGAGAAATGCGCAGCTACTGTAAGTGGAAAAGAGGGTCAACAATGCCCATTTGCAGCCTCACTGTGCCCATTTGCAGCATCACTGTGCCCATTTGCAGCCATAGTTCTCCCGAACTTGAAACTCGGTAGTTAAGGGTTCCTAGATGCCCCCTAGCTGCAGCCAAAATTTGAGGTCTCTGGACCCAAAGGGTCCCGAAATGACATTGCTGCAGATGAACACAGTTGACCGACTTTGGGGCCCCATATCTCAGGGCCACTTAGTGCTAGGAACCCCAAATGTGATGTACAAAGCCAGTGGAACTAGCACCACAATATATCCAAAGCTGGGGTTCCTAGCACCAAGTGGCCCCGAGATACAGGGCCCCAAATATCGGTTCAGAAAATGTTAAGCACTTTTCTGCAGCAGAGAATGACATTTTCCGAACCGACTTTAGGGCCCCATATCTCGGGGCCACTTGGTGCTAGGAACTGCTCTGCCCTAAAGACTACAGGCTCTCTTCCTTCCCATCCAAAAAAAATGACATGGCCTATTGCCCTGCTCCCAAGGACCACAAGCTCCATTTCTCTTCTCCCCCATGGGAACAAACATCCAAAAACACCTTTGTAAGTACTCCTAGTTCTACTCAACTCAAGCCCAGTAATGGATATAGGAATATCTTTATATAGGCAGTTTTAAACACTTTGTGTCGTGTAATTGTATGGCGGATAAAATATCAGATTCATTTTTTTTTTTTGTTCTTCTGCATACTATTGTCTTTACCAGTAAAACGGACTTCCTTTTCTAAGTATTTCTATGTTGTTCATCCTTTTCAGATGCCGGCGGAGTCTCTAAAGATGCCATTTCTTCGGACTTGCCAGGCAGGCTTCACATCAACGCCGTGTACCACGTTAGCGCAGATCGCCTGCAACACGCGCTGGCCTCCGACACGAGATTCATGAGTGAATTCATGGAGCACAGAAAGTTCACAGGTCAGGAGCCCCCCCCCCCCCCCCGACAGTTGTCACTCATACAGGTGTCCCCATTGGATTATTTCCTTCCTGTTATGGTGACACCTGCTAAATTTTGAATTTTCCACCACTGTCCCAGACAATTAACAAGCGGAGAAGGTGAAGTTCCAGACAGCAAAAAACCTAAAAGAGGTTTTCAACATTTCAACCTCTATCCAAAATAAAAATGGCAATACGGTAACGGCAGTGTAAAATGTTAATTGAATCTTTTTAATAAAAAACCTATTTGGTACGTTCAACTACAAAGCTCAATTCATAAAGTGAACACTGCAGGATAAGGATCCTTATTTGATAGTTATATTCAGGTGAGTCTGATGAGATTTGATAAATATGGTCACACGGCTAAAATAACGATCCTTATTAGTGATGAGTTAAGGTTCAGGCCGAACCCGCGGAGAGCTGTCACATGATAGCAGGCTGCCGGCCCAATCAGCTGCAGGCCAGAGAATTACCCGCCCCTTAGCCACACGTTACAGAGGGGCAGGGATGCTGGTGACATCAATGACCCAATATGGCCATATTGGGTCGATGACATTGTGCAATGTATAAGGCAATAGTATATTATAGACTCAATTTACTAAACTACAACAATATACTATTTACCATCCAATTATTGTTTTCAGCCATGTAACGGTTATTTTAAGATCTCATTGGCTCTCATTACAGAAATAATAGTTGTAATGCCAAACGACTACTATCTTTGTAGGTTAGTGCAGAGGTCTCAAAACTTTTCAGTACGAGGACCTTTTTACCCTTTTATAAATATTCGTGGGCTGAAAAAAATTCCCCATGGAAGTTCCCCCCTTACATCAAAGTTCCCATCAGAGATCCCCCTTACATTAGAACCTCCATCATCAAGTCCCTCCCTTACATCAAGGTCCCCAAAAGTTTCTCTCCACCTACATCATTGTCCCCAAACAAAGTCCCCCTTACATCAGAGTCTCCATCGAAGTCCCCCTTACATCAAGGTCCCCAAAAGTTTCTCTCTGCCTACATAATTGTTCCCAACAAAGTCCCCCTTACATCAGAGTCTCCATCAAAGTCCCCCTTACATCAAGGTCCCCAAGACTTTCTCTCTGCCTACATCATTGTCCCCAACAAAGTCCCCCTTACATCAGAGTCTCCATCGAAGTCCCTATTACATCAAGGTCCCCAAGAGTTTCTCTCTGCCTACATCATTGTCCCCAACAAAGTCCTCCTTACATCAGAGTCTCCATTGAAGTCCCCCTTCTATCAAGGTCCCCAAGAGTTTCTCTCTGCCTACATTCTCATCCTCAACAAAGTCCCCTTTACATCAGAGTCTCCATTGAAGCTCCCCTTACATCAGGGTCCTCAAGAGTTTCTCTCCCTACATCATCGTTCCCAAAAAAGTCCCCCTTCACAGTCTCCATCAAAGTCCCCCTTACATCAAGGTCCCCAAGAGTTTCTCTCTCCCTACATCATTGTCCCCAACAAAGTCCCCCTTACATCAGAGTCTCCATCAAAAGTCCCCCTTACATCAAGGTCCCCAGAAGTTTCTCTCTCCCTACATCATTGTCCCCAACAAAGTCCCCCTTACATCAGAGTCTCCATCAAAAGTCCCCCTTACATCAAGGTCCCCAGAAGTTTCTCTCTCCCTACATCATTGTCCCCAACAAAGTCCCCCTTAACATTAGAGTCTCCATCAAAAGTCCCCCTTACATCAAGGTCCCCAGAAGTTTCTCTCTCCCTACATCAGTGTCCCCAACAAAGTCCCCCTTAACATTAGAGTCTCCATCAAAAGTCCCCCTTACATCAGGGTCCCCAAGAGTTTCTCTCTCCCTACATTATTGTCTCCAACAAAGTCCCCCTTACATCAGAGTCTCCATCGAAGTCCCCCTTACATCAGAGTCTCCAAGAGTTTTTCTCTTCCTACATTATTGTCCTCCTTAACATCAGAGTCATAATCAAAGCTCCCATCAAAGTTCCTCTAACAAAAGAGTCCCCAACAGAGTTCCCCCTTACACCAGTGTCCCCAACAGAGTTCCCCCTTACACCAGTGTCCCCAACAGAGTTCCCCCTTACACCAGTGTCCCCAACAGAGTTCCCCCTTACACCAGTGTCCCCAACAGAGTTCCCCCTTACATCAGAGTCTCCATCGAAGTCCCCCTTACATCAGGGTCTCCAAGAGTTTTTCTCTTCCTACATTATTGTCCTCCTTAACATCAGAGTCATAATCAAAGCTCCCATCAAAGTTCCTCTAACAAAAGAGTCCCCATCAGAGTTCTATTTACACCAGTGTCCTCAACAGAGTTCCCCCTTTTTTTTCACAATAGACAACAGAGTTCCCCCTTACACAAGTGTAACCAACAGAGTTCCCACTTACACCAGTGTCCCCAACAGAGTTCCCCCTTACATCAGTGTCCCCAACAGAGTTCCCCCTTACACCAGTGTCCCCAACAGAGTTCCCCCTTACACCAGTGTCCCCAACAGAGTTCCCCCTTACACCAGTGTCCCCAACAGAGTTCCCCCTTACACCAGTGTCCCCAACAGAGTTCCCCCTTACACCAGTGTCCCCAACAGAGTTCCCACTTACACCAGTGTCCCCAACAGAGTTCCCACTTACACCAGTGTCCCCAACAGAGTTCCCCCTTACACCAGTGTCCCCAACAGAGTTCCCCCTTACACCAGTGTCCCCAACAGAGTTCCCCCTTACATCAGTGTCCCCAACAGAGTTCCCCCTTACACCAGTGTCCCCAACAGAGTTCCCCCTTACATCAGTGTCCCCATCAGAGCCCATTAGGATCAAAGTCCCCATCAAAGTTCCTTTTACATCAGAGTCTCTATTAATGTCCCCTTACATCAGAGCGCCTCCCTTACATCAGGTTCCCTATCGAAACCTCTTAACATCAGAGTCATAATCAAAGTCCCCGTCAATCTTCCTCTTACATCAGAGTACCCCCTTACATCAGTGTCCCCAACAGAGTCCCCCCTTACATCAGGGTCCCCATTAGAACCCTTTAACATCACAGTCTCCTACAAAGTTCCACTAACACCAGTATCCCCAACAGAGTCCCCCCTCACATCAGTGTCCCCAACAGAGCCCCTTAAAACTAGAGTCACCATCAAAGTCCCCATCAAAGTTCCTTTCACATTAGAGACTCCAATAACATCCCCTTACATCAGAGCTTCCTTCAGAGTACCCCCTTACATCAGTGTCTCCAAAAGACTCCTCACTTACATTAGGGTCCCCATCAGAGCTCCTTAGCATCAGAGTCATAATCAAAGTTCCCATCACACTTCATATTGCATCAGAGTCTCTATCAGCGTACCCTCTTACATCAGTGTCTCCAACAGTGTCCCCCCTTACATCAGGGTCCCCATTAGAGTTCTTTAACACCAGAGTCCCCATTAAAGTTCCACCTTATATCAGAGCCCCTTAACATCAGAATCCCAGTTACATCAGTATCCCCATCATAGCCCCCCCCCCCTTTATATCAGAGTCCCCATAGCTTAGTGAATACAGATTTTTATATATATATAGAAAGACCCTGGGTCTTACTTCAGTTGGAGTCCCAGCTTCCTTTATCAGGGTAGTTTAACCCCTTCGCCGCCCCGCCGCCCCCATGATGCCCCATGTTGGGGATACAATAATAAACATCCTCCCCTTTTAAAACCAGCAGCTGGCCGGTCAGAGTGGTTCCCAGTAATATGATCACTACGTCAGCTTTGGCACGTGTTGCCTGTTAGCTTCAGTGATGAAAACATGAAATCCTTCAACCTACAGAGGTACACTGCCACCTGCAGGCCACAAAGTTCACCTGTAGTACCATCTAATAGTGTAATTGTCAAATACAGTTGCATGATTAATGCATAACAAATTGTATTATTGATGCATAATAACAAAATTTAAAACATTTTTGCCCATTTGTCATTCTATAATAAAAACACAATAAAGTATTTCTTTAATAAAACGAGGTACTAAATCCTTAGAAATGTATATAACATTTTTTTAGCTATGCAAATTAGCATTATTGTTAAACAGTAATGCCCTGTACACACGGTCGGACATTGATCTGACATTCCGACAACAAAATCCTAGGATTTTTTCCGACGGATGTTGGCTCAAACTTGTCTTGCATACACACGGTCACACAAAGTTGTCGGAAAATCCGATCATTCTGAACGCGGTGACGTAAAACACGTACGTCGGGACTATAAACGGGGCAGTGGCCAATAGCTTTCATCTCTTTATTTATTCTGAGCATGCCTGGCTCTTTGTGCGTCGGATTTGTGTACACACGATCGGAATTTCCAACAACGGATTTTGTTGTCGGAAAATTTTATAGCAAGCTCTCAAACTTTGTGTGTCGGAAAATCCGATGGAAAATGTGTGATGGAGCCCACACACGGTCGGAATTTCCGACAACAAGGTCCTATCACACATTTTCCGTCGGAAAATCCGACCGTGTGTACGGGGCATAAGTGGTGTCACCATCAGTTTGTTACGTTCGTCCCGCAGCACCTGATTATTTCCTCTTCATCTTCACAGATGTCATAGTGAACCCCTGGGAAAGGGACAGCAGCGGAAGACAAACCCGCGTTCTCAATTATACCATTCCTATTAATAATCCTCTGGGACCAAAAACTGCTCCTGCAGTGGAGACTCAGGTATGACAACCGTTAGACTGTTAAATTAAATAGAGGAAGCAACCAAGCATGCACCGGCTTTTCTCAAGTCCCCACCCCTCTTCTCCCCGTTTATTCTGCTCTTATATATGCCAAAGCCAATGCTAACACCTTAATGCCCAAACAAAGCAAATCAACAGGTCCACTTTGCAGTTCTCCCTAAGGGTTAGTCTACACTTGCAGTTGGGGGGGGGCTGGGGGTTCTAAAAACAGGGGGCTGAGCTGTATTTTTACCACCGCTTAACCACCGCCTAAGGCAGCCGGACGGGGATGTACACATGCTGTCACCAAGAAGCAAAGCATGAAAGTCAAAAATAATTCCCCATATAGAATGAGAATGATGTGTCCCTGCTGCCTCAGCCTCTTGGTATTCCATGTCAAATAGAAGGCATTAACAGCGGCTGGTGGGTGGAGCTGTGGTCATCATCAGAGGCCGGATGCCTGGATGCGGGTCCCTGTGTTGACATGTTGCTGGGAAATGTTGTCTGGTCAAGGAATAAGGTTAAAGTTCCATCTTTGACCCAGACTCTACTGGCCTTCTAAAAAGCAGGAAGGAATGGTTGAGTTGACCAAGATGAGACAAGCTGGCTTCTAATGACTAAGGAGGACCAAGGTGGTGGTGTGGCACCCGGGCCGCTGCACCTGATCAGTGGATCGCATTAGAGCAACATTGGATCCCCTGAATCCAGGAACTATGTCACAATATTCACTTTTAGAACGCGCCACATGGATGCGGGTCCTTGTGTGTGGGCATGTTGCTGCCAAATTTTGCCTGACCAAGCAACAAGGTCAAAGTTCCCTCTTCCTTCCTGCTTCCTTCCTGCTTGACTGGTTGACTTATTTTTTTTTTTTTGTTACGGTACTTATATAGCGCTGTCAATTTATCCAACACTTTACATATACATTGTACATTCACATCAATCCCTGCCCCCAAGGAGCTTACAACCTAAGGTCCCTAACTCACATTCATACATACACATTAGGGTTGCACCGATACTTTCAGGCTCGGTTCTTTGAGCTGTCAGTGGGGTCTCCCCTGTGTTAAAGAAGTCCGGTAATTGGAGCTGTCAAAAAAAAAAAAAAAAAAAAAAGCAGCCGGCAATGTTTATTAACAACATTGCTCAGCCCTAAAACACTAACATAAAAAGAAACACTGTTTCTTTTTGTATTTTTCTGTTTCTTCATCTGCAGATCAAAGGGATGAACACATGTTCCTCTGTTTAACCCCTTATAAACCCTTAATTTACTCTAATCAGCCTTAATTCTCCTCCATTTAATTATTATTTTCCTGCTTTTTTTTTTTTCACGTCTATTTTATAAACAATAAACAATTCAAACTTTTTTTTTTGTTTGCTTTGTTAGTGACTATTTTTAAACATATATATTATTATATATTTACACATTTCATATTGAAAAAGCCCTAAATTAAAAAAAAAAAATCAATTTATTTCATTTGTAAATAACTTTTCAGTGCTTTGTACCATTGCTGAAAGCTGAAGTTAAAGCGGGATTCCGGCCAGCGAAAATTTTTTTTTTTTTAAAGTCAGCATCTACAAACACTGTAGCTGCTGACTTTAAATAAGTACACTTACCTGTCCTGGGTGCCCGCGATGTCGGCCGCCCCGAGCCCGACCCGTCCCTCGGCTCCTGGGTCCCGGCACCGCCATCCTAACTAAGGGAAACAGGCAGTGGAGCCTTGCGGCTTCACTGCCAGTTTCCTACTGCGCACGCGGCGCGGCGCACTGTGAATGGCCCCATGGTTTTCTGGGAACATGCACAGTTCCCAGAAGGCAACGCGGGCCGCTCACCGAGGAACAGGACACGCCGCGGAATAGGAAGAGGCAGATTAGGAAGACTGCCTAGCAACAAGGGTTCAGGTAAGTTAAAATTTTTTATTTTTCTTTCAAATTTTTTTTTTTATTTTTTTTTTTAGGATTTTTGGTGCAATTTTTTTTTTCAGGGTGGCCCTCCACTTTAAAGAGGAGTTCCACCCAGGGGGTCCATTAAAAAAAAAAAAATTAAAAGTCAGCAGCTACAAATACTGCAGCTGCTGACTTTTAATTGGACACTTACCTGTCCCAGGGTCCAGCGATGCGGGGGATCGAAGCCCCGCTCGTCCCCCCCCCCCTCCGCTCGTCGGCTCCGGCATTTCAACTGTAGGCGCCGGGCTGTGGCTTCACAGCCTGGCACCCACTGCGCATGCGCGAGCGGTGCCGCGCGCCGTGATTGGCCGCTCAATCACCTGGGACCTGTAATGGGTCCCAGATGATTGACAGGAGGGAGGAAGCAGAGCCGAGCCCTTCCTGTGCCGAGGGGGAAGTGATGTCACCAGCCCAGGCAAAGGAAGAGGCAGATTACGAGGGATCACCTAGCAACAGGCATTTAGAGGTGAGTAAAAAAAAAAAAAATATCCAAAGTTTTTATTTTTAGAATTTTTCAGGTATTTTTGTTTTTTTGGGTGGAACCCCACTTTAAAACAAAACAGTTGCGGTAGGTATCGGTAATTGGTATCGGCGAGTACTAAAAAAAATTGTACCGGTGCATCCCTAATACGCATGCTAGGGCCAATTTGACAGGAGCCTATTAACCTACCAGCATTTCTTTGGAGTGTGGGAGGAAACCGGAGTACCCGGAGGAAACCCACGCAGGCACGGGGAGAACATGCAAACTCCAGGCAGGTATTGTCATGGTTGGGATTGGAACTGACGGCCCTAGTGACTGGACAGCAAATTTTGTAAACTTTTGGGTTATTCTAAAAAAAAAAAAAAAACAAATGTTAAAATCTTTATTTGCTCTTTTTCAATCTCCATTTTTCTTTTGTCTGGCAGACTCTCTACAATCTGAAGGGTTCGGTGTATGTCCTAGACACCCAAGTCATAACGCAGGGCATCCCCTACCAGGATTATTTTTACACGGCTCATCGGTACTGCATCTTCAGCGTGGCCAAGAATAAAGCCCGTCTCAGGTACCCACTCATGAGTCACTTCCGCCTACGCATTTCGCCAACTCTCCTGATGGCTAGAAGAGAGCCCACTGTGCAGCACACCAGCCCTATGCTTAATCATCGCGGATCCCGCTCAGCTGCTGTCCTCCGCAGCGGCTGACAGCTCATTATAAGTACCCCCCCCCCTCCTCCCCCTTTCACTCCGAGCTATCGGGATTGTGACAGACTGATGTCTTTTATCCCGCCACCTACGTATCATATTCATCATTTCTAACAGCTAAAATATCTTTCGTTACAAATGCCAGATAATGCTCCCCCACCTGCCAGAAATAGTCGTTTTGCACAGTGATAACATTTAAATGATAATTCTTCTCATAATTCAACAATAAGTTTTATTTCTTCTTTCTCACATAGTTACTTGCTATTGGTTAAAGCCAAACTCCTGGCAGGTATAAAGCACACAAATAAATGTAGCTCATTAATTTATCATCACATGTATCAGTACCTGACTTTGACTTGGTATCAGCCTCTTGCAGTCGCTGTACAGCAGCGCTCAGATCGGGAGAGGGAGAAGCAGCACAAAGAGCCAATCGGGTGTGCTGGGATACAGTGAACTTGCTGATAGGAGGAGAGGGCAGAGTGATAGTGGGACAAGCTTGTCAGTCTGCTGCTTCTCCATTCACTGTTCAGTTACAGGTCGGGGGTGCGTCCGGGATGACCTGTGCTCTGAGGAAGTTGATTGAAAATGTATGTTTGCTTTTCCTTATTTTGTCTGAGGGCAACTTTGGAGCTGAGAGTTAGAGAGTCGTTGTCCAGTCACATGCTGGGGAGGGACAAGACCTATGAGCAGTGGCGTTGCTAGGGGGTGGCTTTTGGGGCTATAGCCCCGAATCTGGGGATCATAGCCCCGAGTCTCTGCAGGGGTCCCCAAGGGGAGGGGAGGTTCTCTGGGGACCCTGATGTAAGTGGGGGGCTCTCTGGGGACCCTGATGTAAGCGGGAGGCTCTCTGGGGACCCTGATGTAAGCGGGAGGCTCTCTGGGGACCCTGATGCAAGCAGGAGGCTCTCTGGGGACCCTGATTTAAGGGGGAGGCTCTCTGGGGACCATAATGTAAGGGGGGCACTCTGGGAACCCTGATGTAAGTGGGGGGCTCTCTGGGGACCCTGATGCAAGGGGGAGGCTCTCGGGGGACTCTGATGTAAGGAGGAAGCTCTCTGGGGACCCTGTAGTAAGGGGGGCTCTCTGGGAACCCTGATGTAAGTGGGGGGCTCTCTGGGGACCCTGATGCAAGGGGGAGGCTCTCGGGGGACTCTGATGTAAGGAGGAAGCTCTCTGGGGACCCTGTAGTAAGGGGGGCTCTCTGGGAACCCTGATGTAAGTGGGGGGCTCTCTGGGGATATATACACACACGCACGTATATTACTCTGTATACATGTGTATGCCCACCCAAGCGTATGACTTTCTTTACTACGCTCCTATGGGCTCTAGCCCCAGATCTTTTGTAGAACCTAGCAAAGCCCCTGCCTGTGATTGTTCCTGAACAGCAACAGAGAAAAACATACTGATAGGAGAAGATAGCAGAGTGAATGAGACAGTCAGTCTGCTGCTTCTCCTTTCACTCTCCAGTCACAGGTTGGGGGCAGGTCCGGGAGGACCTGGGCTCTGGGGAAGAGGATTAAAAATGTATCGCCTGTATCAGCATGAAGAAAAAAACAAATACAGTGGAACCTTGGATTATGAGCATAATCCGTTCCAGGAGAATGCTTCTAATCCAAAGCACTCGCATATCAAATCAAGTTTCCTCATAGAAGTCAATGGAAACGAAGATAATTTGTTCCACATTGACTTCTATTGCATGCAATACCACATGTGGCCAGAAGTGAGGGGTCGCCGGAGAGACTCGGAAATATTAGGAGACAGCTCAGATGCACTCAGAAAGGCTCGGAAACACTCGGGAACTGAATATTTCCGAGTATTTCCGAGTGATTCCGAGTATTTCCGAAACGGCTTCTAGTGGCTCCAAGTGTCACCGGTGCCCCCGCACCTCTGGCCAAATGCAATACTGCACACCACAGAGGCTTGAATCCTGCTCGTTCTGCGAGATAACAGTCAGGATTTTTTTTTTAAAATAGCTCGTATTGCGAAACGCTCGTTAACCACGTTACCTGCAATCCGAGGTTCCACTGTCTTCCTGCGCTAAAGAGATTGCCGTGCGGTTTATTGGAAAAGTGGGTCTTCACTAATCAAGCCACCACCACATCAGCTGTGCTGCCACTCTCAACAGGTCAGGGGGAACCCAGAAGACACTCTAAAAGGGAAAAAGGAACAGAGGACGCACCAGCCTTGCGCATTACCTTTGCAACACTTTAATCAATTAAAAGTTAAAAATGCATACTCACAAACGAGTGATAAAATCAAGCAATTTGTATAAAGTTCATCATTTGCATCCAGCAAGATCTGTTGGCCAGTAAAAATGGTGGGAAGTAGAGTCCAAAAAAACTGACACATTTCAAGGGTTGTCCCCTCCTCTTTAGAGCTCTGAAGAAGAGGGGACACCCCTCGAAGCTTCAGCTACTATTCTCCACAGTAGAGAACTCTTGAGACGCATTTCGCCCCTTTTTAGGGCTTCAATCATAGAGGCCTCTTTTACTCTTCTCATTCACATTTATGCAACAGGGAGTCAGTGTCTGTGTGCAAAAGGCCACCATTTTGTTGAAGACCACTTTTGAGTTGATTGATCGACGATGTTCTTGTTTCCACCTTTTAGACTAGTTTGGTGTGCACAATACTCATTACTTTCTGTACATCCTTAGGGTGTCCTCAGAGATCTGTTACCGAAAACAGCCTTGGAGCCTGGTACGGGCGATCATCGAGAAGAACTCCTGGAGTGGGATGGAGGAGCACTTTTCTCTTCTAGGTAAGCCACTTGGCTGTCTGCAAAGAATGTTTTATGAAGTTCAGCATCTGAAGTCATTTTCTAAGTTGTCAGAAGGCTGTTGATAATTTAAGGGTAGAAACCGTGTTCGGTAAGCTTCCTCATCACCCACCGACTCCGGTAGTAAGCTGTCGTGTGCTCATACCCATTGATGCCTTTATGAAGGCAAGCACCAGACTAGAGATGAGATTTTACAGAACTTGTGGAGACCCAGCCAATTGGTTAACAGTTACAGTGGGAACTCATATTGACCCATTCAGACCATGAACCGGTATCCTGGAAACATGGGGAGACCCAGCTAGTTAGTGAACTGGTACAGTGGAAACTCATGGTGGCTTACTCAGTCACTAAATTGGTACTATGGGCATACGGGGTGACCTAGTCAATGAACTGGTACAGTGAGAACTTGTGGTGACCAGTCCGTTGGTGAATGCGGTACATTGAAAACACAGGGTGACTCATCTAATCAGTGAACTGGTGCAGTGGGAACTCATGGCTAACCAATCAGTCAATGATCTGGTACAATGGAAACTCAGGTTGACCCAGTCTGTCAATGAACTGTTACAGTGGGAACTCATGGTGGCCCAATCAGTCAGTGAACTGACATGGAACACATGGGGTGACCTAGACAGTCAATGAACTGGTACTGTGGGAACTCATGGTGCCCCAGTCAGTCAGTGAACTGGTGCATTGGAAACATGGGGTGACCCAGCCAGTGAACGGGTACAGTGGGAACCAATCAGTCAGTGAACTGGTACATTGGAATCACAGAGGGCCCCAGCCAGTCAATGAACTGGTACAGTGGGAACTTAAGGTGGCCCAATTAGTCAGTGAACTGGTAAAATGGGAACTTATGGTGGCCCAATCAGTCAGTGAACTAGTACAGTGGGAACTCATGGGGGCCCAATCAGTCAGTGAACTAGTACAGTGGGAACTCATGGGGGCCCAATCAGTCAGTGAACTAGTACAGTGGGAACTCATGGGGGCCCAATCAGTCAGTGAACTGGTAAAATGGGAACTTATGGTGGCCCAATCAGTCAGTGAACTAGTACAGTGGGAACTCATGGGGGCCCAATCAGTCAGTGAACTAGTACAGTGGGAACTCATGGGGGCCCAATCAGTCAGTGAACTGGTACAGTGGGAACTCATGGGGGCCCAATCAGTCAGTGAACTGGTACAGTGGGAACTCATGGGGGCCCAATCAGTCAGTGAACTGGTACAGTGGGAACTCATGGGGGCCCAATCAGTCAGTGAACTGGTACAGTGGGAACTTATGGGGGCCCAATCAGTCAGTGAACTGGTACAGTGGGAACGTACAGCCACCCAGCCAATCAGTAAACTGCTACCGTGGGTTAGCTTGGCGAGTCATCCAATTAGTGGACTAGTACAGTAATCCAAAAGGCATCCCCTGTGTGACATCAGAGCCCCTATATATAAATACTGTACAGCTGTTGGGGAAAACTACTCCTTCATTATAAGACCGATGACTCAGTGAGCACGAGCTTCCTCTATGGGGGACATTGCTGTGCAAAATAGTGAAGTGGGAGGGGCCCACATGAACCGATCTTTATTTGTTTGGCAATGGAAGTAATGGATGCCAAATGGATTTTCCATGGAAGTCCTTCTCTCCTAAGTGAGATCGCCCATTAATGTAAAAAGTATTGCCTACATCTGGAATAATGGATATTGGAAAGTACATACAAGTGCATCAGAATTCATGACCATGCAGCGAGTATGAAATTGGGAGCCCGACCTAAACATTTTTGAACAGAGGTAGGTAAGGGGTAGAAGCCCCACTGGAAAAGTTACCCTTCACTTCCTGTGTGGTCACTAAACACTGGGGACACAGAAAGCAATAAAAAAAAAAAATCTGACAGAGACCAAAACTTGGCGAACTCCGATCCCAAAAATATTAATTTAAATATATTCCTCAATAGTCATAAAGGATATAAAAGGCACAGACAATATATCATTAAATGTTTTTTTTTTTTTTTTTTAATGCAAGCATTTTAATTATCTGAATTTGACTTGGTATCAGCCTCTTGCAGTCCCTGTACAGGAGGAGGAGGGAGCAAAGTGACAGCGAGACGAGCTTGTCGGTCTGCTACTCCTCTTTTCACTGTTCAGTCACAGGTTGGGGGCTGGTCCGGGATGACCTGGGCTTTTGAGGAAGAGGATTAAAAATGTATGGTAACTTTTCCTTTTTCTGGAGCTGAGAATCAAAGAGTCATTCTTCAGTCACATGCTGGGGAGGGACAAGACCGAACAGAAAAAAAATCAGGTCTCCTGCCCTACCAGACAGGGATGTGCTGTGTGGCTGAGCAGTTTAAACCTCAAGACTTGATGGACAGAAATACAAATCCCTTGCCCGTTAAATCCGCTCCCTTCGAAGTATTTCATCTGTGTATCTAGCTGTTTGCCTAGGGTTCGGCTCCTTTTCTGTGACATAGGTAGATATTCATACTAGCTGCCGACATCGGCGTTGTGAAGAAGGTTTTTAACTTCAGCATAAGAGAAAACAGTCATTGCTCTCTGCAGGTTCCCAGATTGGTTGTGTTAAGTGTAAACACTCCAGCCATTGCAGGTATTGCCGAGCTCAGGAATGTCAAGCCTTTGATGTATTATTAATGTCCATTAGTGGATTTAGCGGTGCTTTTGTTCCGTGCTGCAAGTTATCCTGGCCCCCGCTGAGCCCACGTTACTTTTGTGCGAATGCAAATATAAATATTACATGTGGAATGATGTAGGCGGCTGGTAAACATAGCTGGGAGAAAAGGGGTGTGGGTGTGGGCTGTGTGAGCCCTGAGCCCTTATCTGAAGTCAGACATGTGGACTAGAGCTGTCACATACTGTAGACACACTATTTTACAAAGTTTATTGAAATAATTACACTTTTTTTACCACCATTTTTAGGCTTTTATTTATGATAAAAAATTAAATGGAAGCCTAATTGTTTATTTATCAATGGTTTAAAAGCCTCCTGTAATTCCTACACTGAGGCAGAGGGGGCAGCACACTGGGCCAATCAGAGCTTATTAGCTTTGCACAGCCCTATCATTAACAGTGTGAACATGCTTACCGGAGGAGAGAGTGATGACTTAATCAGCATGGTGCTTCTCTTTCATTGTCCAATCACAGGCTGGGGTGGGTCTTGGACCTGGCTGAGTTGCTTACCTTCTGTATAGTCTACAATAGACTTTTTCAGCCATAGTTCCTCCTGAGATAGCTAGGGATTCCATGACCAATGAGCAATGACAGAATGTCCTCCCACCTGCAATGACTTGCAATGCAAGGGGCAATTTCCCACTGACGTTCATTGTAAGGGGCCACATCGACACTCTATCACCAGTGCAAAGTGGCTTTTTTCACTGACCACCAAGGTAAGGGGGCATTTCTCCACTGACCATCAATGTTAGGGGCATTACTCCACCGACCATTAATGCAAGGGGCATTTCTCCAATGATCACCAATATAAGGGGGCATTTCTCCAATGATCACCAATATAAGGGGCATTTCTCCACTGACTATCAAAGTAAAGGGTATTTCTCCAATGATCACCAATATAAGGGGCATTTCTCCAATGATTACCAAGGTAAGGGGGCATTTCTCCAAGGAGCACCAATGTAAGGGGGCATTTCTCCACTGACTATCAATGTGAGGGGCATTTCTCCAATGATCACCCATATAAGGGGGCATTTCTCCAATGATCACCAATGTAAAGGCTATTTCTCCAATGAGCACCAATGTAGTGACATTTCTCCAATGATCACCAATATAAGAGGGCATTTATCCAATGATCACCAATGTAAGGGGGCATTTCTCCACTGACCATCAATGTTAGGGGCATTACTCCACTGACCATTAATGCAAGGGGCATTTCTCCAATGATCACCAATATAAGGGGGCATTTCTCCAATGATCACCAATATAAGGGGCATTTCTCCACTGACTATCAAAGTAAAGGGTATTTCTCCAATGATCACCAATATAAGGGGCATTTCTCCAATGATTACCAAGGTAAGGGGGCATTTCTCCAAGGAGCACCAATGTAAGGGGGCATTTCTCCACTGACTATCAATGTGAGGGGCATTTCTCCAATGATCACCCATATAAGGGGGCATTTCTCCAATGATCACCAATGTAAAGGCTATTTCTCCAATGAGCACCAATGTAGTGACATTTCTCCAATGATCACCAATATAAGAGGGCATTTATCCAATGATCACCAATGTAAAGGGTATTTCTCCAATGAGCACCAATGTAAAGGGTATTTCTCCAATGAGCACCAATGTAGGGACATTTCTCCAATGATCACCAATATAAGGGGGCATTTATCCAATGATCACCAATGTAAAGGGTATTTCACCTATGAGCACCAATGTAGGGACATTTCTCCAATGATCACCAATGTAAGGGGGGCAGTTCTCCATAAATCACTGACGTAAGGAGGCATTTCTCCACTGACCACCATTTAGGGGGCATTTCTCCACTGACCAATGTGGGGGGGGGGGGCATTTCTCCACTAACCACCAGTGTAAGGGGGGCATTTTTCCACTGGCCACCAATGTAGAGGGGCATTTCTTCACTGACCAACCATGTAAAGGTCATTTTCCCCACTACCCACCAATGTAGAGGGGCATTTCTCCCAATACCCACCAATGTAGAGGGGCATTTCTCCACTAACTAAGGAAGGATTTCTCCACTAACTACCAATGTAGGGGGGCATTTCTCCACTGACGATCAATGTAAGGGTGATATTTCAGCACTGACCACCTATGTAGGCTGGGGGCTGGAGGCATTTATCCATTGACCACCAACGTAAGGGCGCATTTCACCTCTGATCACTAAGTGAAAGGAGACTTTTTCACTGATGACTAATATAATAGAAGGCTACACTATCATTTTCACAGTTTGTGTTTATTTTCTGGACTTAGTTATTTTTTCATGATTATTATTGATATATAGAGCAAGGGAGCATTGAAAAATGATTGGTTCTAGGTATCAAATATTTCTAGGTTTGTCATATTCTGTATTATATTATTTAAAACATTGAGCAGCTTACTTCTCATGCTATTTCACCATTAAATAAAGCAGGGGTTCCCTGAGACTTCAAAATTATATTAATGGTTCCTCCGGTGTAAAAAGGTTGAGAAAGGCTGGTCTACAAGAAGGTCCAGGGACTAGCTCTGCTACCTCAAAGGGATGCGTGAATCACAGGGCTGGTTGAGCAGAATATTTTGTCTGTGCATGTAGCAGTTTCCTGGGGAGTAGATTTAGATACATTTATAGAGAAAGTAGGAGAACACTTTAATGGTCTGTCCACGACCCCCCGTCTTTGTCTGCACTAGTGTTGTCCTGTTGACTCACATTTTTTATTTCTTTTCTACCATCTCAGCCGATGCGGTCGTCAAGTTTGAACAGTCCTGCGTGGAGGAGTTGGGCGGTAGAGAAAAGCCAACCTTACGCCGCCGTAAGCGGACGCTGAGCTGGAAAAACCACCACATTGAACAAATGAGTGTTGCCCCTCCGCCGCTGGAGAGCGAGAGGGCGGCCCGCCACTCTAGGACGTCAGGTGAGAGAATGTGGCCATCGTGCTTCTTTTTCCATTTCCAAGTGAAATTTACATGTAAGCCAGTAAAGGGTTGATAACAATGGACTTTCTTCTGCTAAATTTGATACTTATTTTTGGAAATCTTCAGTCCCAGTTGACCTTGTTAGCGTGAGGTCCGTTAGGCTGTCTCTAATCCAATTACTGCGTGCTGTAGTTAAGGTTACCGTGTTCTTGTTTTGGTAATTAGAACACAAAGTTCGTAATAATCTTCCAGAATGATCATATGCGTTCGCCTGTAATTATAGGGCAGCGCACCTTGGGGACGCTGTCTTTACTTCATTAATGCCATCTCTGTTCACAACTAATATTGCCGACATTGGTAGGCAGAATAACTTTCTTGATTGTTATATGCCCAATGTAGGGAGCTTTCCCCACAAAATTGTGTTTCTTTTCAAAAAGATAATAAAGGAATCACCATTGCAGGTAGGTTCCTCAAATGTGGCAATTCCTTTTGGGGAAGAGTAAGACCACCGTGGTTTTGTAATGGTCCTAAAAGCTGGACCAGGCAGACACTACTAATATTGTGGTTGTAGGTAGGCAAAATAACTTTCTGGATTGTTATATTCCTTTACTGACCAATGTATGGGGATTTCCTCAAAGTTTTTTGCCTACTTCCCAGAAGACCATAACAAAGGTGTCACCATTGCAAATGGATTCATAAATATGGAGAATCCATTGGTGAAGGATGAGACCACCATAAAATCTGGACCACACAGGAAATTCTGGAGGGGACTTCTAGCCCACAGAATGCCTTAGACATGGAGAGTTAGTATTCAAGTCACCATGCCAAAAATTGCAGCATACTGAAATACACCATGTCAAAATATGTCACAGCACTCCCAATTACTGAGTTCGGGGGTCCAAAGCCAGCTGCACAGTGACTTAGGTTGAATGGTTTGTTGTGAAGTGGCCTGGAAAGAACTCTGACCTCCACCCTACTGAACACCTTCTGGGGTGAATTGGAACATTGATTGTGAGCCAGGTCTTCTAACCAAACATCACTACCTGACAAAACTAGTATGGCAGTTCTGGATAGGCAAAATAACTTTCTGGATTGATATTTTCTTCACTGACAAATGTAAGGGGATTTCCTCACAATATTTTGCCTACTTCCCAGAAGTCCATAACAAATGTGTGACACCATTGCATATGGAGTCATTAAATATGGAGAATCCATTGGGGAAGGGTGAGACCACCATGGTTTTGTAATGTTTATAAAAGCAGGACCAGACAGGAAATTATGGAGGGGACCGGGACACAGAGAATTAATATTGAAGTCACCTTGCCAAAAAAACATACTGAAAACCAATACATCACCAAAAGTATGTCACAGCCCTCCCAATTATTGCGTTTGGGGGCCCAAAGCCAGCTTCATAATGACTTGGGTTGAATGGTTTGGTCTGGAGGAACTCAAGTAGCCTGGTCAAAGCTCTGACCTCCACCCCATTGAATGTCATTGGGATAAATTTGAAAGTCGACAGTGAACCAGGTCTCCTCACCCAACAACAGTACCTGACACAAGTAATATTGCAGCTCTGGGTAGACAGAATAGCTTTCTGGATTGCTATATTTAGTACTGACCAATGTAGAGAGATCTCCTCACAATATTTTGTCTCCTTCCCAGAAGGCCATAACAAAGGCATCACCATTGCAAGTGGATTCATTAAATAAGGCAAATCCATTGGGGTAGGGTGAGACCACCATGGTTTTGTAAAGGTCATAAAAGCTGGACCAGGCAGGGAATTCTAGTGGGGACTCCTGGCCTGCAGAATCTCTGAGACATAGGGGTTGCTTTACTAAAACTGGAGAGCGCAAAATCTGGCGCAGCTCTGCAGTTTTAGTAAATCAAAACCATAGAGTCAGTATTCACGTGACCTTGCTAAAGATTACAATCAATTGAAATACACTCTGTGGCCAAATGTATGTCACAACCCCCAAATTATTGAGTTTAGGTACCCAAAGCCATCTGCGTAATGACCCAGGTTGACCAGTTTGGTGTGGAGGAACGCGAGTGCCTTGGGCATAGCTTTGACCTCAACTCTACTGAACACCATGAATTCAAAATGTTGATTGTGAGCCTGGTCTTCTCATCCAACATCAGTACCTGACACAAGTAATATTGCAGTTCTGGGTAGGCAGAATAGCTTTCTGGATTGTTATATTCCTTACTGACCAATGTAACAAGTTTTCTGCATCTATTATCGGTGTATTTCTCAAATAATTCTCTGTCCTACATTTTGGTGAATCCGTTGGGGAAGGGTGACTTGGTCTTTATAATGGTCAATAAAGCTGTTCCGGGCAGGGAATTCTGGTGGGGACTTTTGGCTCTCCAAATTATTGAGTTCAGGTGCCCAAAGCCAGCTCCAGAAAGACATGGAACTCAAGTGGCCTTCAAGGAGCGCGCTCTCAACCCTACTGAAAACCCTTTGGAAGAACTAGATCACCAATTGCAATCCAGGTCTTCTTGTCCAACATCGGCACCTCACATCACAAATGGACACAAATTTCCACAGACACCCTTCAAAATCTTGTGAAAAACCTTCCCAGAGGGAGGGGAGGATGTTATAGCCACAAAGTGGGTAACTCCATATTACTGGCCATGGGTTTGGAATGGGATGTCCAAAGGGATGCCCAACAAGATCATATGAGTTTTTATGATCAGGTTTCCACCAACTTAGCAGTGGTTCTCAACCTGGGGGTCGAATGACTATTTGCCAGGGGTCACCGAATCCTGGGCTGTTCCTGAAGCCCACACTGCTCTCCAGCCTTTTTGCGGTCGCCCAGCAGGCGACAACCCATGCTACGAAAATAATTTTACTGTTAGGGGTCCCCACAACTTGGAAAATTTTATCAAGGGGTCACGGCACTAGAGGGGTTGAGAACCTCTGCCATATAGTGTAGCATTATTGGGTGAGGCAAAGTCCAACGGTCTTTGTAGTAAAAGCAGCCTCAGTCCAGGCTCCGTCCAGGCCATGCCCCCAAGGCGTTTCGCCCTATGGGTAAGCCGAGACTGGTTCTCCCCTAGTCTTCACCCTCACGAGAGTCCCCTGATTTGGACAGATAGGTGCCTGGAATGGCACCCCCAATCTTTTGGTGTTGATTATTGTGGGATATTTGATTTGTCCTTAATGTGGTCCAACATTTTAAGTGGTAATTTGTTCTATTGTTTTGGGTAGTTTAATTTTTTTTTGGTGGTGTGTCAAATAGAGCTCTGACCCTTCCCCTATTTCCAGCTTTGAATTTTTGCTACCCACAGGGGGGGGTGGGGATTTCCTTTGGTTACAGGAAATGTTGGAAAATCTCCTCTGAAAGCAATACGAATCTGACCTTTTCCATTCTAATTTCTATAGCACCAACCTGTTCTGCAGCACTGTACATGGTACACGGACTTAGATGCATCAGTCCTTGTCACACAAACTGATAACATTTTATTGAAGATTTTAGTTTTACTATTATCGTGGATTTGGCATAGCAGAAAGTGACAGTTCCTTATGGCAGAGATCCAGAGCCTGTGATTCTCCTGACATACTCATTTTCTTTTTTCTTTCCCACACAGGCAGCGTCTCCTCGCAGCTCTCCCACCTGTCGGATCGAGGCGCTGTACAAAACATCCCCGGCATGCTATTTATCATCAGTATTGTGTGAGTAAGAGTGCCACCTACCTGATACCTACCCACGGCGTATGACTAACCCTCTCTACGTGGCTGGGTGCTTTTGTAAATTTACTTCTTTCCCAATCCTCTCTGGTCATGTGGATGCTTCACATTAATCTGAACTTCAAAGAGATATGGTCTTATTAAATGGACTGGACAAGGAGCAAATCGCTAAGCCTGGTTTAGTCTGGGGGTGCATGGGGTAAGATGTACTACTCAGGTGCAGGCAGGGCTTTTTATTTCAGCAGGAACGTGGGGGACGCAGTTCCGGCACCCCCCGAACTGAATGCATGTAATGGCAAGGGGTGCTGGGGTGTGCTGCAGGGTCTATTGATGCTGGCTGCTGAGGGATCTATTATTGCTGGAGGGGATCTATTTTTGCGGAGGAAGGGGGTCTGTGGTTGCTAGGGAGGTCTTCTGTTGCTTATTTGGGATCTATTGCTGCTGGAGGGGATCCAGTTTTGCGGGTGAAGGGGGTCTGTTGTTGCCAGGGAGGTCTTCTGTTGCTCAGTTGACGCGTTTCAGCCTATAAGGCCTTAGTCATAACCACCATCTTTTTTTTGCAGGCGGACCTATTGTTGCTGGGGCGGGTCTTATGTTGCTGGGGGGGGTCAATTGTTTCTGGGAAGGATTTACTGTTGAGGGAGGGGTCTTTGTTGCTGGCTGCTAAGGGTCTGTTGATGCTGGCTACTGGGGAATCTATTGTTGCTGGAGCAGTGCAGACAGAAAAATCAGTGCTACTACCCATACAACACATAGATAGCAGAGCTCCCGGGTGCTCAATCCACAGTCGCTGGCTGAGTAGAGTAATGTAGGAAGGATGAGCCGCACTCCGGTTGTTACTCTTAAAAAAATCTTTATTGAAAAGCCACAGTGTAAACGCAGATAAAATCAGTTGACGCGTTTCATCCTATAAGGCCTTAGTCATAACCACCATCTATTTTTGCAGGCGGGTCTGTTGTTCCTGGGGAGGTCTGTTGATGTTGGTGGGGGGATCTATTGTTGCTGGGGTGGGTCTTATGTTGCTGGGGGGGTCAATCGTTGCTGGGAGGGATCTACTCTTGAGGGAGAGGTCTTTGTTGCTGGATGCTGAAGGGTGGATGCTGGCTACTGGGGAGTCTATTGTTGCTGGAGGGGTAGAGTAATGTAGGAAGGATGATCCACACTCCGGTTGTTACTTATAAAAAAATCCTAATTTTATTGAAAAGCCACAGCGTAAAGACAGATAAAATCAGTTGACGCGTTTCAGCCTATCAGGCCTTAGTCATAACCACCATCTATTTTTGCAGGCGGGTCTATTGTTCCTGGGGAGGTCTGTTGATGATGGTGGGGGGATCTATTGTTGCTGGGGTGGGTCTTATGTTGCAGGGGGTCAATCGTGGCTGGGAGGGATCCACTGTTGAGGGAGGGGTCTAATGTTGCTGACTGCTGGAGGGTCTATTGATGCTGGCTGTGTGCAATGCTGTAATTGCTGCAAAAGGAGGATTCTTTGATGAAAGCAAAGTTTGATGTAAAAACAATGTTATTTCAAATACAAATCATTATTTCTAACCTTGTCAATGTCTTGACTCTATTTTCTATTCATTTCACAACGTATGGTGGTGAATAAGTGTGACTTTTCATGGAAAACACAAAATTGTTTGGGTGACCCCAAACTTTTGAACGGTAGTGTATATATATATATATATATATATATATATATATATATATATATATATATAATATAAATTCCAGGGGCCAGCAGCATTGCAAATGCTTGATCTGATTGGCTGTCTCTTCGTTCCATCACTCTATCTCTTCCCGTAGTCATGTGATCCCAATATGTGACGTTTAACCCCTGGTTCCCTGTCTCCTTACAGCCTAATTGTCCTGTTGGCCTTGAATCTAATGCTCTTCTACCGCCTGTGGTCTCTGGAGCACAGCGCCCGGACATTCCAGACTTGGCAGAGCTACGCCGTGTCCCAGGGGTAACTATACTCATTCATACGTTTTTGACGAAAGCCATCCGATTGGTCACACTTTAACCTAGGAGAGAGAATGAGAGGCTGTGTTTAGTCATTGGAAAGGAGTTTGTCACCTAGAGGGCAGCAGTGAGCTGCTTCAGGATCAGATTACATGCAGCCAGTTCAGTTTGACCTTGTCCCTCTTTTCAGGATACTTTAACACAGGGAACTTATGCTGTAAAGTTTACTGTTCTCAGCTTCTATATATATTCTATTCACTCCTGCATTTGTTAGAAAATACAAAATAAATAATATTTTACCCATATGCATAACCACAAGCTGTTATCCATTGAAATCGAGGACCGTCCTTGACATACTTTTAGATTTAAAGTCAAACTTTAGACAGACTTTTTATTTTTTTTTTAGATTTTAAAAGGTTGGAGCCACTTTTAGATTTATATTGCTATCTGTGTCTCTCTTGGGGAGATTTCATTGTCTGTGTGGTCACCCAGACAGGAAGTGAGGGGCAGTCACACTAAGGGGGACACAGATGGGAATATAACTTGACGCAGGATCTAACCCTCCCCGACTCCATCCTAAAATAGAAATACGCTGTTATTTAGCGTTCCCTGTGCAGCTGGTCCCTGCAGCCTTAAACACCATCTGTCTCTATCCCTAGGAGGTTCCCGCAGACGTCGGCGGATTGGGCGGAAATACTTGAGCTACAGAAGCGTTTCCATAATGCCGAGGTGCAGAAATGGAAGCAGACACTCCAGGCCTCCGTACAGCTACTGGATGAGGTGAGGGCAGCTGTGTTGTCTTCAGGTTCTGTAGAGCTCACAAGTCACAAAGTGAGAGGCTGCGGCAGGAGCTGATCTGTGTCAGACACTTGTGAAAACAGAACTCGCTCAGGCACCAAGGTTTACATGATGTTTGTTATCTCTGAGCCAGGATCTCAGTCCAAGAAGTAAATAGTGACCCTGGGTGATGCCTGAACAAAGACGGCGCTGTCCTTCTGGAGAGAAAAGTCGATGCAAGCATTGTCATGGGGAGGGGGTGTTACTGTGATCACTGACAGAGGTAAATACAGTATCTCACAAAAGTGAGTACGCCCCTCACATTTTTTTGTAAATCTTTTCTTCTATCTTTTCATGTGACAACACTGAAGAAATGACACTTTGCTACAATGTAAAGTAGTGGGTGTACAGCTTGTATAACAGTGTAAATTTGCTGTCCCCTCAAAATAACTCAACACACAGCCATTAATGTCTAAACCGATGACAACAAAAGTGAGGACACCCCTAAGTGAAAATGTCCAAATTGGGCCCAAAGTGTCCAATATTTTGTGTGGCCACCATTATTTTCCAGCACTGCCTTAACCCTCTTGCACATGGAGGTCACCAGAGCTTCACAGGTTGGCACTGGAGTCCTCTTCCCCTCCTCCATTATGACATCACAGAGCTGGTGGATGTTAGAGACCTTGCTCTCCTCCACCTTCTATTTAAGGATGTCCCACAGATGCTCAATAGTGTTTAGGTCTGGAGACATGCTTGGCCAATCCATCACCTTTACCCTCAGCTTCTTTAGCAAGGCAGTGGTGGTCTTGGAGGTGTGTTTGGGGTGGTTATCATGTTGGAATACTGCCCTGCGGCCCAGTCTCTGAAGGGAGGGGATGATGCTCTGCTTCAGTATGTCACAGTACATGTTGGCATTCATGGTTCCCTCAATGATCTGTAGCTCCCCAGTGCCGGCAGCACTCATGTAACCCCAGACCATGACACTCCCACCACCATGCTTGACTGTAGGCAAGACACACTTGTCTTTGTCCTCCTCACCTGGTTGCCCCCACACACGCTTGTCACCATCTGAACCAAATAAGTTTATCTTGGTCTCATCAGACCACAGGACGAGGTTCCAGTAATCCATGTCCTTAGTCTGCTTGTCTTCAGCAAACTGTTTGCAGTCTTTCTTGTGCATCACCTTTAGAAGAGGCTTCCTTCTGGGACGACAGCCATGCAGACCAATTTGATGCAGTGTGCGGCGTATGGTCTGAGCACTGACAGGCTGACCCCCACCCCCACCCCTTCAACCTCTGCAGCAATGCTGGCAGCACTCATACATCCATTTCCCAAAGACAGCCTCTGGATATGACGCTGAGCACGTGACCTCAACTTCTTTGGTGGACCATGGCGAGGCCTGTTCTGAGTGGAACCTGTCCTGTTATACCGCTGTATGGTCTTGGCCACCGTGCTGCAGCTCAGTTTCAGGGTCTTGGCAATCTTCTTATAGCCTAGACCATCTTTATGTAGAGCAACTATTCTTTTTTTCAAATCCTCAGAGAGTTCTTTGCCATGAGGTGTCATGTTGAACTTCCAGTGACCAGTATGAGAGAGTGAGAGCGATAACACCAAATTTAACACACCTGCTCCCCATTCACACCTGAGACCTTGTAACACTAACGAGTCACATGACACCAGGGAGGGAAAATGGCTAATTGGGCCCAATTTGGACATTTTCACTTAGGGGTGTACTCACTTTTGTTGCCAGCGGTTTAGACATTAATGGCTGTGTGTTGAGTTATTTTGAGGGGACAGCAAATTTACACTGTTATACAAGCTGTACACTCACTACTTTACATTGTAGCAAAGTGTCATTTCTTCAGTGTTGTCACATGAAAAGATAGAAGAAAATATTTACAAAAATGTGAGGGGTGTACTCACTTTTGTGAGATACTGTACTGTATGAGGGCCCACCCCAAAGCACCCCCCATTTTGAGGGCATGTGGCCTGGGGTATGGTTCAGAAGGAGGGGCTCTTGCACATCCCCCCTCTTTCCTGGCCTGCCGGGCTCCATGCTCGAATAAGGGTCTAGTATGGATATTTTTTTTTTTAAATCTTCTCTGCCCGGCATTGTTTTGTTTTACATTTCAGCTCCCAGTGGGGAAGCCCGCTGACAGCTGAAGAGTCATCAGTTGTTAGGGACGCGGCAGCCGGCTTCCCAGCCAGGTCCTTATCAACCAGATATTCTTCAAGCAGAATTCAAATGGGCTGATCATTTTTCGACCGATCCAAATTCAAATCGTTCTGAAAATTTGGAATTCATTAAACAAAACAGAACTAAACTAATTGAATCAACTAAACAAAATCTAGTAACATAACAAATCTGGCTGAAACTAAACTAAACTATTTTTTTCTCTGTTCTGCACATGTCTAATGCATATATATTATAAAATGTAATTTATATAGATTATAATATAATAATACATTTAAAATATATTATCATTTTTGTTTTAATATAATGTAATATAATCATGTAATATTAAATGTATTTTATTATATAATATTAGATTTTATGTAATGTAATATAATATATATATATATATATATATATATATATATATATATATATATATATAAATATATATATATATTACATTATAATATATATATATCTATATATATATATATATATTTACATTATAAAATATACATTACATTATAATATATATATATATATATATATATATATATATATATATATATATATACAGTGCCTTGCAAAAGTATTCGGCCCCCTTGAACTTTTCAACCTTTTACCACATTTCAGGCTTCAAACATAAAGATATAACATTTTTATTTTTTGTGAAGAATCACCAACAAGTGGGACACAATTGTGAAGTGGAACGAAATCGATTGGATTGTTGAAACTTTTTTAACTAATAAAAAAATGAAAAGTGGGGCGTGCAAAATTATTCGGCCCCCTTGCGTTAATACTTTGTAGAGCCACCTTTTGCTGCGATTACAGCTGCAAGTCGCTTGGGGTATGTCTCTATCAGTTTTGCACATCGAGAGACTGAAATTCTTGCCCATTCTTCCTTGCAAAACAGCTCGAGCTCAGTGAGGTTGGATGGAGAGCGTTTGTGAACAGCAGTTTTCAGCTCTTTCCACAGATTCTCGATTGGATTCAGGTCTGGACTTTGACTTGGCCATTCTAACACCTGGATACGTTTATTTGTGAACCATTCCTTTGTAGATTTTGCTGTATGTTTGGGATCATTGTCTTGTTGGAAGATAAATCTCCGTCCCAGTTTCAGGTCTTTTGCAGACTCCAACAGGTTTTCATCCAGAATGGTCCTGTATTTGGCTGCATCCATCTTCCCCTCAATTTTAACCATCTTCCCTGTCCCTGCTGAAGAAAAGCAGGCCCAAACCATGATGCTGCCACCACCATGTTTCACGGTGGGGATGGTGTGTTGAGTGTGATGAGCTGTGTTGCTTTTACGCCAAACATATCGTTTTGCATTGTGGCCAAAAAGTTGGATTTTGGTTTCATCGGACCAGAGCACCTTCTTCCACATGTTTGGTGTGTCTCCCAGGTGGCTTGTGGCAAACTTTAGACGAGACTTTTTATGGATATCTTTGAGAAATGGCTTTCTTCTTGCCACTCTTCCATAAAGGCCAGATTTGTGCAGTGTACGACTGATTGTTGTCCTATGGACAGACTCTCCCACCTCAGCTGTAGTTCTCTGCAGTTCATCCAGAGTGATCATGGGCCTCTTGGCTGCATCTCTGATCAGTCTTCTCCTTGTCTGAGCCGAAAGTTTAGAGGGACAGCCAGGTCTTGGTAGATTTGCAGTGGTCTGATACTCCTTCCATTTCAAAATGATCGCTTGCACAGTGCTCCTTGGGATGTTTAAAGCTTGGAAAATCTTTTTGTATCCAAATCCGGCTTTAAACTTCTCCACAACAGTATTACGGACCTGCCTGGTGTGTTCCTTGGTCTTCATGATGCTCTCTGCGCTTTCAACAGAACCCTGAGACTATCACAGAGCAGGTGCATTTATACAGAGACTTGATTACACACAGGTGGATTCTATTTATCACCATCAGTCATTTAGGACAACATTGGATCATTCAGAGATCCTCGCTGAACTTCTGGAGTGAGTTTTCTGCACTGAAAGTAAAGGGGCTGAATAATTTTGCACGCACCACTTTTCAGTTTTTTTATTTGCTAAAAAAGTTTAAAATATCCAATAGATTTCGTTCCACTTCACAATTGTGTCCCACTTGTTGGTGATTCTTCACAAAAAATTACAATTTTATATCTTTATGTTTGAAGCCTGAAATGTGGCAAAAGGTTGAAAAGTTCAAGGGGGCCGAATACTTTTGCAAGGCACTGTATAATATTTGTTATATTGTTATATTGCAGCCATTTGCTAAAATCATTTAAGCTCATCTTGCTGTGTGTACATTAATGAGGAAAAAATGAACTTAAATGATTTTAGCAAATGGCTGCAATATAACAAAGAGTGAAAAATTTAAGGGGGTCTGAATACTTTCTGTCCCCACTGTATATATATATATTACATTATCAAAAAAAAAAAAAATATATATATATCTGATGCTAGGTCCACTTTGCAGAACACCCTTAAAAAACTCTATTTTTATTTCTCCCATTTCCTTCCACCAGATGCGACTTTCCTTGCAGAGGTTGCAGCAGGGCGTCTTAGTGAAAGATCCTGCCACAGACGCCCACAATGAAGATGCTCTGTCTTGACCTCAGCCGCTCCGCTAGCATCTCTCACGGGACATTTGCGCTTTGTAATGGGTAGCGTTGCGCTTTTTCGATGACGGTTGCGGATCCAATAGCAATATGACCATGGATAACTAACACTTCGTAGGGAGTAGAGTGCTGGAAACAGAATCCCTTCGGGAATACAAGTCATCGCGTCAAGAATCCGCTCAGCTACGGCGTCACGCAATGAGCCGCAAACGTAGGAGCGCCAAACAGTGTTTGAGAGCGCTTCGTTTTTTTCCTCGGCTATTTAAGGAACGCTAATAGAGTTTTAAAGGGAACTTTTGTCCGAACTTTTCTTTTTTTTTTTTTTTTTTTGTTGTTGTTGTTCTGGTTTCGTAAAAGACGGATGGGAAAATCCTTTTGTGTAATCATCCACTACGATGCAAAGCGCCAACATCAGCCATTGTTGCCTTCTCGGTGACTTTGGCTATGAAGACTATGGAGACTCGGATCACTATGGGCAGGTTTCCCATAATGCATCTCTTTCAGAAACATAAAATAAGGTGGAATTTTGTCTTTCCCGCCAGGGATCCCTTTGGACATACATTTCAATGAACTTCGGAAGCGCGATTATTTAAACATGATGACTTTTGGCGCCAAGTTTTTACTTTTTTTTTTTTGTAATGATCACTGAAGATCGAAGAAAAAAAGAATACAATGGAGGATCATTATGGTCTGGCTTAGGGGTAGCCTGATTTTAACATCAAACCAGCACTGTAATTCCTCCTCGTCATTGTCGAACACATTCCTGCTAGTGCAGCGAGCGTGACCCACCTTTTTTTTTTTTTTTTCTTTGCTGCAACAGACCGTTGAATGTCGCCGAGGTGGTATTTGGTGGAGGCACCACGGTCTCAATCTCATAGACAACACACAGACTTTTTACTTGTAGTATTTTATCTATTTATTTATTTTATTTTGCCCAGATGATTTAGTCTGTAGTTGATGCGTTTTTTTTTTCTTTCTCTTAAAGGGCGAGTCAGCCCAAAATTAATACTTTGATCATGGGTGGAAACTGGTGGGCCTCGGCTCACTGGTGGCCCTAGTTGCCTATCTCATTCTAAATTAAGTGGGAATGAGATGCCAATATGTGGATGGGCATATCTGGGATCCATCTTTAGAGATCGCACACAGATAAAAGTAGAAGGAGCTTATGGGTGAAGCAAGCTGCTAACATCTACTCAAAACTGAAATATTAGTTCAAGGTGGACTGAGATCTTAAAGGAAACCTGTGTTTTGTCCAAGCAAAGTAAAGCAATAGGTATGGTTGACCCCCCCCCCCCCCCCCCCCCCTCAAAGTTGCTCGTAGTTATCTTTCCTTCACGCCCTTGGTGCTCTTCCTAGACAATAAAGTCATATAGCTGGTTCCTCTGGGGTTGGGGAATCATCTGACTCACTCTTTCCTCCTATGGCAGCAAAGCCGCTTGGTGATTGGGTGACTGGTCAGAGAAAGCTCAGCTCTATGTAAGCTACAACAGTAATAGGATCTTCCTTTCGCTCCCTCAGTGCTCCTCCTGGGCAGTAAAGTGTAGACAAGGTATGGTGAAAAATACTCCTGCGCTTGTGAGGCAGTAAAGTGACCTAGCTGGTTCCTCTGGGGATGGGGAATCATGTAGTCTCCTTCCTCTTATGGCAGCAAAGATGCTTGGGGGTTGGTCAGAGAAAGCTCAGCTCTATGTAGGCTTCAACAGTATATAAAGAGCGCCCCAGGTTTATAATAAGTCCAGTAAAGGTTTATTTGTTTGACGACAGGTCAAAGGGTATAACCAACACGTTTTGGGGGCTCTCCACTCCCCTGCATCAGTGCTGTCAGGTTATACTGGGCAGAGACTGTATAAAACAAGGTCTGAAAGTCATCAGTTTTCAGATTGGACACTTACAAATATTCGAATTTCTCATTTTATACAAATGCTGCCTGGTCTACCCCGAAAAACTGGCAGCACTCAAGCCATGTTAAAGGAGGAGTTGTGAGCCCCCCGAAATGTGTTGGCTAGATCGTTTGACCGGTTGCCAAGATAAGTTGTCATAGATGAATAAACATTTCCTGGACTTAAAATAAACATGTTGCCCCCTCATCCTTTAAATACTGGTTTGACCACTCTAAAGACCCCAAGGTTGACCAAGACCTTCCTTTAAGAGCTGTATGTTGAGTTGGTTCTTCACCTACTATTTAGTCCAGTGCTCCACCAACACGCTTTTGAAACCCATGTCAAGACTTGGAACTTACACAGAGATGCACCCCCAAGAGTACAGATTGGCAGGGGAGTAAAGGGGACGTAACTGTAAGCAGCTGCAGGGGGCCAAATTACGGGACCCTGCATGGACAAAGCACAGGTCCACTTTAATCATAAGCTCTTATGTATCTTGCAAATCGTGCACAGTATACCCCTCACTTTGCACAAAGCCATTGAATTGGCTAAATGAATTTTAATGGGAATACATCCTATCAGTTAGAAACTAGCCTTGTGGGTGAGGCATGGGATACAATGTGCCTCACTGTCATTGGCTGCTGGTAAATTGATAAGCTTATTGTTAGTACATCACTGTGCATAGGGGGATATGGGCCCTTCATACTGAAACTCCAGTTTTGTTGAAAAAAAAAAATCTCATTCAAGTCTGTGTATGTTGAGTATTTTAGCAAACATTATTGTGGATTCTTAGCTGCTTCTGCTTTGTAGATATTGAGCTAGGCTTTTCCAATGCATGTGCTGAAATCTTTCTAAAGGAGCGCTCAGTAAGGGGTTCTGGTCTTTAGAATAACCAGGTGATCAGTCCCGGTGTTGCATTAAAGAAGCACTGCCTGTGCAAATATCTCATCACAGAATAAACTCCCAGTCAGTACCAATTAGAATCCATCTTGACTTCCTTAAATTGAAGACTTCCTATATATAATATATATATATATATATATATATATATATATATATATATATATATATATATATATATGTGTGTGTGTGTGAAGTCTTCAATTTAAGGAAGTATAGGAAAATGTAAGTAAAAAAATATATATATATATATATATATACACAGTGCTGTGAAAAAGTATTTGCCCCCTTCCTGATTTTCTATTCTTTTGCATATTTGTCACACATAAATGATTAAGATCATCAAACAAATGTCAATATTACACAAAGATAACCTTGAGTAAATATAAAACGCAGTTTTTAAATGGTGATTTAATTTATTAAGGGGAAAAAAGCTGTCCAAACATACCTGGCCATATGTGAAAAAGTCATTGCCCCCCCCCCCCCTTTGCTAAATCATGAATGAACTTCGATTAACCACATTTTCTGGAAAACTTAGTTAAATTTCACTTGCCGCACCCAGGCCTGATTACTGCCAGACCTGTTGAATCAAGAAATCACTTAAATAGAAGCTGTCTTGACAAAGTGAAGAGCACTAAAAGATCACAAAAAGCAACACATCATGCCGCGACCAAAAGAAATTCAAGAAAAGATGAGAAACAAAGTAATTGACATGTATCAGGTTAAAGAGGGTTAGAAAAGCCATTTCTAAGGCTTTGGGACTCCAGTTGATCACGGTGAGAGCCATTATCCACAAATTGAGAAAACTTGGAACGGTGGTGAACCTTCCCAGGAGAGGCCGGCCTACCAAAATTAATTCAAGAGCACAACGAGGACTCATCCAGGAAGTCATAAAAAAAAAAAATCCAGAACAACTTCTAAAGAACTGCAGGCCTCACTTACCCCAGTTAGGGTCAGTGTTCATGATTCAACAATAAGAAAGAGACTGGGCAAAAAAGGCGTCTATGGGAGAGTTCCAAGGCCAAAGCCACTGCTGGCCAAAAAGAACACAAAGGCTGAATGTGGCTGAATTAAAACTATTCTGCAAACAAGAGTGCGCCAAAATTCCTCCACAGCGATGTGAAAAACTCATTGCTAGTTTTTGCAAACGCTTGCTTGCCTTTGTTGCGGCCAAGGGTGGCACAACCAGTTATTAGGTTTAGGGGGCAATTACTTTTTTCACAGCACTGTGTGTGTGTGTGTGTATATAAATATATATATATATATATATATATATATATATATATATATATATATATATATATATATATATATATATATATATATATATATATATATATATATGTATATAATTTTTTTTCCAAAACTGGAGTTATTTAAGGTTAAGGAGTCCCTTTAGAACCAATTTTAATATTGATTACTTCCGTTTGTGTATTATAATAGACCAACTGCCTGTTAATTTAATTTATTTCTCCATAACACAGTTCAACTTTGTGTTAACTTATTTTTAGTTTATCAAAGGCCTGCAAAGTATTTCATTCTTAAAGGGGTTGTCCAGGTATTAACATTTTCGTGTCAATCTCACCCCCCCCCCCACTATTTAGAAAATAAGGGTGGTTTGCAGCCAATCAGAAGCCTAGTCTTGATTGCCCATGTGACCATTCAGGTCCTAAGGGTTCCGTGCTCCACCACTGTGGCGTGCAGCGTTGCATGGCTGCTCCTCCAACTTGGGTGGTACTTCTTGCATCCTGCCCTAGCCAAGATCTTAATATGAGAAAGGACATCGGTGATCACCAGGTAGTTTTGCCAGTTCCTCTGTCCTGGGCCCCTGCCTAAGGTGCCCTACCAATAACCTCTGGCCTGGCAGGACCAGCTAGGGGCATTCTAATTTGGGAGGGGGGGGGGGGGGAGTGGTGATGGTCCTGGATTACAGTTTATTTTCTAACAACCCCTTTAACTGTATCACTGCCACCAGTCCCTGCTGCAAGGCTTCAGCAGATATGTTGTGGGCCCTATACTGAGCTATAGGGCATGATATCACTGCCAGTGTCCCTCTCCTAAATCATTGTTTATGTATTTATTGTATTAGACCGAAGGCATTGTAACAATGGGCCGGACCCATTATTATCGGCGCTCAGAAAATACCTCACCAGACTCCATTGCTGTAAAGAGCAAGGAATGAATTCTTAGGCCCGTGTAACCACAAAGGGCCCGCTCAGTAGTGGCCACGGGGTCCTTTTTCTTGGTGACCGATATTTAGGAGACTCCACGTGCTCCATATCTGATCATATTACCTAAGAATGTATGAACTACTTCAGTTCCCGTGCTGTCAACTTGTCAGCACAACTCTTGTGTGGCTTATTTCAGCATGCTTTTCTCCCCTTTCCAGTCTAATTCCCGCCCCTGAATATAAGCCTCGCCCCTGAACATAGACCTCACCCCTGAGGGCCTTGCAGGTCATTTAAATGGAACAATGATTTTAATTTTGAGTAAAGAGATAAGAATCATGCCTTTCTGATTTTTCCATAACTGTGTTGATGCTGGACAGGGAAGAGGCCCACTTTGGCTCATCTAGAGGGGCATCCATATTTTCTAAATGTGTTAAGGATGAGTCTGGCAAAGATGGGCACTGTTTTTTCTTCTAAACATTTCCAGCATTGTGTTTTGTTGATGACAGTAAGGAGAGCGTAACAGCTGGTTATTGCTGCACCCCACCTCGGCTCCTCCACACACACTGTATTAAGTTATTTTGCACAATTTAATGTACTGTCACTTTATAAAAGTGTTACTCCAGAATTTCTAAGATTTTAATTTAAGAGCCTGTACATGGAGGGGCTGAGAAGGGATTGTTCTAGTATGTATAATTTTGGGATAATTTGGGGTACTGCACTGCCCAGAGAACAGCGGCACTCAAGGGGCAAAATATCAGTGTCATCCGTACCAACCAATCAGATGTTAGCTTTGGTTTTACTCGCTTCAACGGCCCATGTACTAGGAAGTCAGTCTTCAGTTCTACAAAGTATGCATGCGTGCGTTCCTTCGCTATCAACTGACAGTTTTCATCACCTGGAGGCTGTATAAAGCAAGGAGTGGAGGGGTCTTGTGGTCTATAATCAAACTCTTTGTCCCTTTCTGGCTCCTCCAGGCTGATTATACTAATAGAGCTCAGGCAGATGACACAGATAGTTAAGGGGCAGCTCCACCAATGAATCACTTATATACTCCCCCTTTGCCCCCCTAAAAAAGCCCAAAGCCATACACATGGAATCTTTGGTGTGCTGACTACATAGGGGAGGCAACAACAGTTCTCAGCCTGCAGACTCTGTGCCACTGCTCCGTCTCCTGCTATTGATCCTTCTCCTTCCACTGCTCTGCCTCCTGACAGTGCTCCTCCTTCCTCTGCTCCGCCTCCTGCCAGTGCTCCTCCTTCCCCTGCTCCGCCTCCTGCTATTACTCCTCCTTCCATTGCTATGCCTCATGCTATTGATCCTCCCCCTTCCCCTGCTCCGCCTCCTGCTATTACTCCTCCTTCTTTCACTGCTCTGCCTTCTGCTGCTAATCCTCCTCCTTCCACTGCTCCGTTTCCTGCAATTGATCCTCCTCCTTCTACTGCTCCACCTCCCGCTATTGCTCCTCCTTTCCCTGCTCTACCTCCTGCTATTTCTCCTCTTTTTTTCCACTGCTCCACCTCCTGCTATTGTTCCTCCTTCCACTGCTCCACCTCCTGCTATTATTCCTCCTTCTTCCTCTGCTCTGCCTCCTGCTGTTGATCCTCCCCCTTGCACTGCTCCGCCTCCTGGTATTGATCTTCCCCCTACCACTGCTTCTCCTCCTGCTATTGATCCTACTCCTTCCCCTTCTCCTCCTCCTGCTATTGACCCTACTCCTTCCCCTTCTCCTCCTCCTGCTATTGATCCTACTCCTTCTCCTTCTCCTCCTCCTGCTATTGATCCTACTCCTTCCCCTGCTCCTCCTCCTCCTGCTATTGATCCTACTCCTCCTCCTTCTCCTCCTCCTGCTATTGATCCTACTCCTTCTCCTTCTCCTCCTCCTGCTATTGATCCTACTCCTTCCCCTGCTCCTCCTCCTGCTATTGATCCTACTCCTTCCCCTGCTCCTCCTCCTGCTATTGATCCTACTCCTTCCCTTGCTCCTCCTCCTGCTATTGATCCTACTCCTTCCCTTGTTCTGCCTCCTGCTATTGATCCTCCCCCTACCACTGCTCCTCCTCCTGCTATTGATCCTCCCCCTACCAATGCGCCGCCTCCTGCTATTGATCCTCCCCCTACCAATGCTCCGCCTCCCGCTGTTGCTTCTCCTCTTCCCACTGCTTCAGTGGGATATTGATCCTCCTCCTTGCCCTGCTCACGCTGTTGCCTCTACTCCTCCCATTGCTCTGTCTCCTCTCACTGGTCTGCCTTCTGCTATTGCTCCTCCCACTGCTCCGCCTCCCACTATTGCTCCTTCTCCTTCTTTTGTGCTGCCTTCCTTCTGCTCTTTGGACTAATAGTGAGCATCCCCACTCTGCTGACCCCTACTAATAAGTTCTCTGCCTTCTGTAAACTCTTAAAAGTGTCCCTCCCACACCCACTCAAAAACATTTCAGAGCAGACACTCCCACTGCAAGCCTGATTTCAAGGTTAACCTGGCATGTGGCCAAGCTTCAAAGACTGATGCAGTTTTTAAAAGAATGCATGTTGGAAAAATCGGCACCAAGAGCTGAAATATGATTGGTTGTGATGGTTCCACACGGCCAGTTTTCTTCTGGGATAGTTTTCATTAATTAAATCAGATTTGTAATGTGTTTGGCTTGGCTTGTTTATTGTGAATGGTGTTCTGAGTTTTGGGACTCTTCCCCAGATGTAAGGGAGAAATGCTGCTCACGTTTTTTCACTATTGAGGTTAAACTACGGAAGTTCTTTTCAGTTGCACTGCCGCCATTAGCTGGGTTGCTTTTAGCAAAAATGGGCCATTAATAAAACCGGCGATGGATACAGTCAGATACAGCTCTGATTTTTGCATATTAAATATCAAATTGCTTCTTTTAAGTAGAATTAATTAATGACCAGGTTCCCCACATTGATCCTTTAAAGCCCAAATCCAGCTAATCATTCAAGGTTTGTATGGAGGGAGAAGAGGTTAGAACCTCTCAGATTTGTATTAGCAAGAATTATAGTCCCAGATCCTGGGGCACTGGTAACATTATTCACAGTCTGCATTTTGTTTGCCCACTTCCCAGGTGGGTGCACCCAAATCATGCCCACTTTATGGGTTGTTCCTGCCCATATCCCACCTCTGAAAGGCCCACTTGCGGCCCTGATGGCACTAACTCAAATAAAGTTGATGTTGTGATCCCAGGACATGGCGTTGACGAAACAAAGGGACAAAATGTGTGGCTGTCCCAGCAAATCCGGGACAGTTGGCACCTATGCCAGTGGTGTCCCTATTTGGGGAGATATACCTTCACTCCTTGTCCCTAAAGCAAGGTAGGACAGAAAGTAATGTATTATCCTTGTATTGGGAACATATACTGCAACCAAAGTATATTTATATACTTGGGTTGAGCAAGGTTGAAACATCTTCTCCTTATGCCTTCCTGTCCTGGCGTCACCCACACCCTCACGTTTCTTTTCCTGGAGTCACCTGGACAGAAAGTAAGAGGAGATCTTCCCAATGGGGACACAGAGATCAATAAACACTTCTGATTTTCCAGCTCTTTCCCACTCTTTTGAAAACGAAAGGGTTTTGGCTGGAATTGGGCTTTAATGCATTTGAAAGAAACATGCCATTGCTGTCCTCTTTCTCAAAATACTAATTGCCTGGCCGTTCCTAGCCTAGCCTAACACAGGTTAAAAAGTCAGGGTGAGGACCAATTTGTATACCATTTCCAGGAAGCCATTAGATGAGCAGGACAGCTGGTTAACTAGTATTTTCAGGAGAGGTCAGTGTTGGTGGCCTGCATGTCTTCTCAGTTGATGTTTCCTGAGACCACAGCACTCAGTTAAGGTTCATCGTTTCTGAATTCCATGATGGGCGATTTGCTGTTGTTGGATTTTATTGGTGAGTTGTTGCAACAGATAAAAAAAAACTTGCGTAGTTTATCCAATAGATCAGTTGGTGCAGAGACAAAGGTATAAAGTGCTGTGAGGACCACCCAAGGTCCAAGGATACAAGAAAAGCCCATCACACTCAAGGCAGGGGCCACCATATGGATGGAAGTGGAAGCAAACAGTTACACCACTTATCTCCAGGCTCCTTTGATCTCTTGTTTGTCGTAAAAGCTATCTGCCCCTTGTTACCATTTCCTGATGGGTTGACTCAAATAACGATGAAAAATTCACTTTAAAAATGTAGCAGATCTACCATTTTTTCTGCTTGTATCCAGATACAACTCACGAATCCCAACTGCCTGAAATCCTGAACTGTGAAGATCTAATTTGAACCAAATAGTGCTAAATTAGAGGATCTTGTTTTGATCGTCCCAAGTGTCCTCCTCGAGATAGTCATTCATAACGTTCAAAATGCTACATGGAACCTGCGCTCAGGAGACAACCTTAGGCAGTTGCCAGGGCAAGCCAGCTCTATATTGGATAAAAGATTTCATCTTTCTGACTGAGACAGTGATTTGAGTTTACATTTACTAGAGCTCCTCAGCAACGGGGGACTGATGGTTTCTGTGTAGGCTTCACGGAATATGCCAGAACTATAAAAATAAATACCATCATCCTAATGTCCTTGTGGGACCATCCTCATAGCTCTACTCGATGGGGGAGATTTACTAAAACGGGAGCACTCAGAAGCTGGTGCAGCTGTGCGTGGTATCCAATCGGCTTCTAACTTCAGCTTCTTCAATTAAGCTTTGACAATAAAACCTGGAAAGCTGATTGTTTCTATGCAGGGTTGCACCAGATTTTCCATGCTCCAGTTAGTAAATAACCCCACTGTCTTTCTCTGCACCACCCAACGAAACATCTCATTCTTTATAAGGGGAAACATTCTGAAGGATGCTACTATTGACTAAATGTTTTTTTTTTTTTTTTCATCCTTCCTCGTAAAGGGCACCTGTCATCAAACTTCAGCCATGTTGTATATTGACTGGGAGTTTGTGTCATCGCAATGGTGGCAATTACTCCAGACTGGCTGATTGGCTGAATTCTGGGTTGGCTTATGAAATAGCTACCTCCACTATATATATATATATATATATATATATATATATATATATATATAGAGAGAGAGAGAGAGAGAGAGAGAGAGAGAGAGAGAGAGAGAGAGAGAGAGAGAGAGAGAGAGAGAGAGAGAGAGAGAGATATATATATATATAGATATATCGATATAGATATATCTATATATAGATATATCTATATAGTATATATTGGACAGGTTCTCTTTAAGAAGCACTTTGTGATAATATATTTTCCATTGACAATACAATCCAGCCTATTTTGTAGCCACTGGCAGTGCAGGTTTTAGATAGACTTGAAGACACTGTGTGTGAACGTGTGTCCATCGCTAATATTTATTAAAAATCTTCTGAAATGATCTCTGTTTGTGTTTTTTTTTATTTTTCTGGCATAATAATGCCTAACCATCCTAATTGTAGTTTATCTGGACCTTCAGTCAAATGAAGGCTGGGGTGACTTGCATTTTTTTTTTTTTTTTTTACAACCATGGCCAAAGGTTTTTTGAGAATGACACAAATATGAATTTTCATAAAGTTTGCTGCTTCAGTGTTTTTAAATCTTTTTGTGAGATGTTACTATGATATACTGGAGTATAATTACAAGCATTTCATAAGTGTCAAAGGCTTTTATTGACAATTACATGAAGTTTATGCAAAGAGTCAATATTTGCAGTGTGGACCCTTCTTTTTCAAGACCTCTGCAATTAGCCCCGGCATGCTGTCAGTCAACTTCTGGGCCACATCCTGACGGATGGCAGCCCATTCTTGCATAGTCAATGCTTGGAGTTTGTCAGAATTTGTGAGTTTTCTTTTGTTCACCCGCCTCTTGAGGATTGACCACGGGTTCTCAGTGGGAGTTCTCAGTGGGAGTTCTCAGTGGGAGTTCTCAGTGGGAGTTCTCAGTGGGAGTTCTCAGTGGGAGTTTCCTCGCCATGGACCAAAAATTTAGTTTTGTTCCCCAAGCCACTAATGCCTCGTTTCCACTGAGCAGATCAGTTCGGTTTGGTACCCTATTTTGGGTGTTTCCATTATGAAAGTGGCCCATACAACCGAACCGAACCATTCCATTCAGGGCCCTGCTTCAGATGTGGGGCCATAGAAAATGGAACGGTTCGGTTAGGGCGGAGCTACGATACATTCCACTGATTGGCTGACAGAAAACCCTCTGCTGTGCTATGCTGAGGCATTTTTTCTAAACCCTGTATGGCCCCTTGTGGTCCCACTTGCAGTGGAAACGCTCACCAGAATAGACCGGACCATTCTAGGCTATTCAAACTGTACCGACCCGAACCGATCCGCTCAGTGGAAACGAGGCATTAGTTATCACTTTTGCCTTACGGCAAGGTGCTCCATCATACTACTGGCTGTAAGGTCACCCAATGTGGGATTCGTATGATCACAGCTTGACTGTGCTGCTGTCAAGTAGCATAGGATTGGATGCTGGAAGGCTGAAGACAAACAAGGCTGATGTTAAATCCGATTTAAGGGTCTTCAAACAAGACATTCAGATGAGATAGTTGATCCAGATCGTAAGATAATATAAGTAGGTGCTTTTTATTCACTACAGTGGAGAAATACAACACAGTTCTCAGCTACTATAAGCGAGTAAAAGTGAAAGTCTTTCTGCCGTACAAACATCAAGTTTAACAATATATACGTATGAATATGCATAAGTTATAGGTGTGATCATATAGTTTAGTTTAATCAGCATTCATATCTTCCTAGTGGCAAGGGAACAGTTAAATGGGTGGTTACATCATGTGACTGGCAAAAAAAAAATAGATGTTCAGACTGGTTTTGGTACGAAAGTCTATTTTGAGCAGCTTTCTCGGTTCTTATCAGTAGTTTGTGTCGTCACATATCCAACAGTTTCGATTTCCCAGGAATTGAAACAAAGAAAAAGGAGAACATCTAGGGAAAGTAAACAAATCAAGCATATTATAAATTCTTAAAGTTACAGTCGCTTTATACATTTATATACATATCTATCAACATTATCAGACCCCTATAATTCTACTCACTAACAGCGCTCAGGGGCTGAGATGATCAATAGTAAACGGTGGCTGCAATAATCCACAACGTATGCCTAGTAAACTTGCTGGCGATTTATTGACAAAATGATAAAAACAGTACATAATCCATTGAACATTTAGTTGCAACGTTACCGCGCTGACTGTGGGCTGGCTCGGGCACTAATAGATCACTGTGTTCCAGACAGGGAGATCCGTGGGAAGGCGCCGACCATCGTAGTCGCAAGGTGGAACAAGCAGGCGAGTGTATCCATGCCGGACCAGCCGGCGTGTGTGGATGGCGTCACTAAAGCCCTGGGCGAAAGCACGGTGCTTGGAAGGAACAGCGGCTTTCCCTTTCCGAGCACCGTGCTTTCGCCCAGGGCTTCAGTGATGCCATCCACACACGCCGGCTGGTCCGACATGGATACACTGCCTTCTTGTTTCACCCCACTTATGTCAGGGTCCCTATCAGAGTGCCTCTTACATCAGAGTCCCCATCACATTCCCTCCCTTCATCAGGGTCCCCACTTATGTCATTGTCCCTATTAGAGTCCCCCTTACATCAGAGGCCCCCCCCACATGATCCATAGAAAGTACAGGCCGGCAACTTGACAGCTTCTCCATAGAAAATATTTATTTGAGCATTACAGCAATAACATCATCCAAAAATACTGACGCGTTTCGGGCTTGGCCTTGATCAAAAGCATGATGGTCCCCATTAAAGTCCCCCCTTACCTCAGGGTCCTAATCATAGTGTTCTTCCTTGCACCAGAGCCCCATCATAGTTCCCCTACATCAGTGTAGCCCTCTTACATCAGGGTCCCCTTCAGAGACCCTCCCTTACAGAGCCGGGGGGGGGGGGGCAGGTTGGGCGGGGGGGGGGGTTGAATCGGGGACAACAGGCAGCCTCTGCTGAACTTAAATTCTCAGTTTATGCACATTGAGGATTCTCCACTGACCAGAGTGAATCTTATTGTGGGCCAGATGTGGCCCACAGGCCATAGTTTGGAGACCCCTGACATAGATTCATGTTCAGAAAGTGAACAAGTATACACTCTGCAGAGAAAATATTCCACAATGTAACCTGCGGTGATAAACGGAGAAGGTCATTTTTGCAGAATACGTGGAATTACCGCTCATGTTCAAATGGTTGGGAGCTTCCAGGTAGGTAATCAATGATTTCCAGACACATGAACTTGAATGTCCAACCACATGCCAATAACTCGCCAGTGTAATATATCCCGGGTACATTATAGTGGTGAATTATTTGCATTTTTCTGGGACATTCAGCTTCATATGTTTGGAAATGATAGATTACGTACCTGGAAGCTCCGACCTATATGAACATTGACCAGGATTCCAAGTATTGTGCAAAAATTAAAGTAGAAGTTTTACACAATATAAAACCAACATCCCTATTGGTATTAACTCCGACCTATATGAACACTGGCGAGGATTGCAAGTATTGTGCAAAAAATTAAAGTAGAAGTTTAGGCAATATAAAACCAACATCACTATTGGTTCTTGTATTAACCTTTAATAAATAAACATTATGGGTTTTTTTTTTTTTTAATCTTTAGCCAACGACAACAAAAAGCTCTATAAGCATAAAAAAATAAAGCCATCGCTAATTCATGTGCTTTTTACAATAGAAGGAAACTTAAACCAATATTATCCTCCATTAATTCAGATTCAGAATATTTTATTAATCACAAATTACTCATTAATAAGGATCATTAGCACTTCTTACGTATATGCACGAGGAGGATATTCATCATGTTTATTTTATAGGTAGTGGTTCAACACTGAAGCTGGTCACACAGGATGAATACAGCTTAGTGCCCATAAACGGATGTAGTCCGAACTTTTGGGGCATCAGCCTCAAAATTAGAACAGGAAGGAAGGACGCCTTTGCAGGCTTTTGCAGAAAGGGCTAAATAAAAATGGTATTCACTGAGCAGCCACTAGGGGGAGTACCTGCAGATTTCCTTATGAAATTCCCCTATGAAAATATAAAGACATAAAAAAGTGAAGTCTCCATTAAAACTTAATTTGTGCATTCTCCAATAGTAGACTATATCAGTGTAGGTCAATGTTCTTGGTATAGCTGGCCTCAGGTGTATCCCCTGACATTTTTAAAGGGCTGCGCATAATAATAATTGAATATAGTGCTACTGAAAGCTGTAAGCCCTGGTTCACATTGGAGCGATTTGGCATGCCATTTGACATGTCAAATCAGCGGCAATGGCACCGTGCAAATCGGTGCGACGCCGCATTTGCGGAGCCGCACCGATTCCCAAAAAGTACTGTGTACTACTTTTGGCGACTTCTGGGGGGCGATTTCTATTGACATTTGTGCAGCAACCCACACAGATGTCTCTGAAATTGCCCCCTGAAGTCAGGACTGACATGCAGGAATGAAATTGTGTGAGTTCAGCTGAAATCGCACGATTTCATTCCCGTTGTCAGTGTGAACCTGGGTTAAATTGTGCAATAGGAGATGGTCGGAGACTGCAGAGATGGTACAGGAGATGGTCAGAGACTGCAGACATGGTACAGGAGATGGTCAGAGACTGCAGATATGATACAGGAGATGGTCAGAGACTGCAGACATGATACAGGAGATGGTCAGAGACTGCAGACATGATACAGGAGATGGTCAGAGACTGCAGACATGATACAGGAGATGGCCAGAGACTGCAGACATGATACGGGAGATGGTCAGAGACTGCAGACATGATACAGGAGATGGTCGGAGACTGCAGACATGATACAGGAGATGGTCAGAGACTGCAGACATGATACAGGAGATGGTCGGAGACTGCAGACATGATACAGGAGAAGGTCAGAGACTGCAGACATGGTACAGGAGAAGGTCAGAGACTGCAGACATGATACAGGGATGGTCAGAGATGCAGACATGGTACAGGAGAAGGTCAGAGACTGCAGACATGGTACAGGAGATGGTCAGAGACTGCAGACATGATACAGGAGATGGTCAGAGACTGCAGACATGATGCCATGATACAGGGGATGGTCAGAGATGCAGACATGGTACAGGAGAAGGTCGGAGACTGCAGACATGGTACAGGAGATGGTCAGAGACTGCAGACATGATACAGGAGATGGTCAGAGACTGCAGACATGATACAGGAGATGGTCAGAGACTGCAGACATGATACAGGGGATGGTCAGAGACTGCAGACATGGTACAGGAGAAGGTCAGAGACTGCAGACATGGTACAAGAGATGGTCAGAGACTGCAGACATACTACATGAGATGGTCAGAGACTGCAGACATGATACAGGAGATGGTCAGAGACTGCAGACATGATACAGGAGATGGTCGGAGACTGCAGACATACCATAGAAGATGGTTAGATACTGCAGATATATTACAGGAGATGGTCAGAGACTGCAGACATACCAGAGGAGATGGTCAGAGACTGCAGACATGGTACAGAAGATAGTCAGAGATTGCAGACGTATTACATGAGATGGTCAAAGAGCACAGGCATATTACAGTAGATGGTCAGGGACTGCAGACATACCAATTAACTACTAGAAGCCAGCCTGAAGGATAAGCACCTAGATAAATGCTACAGTCCCTGGGAGACTCACAAGAAGTGCCAAAGGTCCACAGGTTGGCCACTAGGATGATTTAATGGACTCCAAATGATGCAGTTCAGGTGTTTCTAGTGTCAGGTCCTGTGTCCATAAGCTTGTGGTCATATACATAGTGTATTAGGGAAAAGGGTGGACCACGAATTATTACTTTATAGGCCCTACTTGGGTTGCCCATGGATTTGAAAGGAAGATCTTACATGGCAGAAGCCAAAAAACCTTTGAGGGCAAGCCTTCTCCTGGTGGACGCTCTGAAAACTTGTGTAGTCACATTGCAAGTCTGCAGTGGAGTGGAGTAGGGAGTGGAGAGTAGGGTGGTGTCAGCTTATAAAGGCCTAAACAATCGCCATCGAAGGCAGTTCCCAAACCCTTCCAATCACTTATTCTTCCCAGCAGCAACCAGCATGTTTTGGTAAGCCAGTAGATTGACCCTTTGACATCCACTGCTCATGGGTACCTTTTATAGAATGATATGGTGAAAACTTGGCATGGAGTTCTCCTCAGGGACCTGACCAGGCTCATCCAATGTAACACCATGGCCTTTAATCACCGCTCAGGCCCCGGCCCCTCAGGTCGGAACGGGTTAATGTTTTTGATTGCCCTCTAGTATTGTTTCCGCTGAGCTAGAAAGCACCGACTCAGCACATCTGCATTATTAATGAGTTCTGAGCTTTTAAGTTAACCCCCCGCTTCCCATGAAGAACTGCTAATGTTTCCTATGACCCTGAGTGAAAAGCACAGCCATGACGCTCAAGTGGACCAAGAGCTTCATTACACTCCCAAGAGCTGAGCTAGAGACCGCTCTGGACTAAGTTAATTGGTCACTAGTAGTAGTTACCCTGTTTTCCCGAAAATAAGACCTAGCGTGATTGTCAGTGATGGCTGCAATATAAGCCCTACCCCCCAAATAAGCCCTACCCTGTTTCCCCGAAAATAAGCCCTACCCTGAAAATAAGACCTACAAGGACTTTATCTAGGGCTTATTTGGGGGGTAGGGCTTATATTGCAGCCATCACCGACAATCACGCTAGGTCTTATTTTCGGGGAAACAGGGTAGTAGGTGGTTCCTTGAAAAGTAAGGAAGGGATCACTTCCAATGGGTTGACCCCAACAGTGCGTGGTGATGATGGACCCCCTTAATGGGCTTGGGCTGTTGCCTTTTTGGTCCAACAGATCAATTTTTTCAGTGGGAAGTGCTTGAATGAGGAGGGAGGAGCGCCCGGAGTCTGGAATGAATGCAGCTCTTGATGTAGGATTACAATCATTTATTGACAGTACATCCAAATTGAGCCAACGCATTTCAGGGGATTTGTCTCCGCCTTGTCTCCAGGCTTATGGAGTAATGTAGGCTCCGCAGTTATACCTAAATTTCTTGCAGTGCCAGATTGTAGTGATGCAGAGGCTGCACGAAATGTAGGTACTACTACAAAGCCCACCTTTCTCCATCAGCCCATACCAACAGCTCTGTAGAAGAGGGGAGGCAATTACCCTGAAACGCGTTGGCACAATTTTCATTTTTTTTTATACTCTCAATAAATGATTGTAATCCTACATCAAGAGTTGCATTCATTCCGAACACCAGTGTCAGGAGGCACAAGCCGCCTCCGTCCGCCGGGTTCCACGGCGCATGCGCGGGGGACTCACGCTGCGCCGTACACCCGTTCGCGGCCCAATGGTGCGGCGCGCGCGGGTGCACGGCGGTCCCCGCGTACGCGCCGTGACCGTGCGGGTGCACGGCGGCGCGTCACGGTGACGCGCTCGCCGGAGGGCTACTTCTGACGGCTCCAGCACCCAGTCGGGTTGCTGGTTTGTCGTCAGCTGTACCCTGTCCCCTGTGCCTGTCATTTTCCTGCTTCCAGTGTGTTACCAGTACTGACCTCTGCTTGTATAACGGACTACTCTTTGCCTGCCTGATACCCCGGACCTCTGCTTGTATAACGGGCTACCCTTTGCCTGCCTGATACCCCAGACCTCTGCTTGTATAACGGACTACTCTTGCCTGCCTGATACCCCGGACCCCTGCTTGTTCAACGATTACTCTCTCTGCCTGTCTGATACCCCTGATCCTTGCCTGAATAACGGACTTGCCCGAGCTGATACCCCGGTTCCAGTTAACCACTTGTTTTGCAGCTTCTCCAGTGCCCAGCGGCTACACGGACTTCCTTCAGGAATTCAGTCACCACCGGAAGCCCGTGCCTCCGCGTGCCCCCAACTCCCTGTATCACCTCCAGGGGTCGGGTGCGCGTGGTCGTAAGGGCGAGCCGCTCTCGGCATCTCGGCCTCGGTGAGTATAGTCCTTGACAGTACAAACCAGCCAGATGTCCGAGGCCGACAGAGCGCGCTCTCCTCTGGAGATCCTATGTCAACAGGTCTCCACCTTGGCCGACTCAGTCCAGAAGTTACAAGAAGGGTATACTCAGATTGACAATCGCCTCCAACAGATTGTTGGGGTACTTCCCTCCGCCGCTGCAGTTCCGGCACCCGGTAATGAAGGTCCGCTTCCCCAGGCCACCGCCAGCCCTACTGTCGTCATGGCGCTTCCCGAGCCTAGGGTCCCTACGCCCGAACGGCTTTCAGGGGACCGTAAAAGATTCAGAGCTTTTAAGAACGCATGTTCTCTGTACTTTGCCCTCCAGCCCCGGACATTTGCATCAGAGATTGTCAAGGTGGGGTTCGCTATCTCGTTGCTGTCAGAGGAACCTCAGGCTTGGGCCCACGGCTTAATGGAACAGGGAAGTCCTGTGTTAAATTCCATAGATACCTTCTTTGAGGGTATGTCCAAACTTTATGATGACCCGCAACGGAAGGCTACCGCTGAAGCCACTCTACACCACTTGTCCCAAGGAAGGAGGCCCATTGAAGACTACACGGTCGAGTTCCGTAAATGGGCGGCCGTCACGAACTGGAACGAGCCGGCTCTTCGCTACCAGTATCGTCAAGGCTTGTCTGAACTCCTTAAGGATGAGCTAGCCAGGATGGAGACCCCGGAGACCTTGGAAGAACTCATTCAGGCAGCCACGCAGTTGGACAGGCGCTTGCGAGAACGCCGCTCGGAGCGGTTTCAGGGTCCACGTCCTTCGTGGACGCCATTCAGAACCCCATCCATGCCGTCAACATCCTCCATCACACCTCCTGAAGCTGAACCCATGCAGCTAGGCCTGGTCCGGGCCCCGCTAACATCGGAGGAGAGACAACGCAGACGGCAGTCCAATTTGTGTCTGTACTGCGGGGGAGCGGGACACTTCCTGCGCGGTTGTCCAATACGGCCCAGTAAGTCCTTTCAGCCTAGATTGATGAATTACCAGGATAATGATGCTCCAAAGTCTTATGTGATGTTGTCTGTTTCCTTGCAGCTACCGGAAGGGGAGTCTCGCCTACCCGCCATCATTGATTCGGGGGCTTGTAGCTGCTTCATGGATGCAGCCTTGGCCCGCAGCCTCCGTATTCCCTTGCAAACAAAGACCCAAGGGTTACAGGTGCATCTAGCTGATGGGTCTCTTCCTAGGTCCGGTCCAATCACCCAAGAGACCCAGCCTATCCTAGTAACCACCGACTCCGGGCATCAGGAACTCCTACGGCTCGACCTCATCCAGTCTCCCATCTTCCCAGTCATCCTCGGCCTGCCCTGGTTACAAGCTCATGATCCGCAGATCCAATGGAGCACCAAGGCGGTGTCCTCCTCTCCATACTGCTCGGAGCATTGCCTCCCTTTAACCTCGAAGGTTTGTGCTACGGTTACTACCTCGTCCGACAAACTGCAGCAGATTCCCTCTGAATATCTGGAGTTCCAGGAGGTCTTTAATAAACAAATGGCTGATCGCCTACCACCTCATCGGCCTTATGACTGTCCGATCGACCTGTTGCCAGGATCAGTGATCCCGTTCGGTCGTATATTCCCCCTCTCCGAGACCGAACTGGAGGCGCTCAGACAATACATCGATGAGAACCTGGAAAAGGGTTTTATCCGTCCTTCGTCCTCACCTGCGGGAGCAGGGATATTCTTTGTTGGGAAAAAAGATGGGTCCCTTAGACCTTGTGTGGACTACCGGCAGCTCAACAATATTACCATTAAAAACAGGTACCCACTACCACTCATCCCGGAGTTATTTCAACGATTCCGATCTGCTAAGGTCTTTTCCAAATTAGACCTGCGGGGTGCCTATAACCTTATTAGAATCAGAGCTGGGGATGAATGGAAGACAGCGTTCAGGTCCAGGTTTGGGCACTTCGAGTACCTGGTGATGCCATTCGGGCTATGCAATGCTCCAGCTACTTTCCAGCACCTAGTTAATGACATTTTCCGAGAATACCTGGATGACTTCCTTGTTGTCTATCTAGATGACATACTCATTTTTTCTCCCACAATGGAACTACACAAGGGGCATGTCAAAAGAGTCCTCACTATATTAAAACAACACAAGATTTATCTGAAAGTGGAGAAGTGTGAATTCGAGAGGTCAGTGGTACAATTTCTGGGGTTCATCATATCGGCCGGCGGGATCGCAATGGATCCCCAGAAGATACAAGCTATCCAAGATTGGCCAGCTCCATCTGATAAAAAAGGGGTCCAACGATTCATAGGATTTGCTAATTTTTATCGGAAGTTCATTATCGGATTCTCGACCATTGTAGCACCTATCACCCAGCTAACCCGTCAGCACAACCCTTTCCGGTGGAGTGAGGCCGCACAAGAGGCCTTTCTAAGATTAAAGGATCTGTTTAGTTCGGCTCCAATTCTTCGCCACCCCGATCCTTCTCAGCCATATGTTTTGGAGGTGGACGCTTCGGAAATTGCCACAGGGGCCATTCTCTCTCAAAGACAAGGGCCCAAAGCCATCCTTCACCCCATTGCTTTCGCTTCTCGGAAACTCAGCCCGCCAGAGTTAAACTACGACGTGGGTGACAGGGAGCTGCTGGCCATAAAATTTGCTTTAGAAGAATGGAGGTATCTGCTCGAAGGCGCATTACATCCGGTAATGATCTTTACAGATCATAAAAACCTCGAATATTTACGGACAGCAAAACGACTAAAACCTAGACAAGCCCGCTGGGCTCTCTTTTTCTCTCGCTTCAACTTCCACATATCCTATAGACCTGGCTCAAAGAATGGAAAGGCAGACGCACTCTCACGGATGTTCTCAGCAGAGTCCCAAGCTTCAGAACCTGGAACAATCCTCTCGTCCCAAAACTTCCTTGGGGTAACACAAGTGGATTTGATGTCATCCATTAAAACATCATCCAACTCTTGCATGGAACCAGAGGTGCAATCCTTGAAAAGAAACGGTAATTTCTTTTGGATCCGGGGAAAAATCTTTGTACCACAGGAGACACGGTCGCTAACCCTCAAGATGTGCCATGACCATTCACTCGCAGGGCATTTTGGAGTAAGGAAAACGTCCGAGCTGGTCTCTCGTTCCTTTTGGTGGCCTGGGTGGAGACGGGATTGCAAAGAATATGTGGCATCCTGCCCTTTGTGTCAGCGAAACAAGGGTCGAAACGCCAAGTCTTGGGGTTTACTAAGACCTTTACCTATCCCCGAACGACCATGGTCTGACGTCTCTATGGATTTTATAGTGGACCTGCCAGCCTCGGGGGGTTTCACCACTATTTTTGTCGTGGTTGACCGTCTCTCCAAGATGGCCCATTTTTTGCCCATGAAGGGCACCCCCTCGGCCCTAGAGACTGCCAATATTTTTTTGAAGGAGATCATCAGGCTCCATGGAGTACCAAAGAACATCGTATCAGACAGGGGTGTACAATTTACGTCCAAATTTTGGAGGGAGCTCTGCAAAGCCTTAAATATCCAAGTCTGCCTCTCATCAGCCTACCACCCCCAGAGTAACGGCCAAACGGAAAGGACGAACCAGACTCTAGAGCAATACCTGCGGTGTTTCTGCTCGGGATCTCAAGATGATTGGGCAAGTCTTCTCCCATACGCAGAGTTCGCGTATAACAATTCTGTTCACGCTGCTACTAATCAAACGCCCTTCTGGGCGAATTGTGGATTCCATCCCACCTTTCTGTCTAACGATGTTCCTGAGATAGCAGTCCCTGCAGTGCAGGACAGAATAGCCTCGTTACAGGCAAATTTCCAGAGGATTCAAGATATGCTACAAAGGGCTCAAACGGATTACAAGGAGCAGTATGATCGGGGCAGGAGGGAGAATCCAACTTTTAAACTAGGAGAAGAGGTCTGGCTATCCACTACCAATCTTAAACTATCTGTGCCTTCGCGGAAATTGGGACCCAAGTTCATAGGTCCTTTCCCCATCAAAAAAATTATCAATCCTGTGGCTATGGAGCTAGCACTACCAAAAACTTACAAAATCCATCCTGTTTTCCACGTGTCCTTACTGAAGCCTGTAGTGGACAGCACTTTCCCGGAAAGAGGGGAGCCTCCTCCGCCACCAGTTAGGGTGGATGGAGAAAATGAGTTTGAGGTGGAGTCCATCCTTAACTGTAGGAAGAAGGGCAGACAACTGCAGTATCTGATACAGTGGAAGGGTTATCCACCTGAGGACAACTCTTGGGAACCCGCGAAGAACCTACATGCACCACGCTTAATTCAAGCCTTTCACCGAGACCACCCGGAGGTGATGTCCAGTCTGGGCGTCCAGTGTCCGCCCTTAGGAGGGGGGCACTGTCAGGAGGCACAAGCCGCCTCCGTCTGCCGGGTTCCACGGCGCATGCGCGGGGGACTCACGCTGCGCCGTACACCCGTTCGCGGCCCAATGGTGCGGCGCGCGCGGGTGCACGGCGGTCCCCGTGTACGCGCCGTGACCGTGCGGGTGCACGGCGGCGCGTCACGGTGACGCGCTCGCCGGAGGGCTACTTCTGACGGCTCCAGCACCCAGTCGGGTTGCTGGTTTGTCGTCAGCTGTACCCTGTCCCCTGTGCCTGTCATTTTCCTGCTTCCAGTGTGTTACCAGTACTGACCTCTGCTTGTATAACGGACTACTCTTTGCCTGCCTGATACCCCGGACCTCTGCTTGTATAACGGACTACTCTTTGCCTGCCTGATACCCCAGACCTCTGCTTGTATAACGGACTACTCTTTGCCTGCCTGATACCCCAGACCTCTGCTTGTATAACGGACTACTCTTTACCTGCCTGATACCCCAGACCTCTGCTTGTATATAACGGACTACTCTTGCCTGCCTGATACCCCGGACCCCTGCTTGTTCAACGATTACTCTCTCTGCCTGTCTGATACCCCTGATCCTTGCCTGAATAACGGACTTGCCCGAGCTGATACCCCGGTTCCAGTTAACCACTTGTTTTGCAGCTTCTCCAGTGCCCAGCGGCTACACGGACTTCCTTCAGGAATTCAGTCACCACCGGAAGCCCGTGCCTCCGCGTGCCCCCAACTCCCTGTATCACCTCCAGGGGTCGGGTGCGCGTGGTCGTAAGGGCGAGCCGCTCTCGGCATCTCGGCCTCGGTGAGTATAGTCCTTGACAACCAGTTGCTCCCCCTTCCTCGATTAAGTGGACCCGTCATTCGAGCCAGTGGCATTTCTGCAGCTCGTTGGACTTTGTAAATGCATGACCGCTCTCAATATTTTAAGACAGGAACTAGAGGTGAGAATGAACCCGTAAAGCTGAACTCCAGGCAGATATAAAAAATACAAATGATTGCAACTCTATATTCTGTAATACATTAATAAAGCTGAACTCTGGGCACAAAAATGTTCATTTAGATATATTTCTCATTAGCCAAAATAGATAGAATTTCACTCCACGGGCACCAATTGCCTTTGAAAACTCAGATATTACCTTGTAAAAGTAGCAGTGGCATCATTACTGTGCTGTACATAGTCTGTGCAGAGAGCAGAGCCATGGGAGGACCAAGCAGGCTCCACCCACTACAGAAAACTACAGGAGGGGGCGGAGACAAGACCAGTCACCCTGCACAAGGAGAGAGAGCAGAGCTGTGGGAGGGGCCCAGCAGACTCCACCCACTACTGAAACTACATGAGAGGGCGGAGACAAGACAAGTCACCCTGCACAAGGAGAGAGAGCAGAGCTGTGGGAGGGGCCCAGCAGGCTCCACCCACTACAGAAAACTACATGAGAGGGCGGAGACAAGACAAGTCACCCTGCACAAGGAGAGAGAGCAGAGCTGTGGGAGGGGCCCAGCAGGCTCCACCCACTACTGAAAACTACATGAGCGGGTGGAGACAAGACCAGTCACCCTGCACAAGGAGAGAGAGCAGAGCTGTGGGAGGGGCCCAGCAGGCCCCACCCACTACTGAAAACTACATGAGAGGGCGGAGACAAGACGAGTCACCCTGCACAAGGAGAGAGAGCAGAGCTGTGGGAGGACCAAGCAGGCCCCACCCACTACAGAAAACTACAGGAGGGGTGGAGACAAGACCAGTCAGCAAGCTCAAGGAGAGAGAGCAGAGCTGTGGGAGGGGTCCAGCAGGCTCCACTCACTGCAAGCTGCCTGCAGAAAAATACAGGAGGGGGCGGAGACAAGACCAGTCACCCTGCACAAGGAGAGAGAGAGCAGAGCTGTGGGAGGAGCCCAGTAGGCTCCACGCACTACAGGCTGCCTGCAGAAAAATACAGGAGGGGGCGGAGTCAAGACCAGTCACCCCGCACGAGGACAGAGATCAGCAGTGACCACTGACCAGTCTTTATTACAGGAAGTCTAACAATTGGATTACTGCACAGATCTGGAAGAAATACACAAAGCTCACCGAGATCCAAGGAGAATACACACAAGGAATGGATTTAGATTCCAGAGTTCAGCATTAAATATATTTTTTTTAAATGCAAGTATTGTAAGTATTAGCCTATCGCAGCCCCCTGTACAGCAGAGCTTTGACTGGGAGAGGAAGCAGCAACACAAGAAGCCAATCAGTTGTGTTGGACCATGCTGTTAGGAGAAAAGAGCAGAGTGCCAAAGAGATGAGTTTAAAGTGTTTGTAAACCTCAGGCATGAAATCTGAATAAAGCACATCCCTCTATAAAGTGTACTTGTCCCACTCCAGAGCACTAAGTGTCATTTCTGTCTGCTGCCCCCTTCCTCTGCTATCAGCATGAGTGACTTCTGACAAGTTTTCCTGACACCAAGAGAAAAAAGGTGACAGGGGTGGGACCTCCAGCACACAGCCTGTGATTGACAGCCTCAGCTCTGTTCCTGTGAGCTGTGTGAAGGTGTCCCTTCCCTCCAATCAGCTCACATTGAGTTCTGCAGGGTGTGAAACTTCTGTCCCCCCCCCCCCCCTTCTAAAAGCTCAAACCTAAAAGCTCAAACAAGCTTTGTTAATTCTGGAGTTTGAACTGCTGTAGAGAAGAGAGGGCCGCAGATAAACATGTACAACTTATGTAGGAGAATTTGTTTAATCTCCGTGTATCACCCGAGGATAGTCACTTCACTCGGTATACGTGAGGGTTTACAACGACTTTAACTTCCCGATTATATTCTGGGGGAGAAAAAAGACCTGTAAGTGTTACCAAACCGCAGCAGAAAAAAAGTCAGGTCTTCAATCCTGCCAAAAACTGCTGTGCTGGGTGGCAGAGCTGTGTAAATATCAGGACTGGATGGACAAAATTACAACTTCTTTTGGCATCCAAGACAGATGCCATATATGCATTTTTGTCTGAAGTACAGCTTTCAGAGGACCCGTTGATCTGCCCGGCTTGGTTGACTGTAGGTGCCTGATCTGAGCAGATCATCCATGGCCTACCAAGACCTGACCAGCTAATGACGTTCAGTGCGCGTTGTGTGCTTGTTGGAGGTCGCTGGTTCATCTATTCGTGAAGGAAGCTTTAAAAAATATCTCAGCGATGGCGGCCTCCATGGTTCTCTCTTGACGAGCTCCCTTTAAATCTGTCTCTCTAAGAAGATCCACCGTCCTTCCCCCTGCACCATCTTCCTAGTATTTACTTACTGATAAATTATGTTAATAACACATATATATATATATATATATATATATATATATATATATATATATATATATATATATACACACATACACATACACATACACATACACATTTTATATAAAAAAAAAGGATTTATATATAGATATAATATATATATATACACACACACACACATATACAGTGCCTTGCGAAAGTATTCGGCCCCCTTGAACTTTTCAACCTTTTGCCACATTTCAGGCTTCAAACATAAAGATATAACATTTTTATTTTTTGTGAAGAATCACCAACAAGTGGGACACAATTGTGAAGTGGAACGAAATCTTTTGGATTTTTGAAACTTTTTTAACTAATAAAAAAATGAAAAGTGGGGCGTGCAAAATTATTCAGCCCCCTTGCGTTAATACTTTGTAGAGCCACCTTTTGCTGCGATTACAGCTGCAAGTGGCTTGGGGTATGTCTCTATCAGTTTTGCACATCGAGAGACTGAAATTCTTGCCCATTCTTCCTTGCAAAACAGCTCGAGCTCAGTGAGGTTGGATGGAGAGCGTTTGTGAACAGCAGTTTTCAGCTCTTTCCACAGATTCTCGATTGGATTCAGGTCTGGACTTTGACTTGGCCATTCTAACACCTGGATACGTTTATTTGTGAACCATTCCTTTGTAGATTTTGCTGTATGTTTGGGATCATTGTCTTGTTGGAAGATAAATCTCCGTCCCAGTTTCAGGTCTTTTGCAGACTCCAACAGGTTTTCATCCAGAATGGTCCTGTATTTGGCTGCATCCATCTTCCCCTCAATTTTAACCATCTTCCCTGTCCCTGCTGAAGAAAAGCAGGCCCAAACCATGATGCTGCCACCACCATGTTTCACGGTGGGGATGGTGTGTTGAGTGTGATGAGCTGTGTTGCTTTTACGCCAAACATATCGTTTTGCATTGTGGCCAAAAAGTTAGATTTTGGTTTCATCGGACCAGAGCACCTTCTTCCACATGTTTGGTGTGTCTCCCAGGTGGCTTGTGGCAAACTTTAGACAAGACTTTTTATGGATATCTTTGAGAAATGGCTTTCTTCTTGCCACTCTTCCATAAAGGCCAGATTTGTGCAGTGTATGACTGATTGTTGTCCTATGGACAGACTCTCCCACCTCAGCTGTAGTTCTCTGCAGTTCATCCAGAGTGATCATGGGCCTCTTGGCTGCATCTCTGATCAGTCTTCTCCTTGTCTGAGCCGAAAGTTTAGAGGGACAGCCAGGTCTTGGTAGATTTGCAGTGGTCTGATACTCCTTCCATTTCAAAATGATCACTTGCACAGTGCTCCTTGGGATGTTTAAAGCTTGGGAAATCTTTTTGTATCCAAATCCGGCTTTAAACTTCTCCACAACAGTATTACGGACCTGCCTGGTGTGTTCCTTGGTCTTCATGATGCTCTCTGCGCTTTCAACAGAACCCTGAGACTATCACAGAGCAGGTGCATTTCTACAGAGACTTGATTACACACAGGTGGATTCTATTTATCACCATCAGTCATTTAGGACAACATTGGATCATTCAGAGATCCTCGCTGAACTTCTGGAGTGAGTTTTCTGCACTGAAAGTAAAGGGGCCGAATAATTTTGCACGCACCACTTTTCAGTTTTTTAATTGCTAAAAAAGTTTAAAATATCCAATAGATTTCGTTCCACTTCACAATTGTGTCCCACTTGTTGGTGATTCTTCACAAAAAATTAAAATTTTATATCTTTATGTTTGAAGCCTGAAATGTGGCAAAAGGTTGAAAAGTTCAAGGGGGCCGAATACTTTTGCAAGCCACTGTATCTATATTTATAGATTTATATATATATATATATATATATATATATATATATATATATATATGTATATATATGTATGTATCTATATATATATATATATATATGTATATACATATATATATTGATATATATAGACACATATATATATATATATATATATATATATATATATATATATATATATATATACACACAGTATCTCACAAAAGTCAGTACACCCCTCACATTTTTGTAAATCTTTTCTTCTATCTTTTCATGTGACAACACTGAAGAAATGACACTTGGCTACAATGTAAAGTAGTGAGTGTACAGCTTGTATAACAGTGTAAATTTTCTGTCCCCTCAAAATAACTCAACACACAGCCATTAATGTCTAAACCGCTGGCAACAAAAGTGAGTACACCCTTAAGTGAAAATGTCCAAATTGGGCCTAATTAGCCATTTTCCCTCCCCAGTGTTATGTGACTCATTAGTGATACAAGGTCTCAGGTGTGAATGGGGAGCAGGTGTGTTAAATTTGGTGTTATCGCTCTCACTCTCTCATACTGGTCACTGAAAGTTCTACATGGCACCTCATGGCAAAGAACTGTCTGAGGATCTGAAAAAAAAGAATTGTTGCTCTACATAAAGATGGCCTAGGCTATAAGAAGATTCCCAAGACCCTGAAACTGAGCTGCAGCCCAGTGGTCAAGACCATACAGTGGTTTAACAGGACAGGTTCCCCTCAGAACAGGCCTCGCCATGGTCCACCAAAGAAGTTGAGGTCACGTGCTCAGCGTCATATCCAGAGGTTGTCTTTGGGAAATAGACATACGTATGAGTGCTGCCAGCATTGCTGCAGAGGTTGAAGGGGTGGGGGGGTCAGCCTGTCAGTGCTCAGACCATACGCTGCACACTGCATCAAATTGGTCTGCATGGCTGTCGTCCCAGAAGGAAGCCTCTTCTAAAGATGATGCACAAGAAAGCCCGCAAACAGTTTGCTGAAGACAAGCAGACTAAGGACATGGATTACTGGAACCATGTCCTGTGGTCTGATGAGACCAAGATAAACTTATTTGGTTCAGATGGTGACAAGCGTGTGTGGCGGCAACCAGGTGAGGAGGACAAAGACAAGTGTGTCTTGTCTACAGTCAAGCATGGTGGTGGGAGTGTCATGGTCTGGGGCTGCATGAGTGCTGCCTGCACTGGGGAGCTACAGATCATTGAGGGAACCATGAATTCCAACATGTACTGTGACATACTGAAGCAGAGCATGATCCCCTCCCTTCAGAGACTGGACCGCAGGGCAGTATTCCAACATGATAACCACCCCAAACACACCTCCAAGATGACCACTGCCTTGATAAAGTAGCTGAGGGTAAAGGTGATGGACTGGCCAAGAATGTCTCCAGACCTAAACCCTATGGAGCATCTGTGGGACATCCTCAAACGGAAGGTGGAGGAGCACAAGGTCTCTAACATCCACCAGCTCTGTGATGTCATCATGGAGGAGGGGAAGAGGACTCCAGTGACAACCTGTGAAGCTCTGGTGACCTCCATGCCCAAGAGGGTTAAGGCAGTGCTGGAAAATAATGGTGGCCACACAAAATATTGACACTTTGGGCCCATTTTGGACATTTTCACTTAGGGGTGTCCTCACTTTTGCTGCCAGCGGTTTAGACATTAATGGCTGTGTGTTGAGTTATTTTGAGGGGACTGCAAATTTACACTGTTATACAAGCTGTACACTCACTACTTTACATTGTAGCAAAGTGTCATTTCTTCATGGTTGTCACATGAAAAGATAGAAGAAAATATTTACAAAAATGTGAGGGGTGTACTCACTTTTGTGAGATACTGTGTATATATATATATATATATATATATATATATATATATATATATGTATATATATATATATATACACAAACACATACATTTTATATTTAAAAAACATATATATTTTTTATATAATATATATATATATATATATATATATATATATATATATATATATATATATATATATATATATATATATATATATATATATATATATGTGTGTGTATATATATTTATTTTTATACATCATTACAGAATTCCTTCTTTTTTCGACAGAAGCCTCTCATATTTCTGCTCCGTTGCCACGTCCTTTCTGTTTCTCGCGGTTTAATTCCCACCGTCTACGTTTCGGTGCGTCTTCCCCCGCAGGGAATATTACTTGCTGGGCTATTAAACATCCTTTCCATTAGGACGTTAGATTGAATTATTTGTAGCAGCCAGCCCGGCAGCGGTGTGACAGCTCAAGACGCAGTGCCAGGGATGGTGCGCCGATTGGAGATTTTTCACCAGGGATGGTAAATGAACATAACGCAGAGTGAACCAAATCTCTAAAATCTCATAGAAGCTTTAACATGCTAATGGAAATTTTCAATATTTATAATTCCACAGCTTTCATAAAAAAAAAAAAAGTAAAAAAATCCCTGGTGATTCTGCCACGAATGTCGCATCTAAATGAATGGAACGTAACAAATTAATAATAATAAATAATAATAAAAAAGGTTTTATTATTATTAGTTTGTTACATTCCATTCGTTTAGATGCGGCATTCGTTAATTCGGATAATTTGTCATTTCGGATAAATTCGTATTCGTTACGTTCACTAACAGCCAAATTTGAAAGGAAATTCCACTACTTATAATTTAATAGTTATTATTAGTATGTTAGCTTTTATTTTGGATTTTTGAATTTTCGAATTTTCAAATTTTTACAAATTATCGAAATAACGAATACCGCATCTAAACGAATGGAATGTAACAAATTTTAATTTTTCCAAATTTACGAATTTATTCAAAATTTCAAATTTCGATCATAAACAAATGACCCAAAAATTGGCAATAAAAAGATTTTTTTTTTAAAAATTACCCGAAAATCAAAAAAAAGAAAGAAAATGAATGAAATAAAGACTAAAAACGAAATCATTTTTTGGCAGTGCACATGCCTATTTTCTACTCCCACTGGCCACAGTCCGGCTCTCCTAAACTTTAAAGGACAATAAACTGGCCCTTTGTTTAGAAAGTTTGGAGACCCCTGGTCTAGGGGTTGAAGATTTTTGTAATTCGGTGTCAGAGCAATACACGGCAAAAACGAAAAAAGTGACTCGGGGGTCGGGGAAGGCTGCTTTTGAAAAGTTTAACCAGAATGTCCCCTCCCCCATCATATGCATATGTGAGAACTGTCACAGGCAACCAACTGTCAGTTTACTGCTACCCCCATATGTTCCCTCTCTTCTCATTGATGGAGAGTGTATGTTCTCCAGATTGATTGGTGAGCTGCCAAACGTAATTCAATTCCAGCTGATACAAAAACATGTCCTCCAGTTACGGGTCCATCAAAAATCAGGAAATGTTTTTAAGGCCTTGTTTATACTTTGCTTCAAAATGTGGCATTGGACAGACTTTTTTTTAAAGCACTCTGAATGCCAATCAAAGCTCCCGTCACGAATAGTGACCTTACAGTCCTGGTCACACGTTGATTTGTTTCTCTTCATAAATGATCCCCCTTGTCGCTTTCTTGGTGCTTCACAGCATCTCCAAAGCCTCCATAGAAGTCTATGACAACGCTCGCTTACAGCACCTGAGGCTTTTGAGGGGTTTTAATTCAGAGTTAGCTACGCTTTGTAGGTATTGGAGGTATGAGATATCCCAGGATGCACTGGGAAACCAACAAGTGAACCAGAAAGACGTCATCAGCAGTCACTACCGGTTGATGAGTATATATTCTGGGAGTGTCTGGTGCAGACGTCACATCTGGTGTGGAGCAGCAGGAAGGTGAGCGGGGTCCAAACTGGAGTGGAGCAACTAGCAGACGGCACACGTGGTGTGCAACATGGGGACTCTATAGCGGAAGGTGAACACGATTTGAGACTGAGTGGATGAGGATCAGCAGAGCTGGGGCACAGGAGCCGGAGAAACTAACAGATGTCAAATGTGGTGCGCAGTGTGGGAGCAATATAGCGGGAGGTGAACGGGGATGGGAGAGAGAGGAGGATCAGCAAATAAAAGGATTAGCAGAGCTGAGGGTTACTACTGAGAGGGGGATCAGCAGAGCTGGGGGGGTTACTACTGAGAGGGGGATCAGCAGGGCTAGGGGGGTTACTATTGAGAGGGGGATCAGCAGAGCTGGGGGTTACTACTGAGAGGGGGATCAGCAGAGTTGGGAGTTAATACTGAGAGGGGGATCAGCAGAGCTGGGGGTTACTACTGAGAGGGGGATCAGCAGAGCTGGGGGTTACTACTGAGCAGGGAATCAGCAGGGTTACTACACGTGACTCAAAAATGCACCAGAAACGCAAATCGTGGTGCATTTTTACCACGATTTTACTGCAAATTTACAGCGATTTTGCCACGATTTCCATTAATTTCAATGGGAAGCTGAGTTTTTCGGTGCGGTTTTCAACGCTGCACCAAAGATGCAGCATGCAGGACTTTTCAAAACGTACCGCACCGACAGAGCAGTGGTGTGAAAAGTCCCATAGGATTTAGGCGTGGTTTACACATATGTGATGCGAGAACCAGCGCGATTCCAGTGCGGGTTCCCACATCGCATGTCACCTGCCGGCGGTTCACACTGCCCTATGCGAACTGCTGGGGGGGGTGTCAATACAAAGGTAATGACACCCCCGGAACGGTTTGCATATTGCAGTGTGAAAATGGTGCAAAATCGGATGGCATAGGTGTGCACACTCATGCAATCTGATTCCAGTGCGGACCAAAAAAAAAAGGGCCCTGCACCATTTTGGTGTGAATGCAATGCGATTTCAGCTGTATAGATTGTATGGCGTAAATTTGCATCACACAGACATCGCATGTGATCTGCACAGCAATGCGATCACATGCGATGATAGGCTGCACCAATGAGTACTGATAGGTGGCACTGATTGGCACTGATGAGGCGGCACTGATGAGTACTGATAGGCTGCACTGATGAGGAGGCACTGATGAGGAGGCACTGATGGGCAGACCATTGTTACACTGATTATCTGTGTGCATGCCCCTATTAGGATTGAGGAGAGGAATGTAGATAACCAGCAATTCTGTTTACACTGTGATCAGTTGTAATTGGACACAGCTGATCACATGGTAAAGGCATACCTCCCAACTTTTGAACTTCAGAATGAGGGACACTTGAGGAAGGAAGTAACCTTGCATAACGCACTGTGGCAAATGTGGACGTGGTCAAACTTTTGACAGTGGGAGGAGCTTAATGGACATCATTAAACAAAACTTGGGCTTTCTTGTACCTATAAAATATGCTTTTATTATTGTTCCACATGCAAGAGTCTCATGGGCACAAACAAACCCCAGCACATTCATTTAAAAAAAAAGGATAAAAGAATGCAGTGTTTGGAGTGGATTACGTACAGTGTGCAGGGTTCTGGCATGAGCTATGTACAGAGTGCAGGGTTCTGGCATGAGCTATGTACAGAGTGCAGGGTTCTGGCATGAGCTATGTACAGAGTGCAGGGTTATGAGATGAGCTATATACAGGGTGCAGGGTTCTGGGATGAGCTATATAAAGGGTGCAGGGTTCTGGGATGAGCTATGCACAGATTGCAGGGTTCTGGGATGAGCTATGCACAGAGTGCAGGGTTCTGGGATGAGCTATGCACAGAGTGCAGGGATGAGCTATATACAGGGTGCAGGGTTCTGGGATGAGCTATGTACAGAGTGCAGGGTTCTGAGATGAGCTATGTACAAAGTGCAGGGTTCTGGGATAAGCTATGTACAGAGTGCAGGGTTCTGGGATGAGCAATGTACAGAGTGCAGGGTTCTGGGATGAGCTATGTACAGAGTGCATAGTTCTGGGATGAGCTATGTACAGAGTGCAGGGTTCTGGGATGTGCTATGCACAGAGTGCAGGGTTCTAGGGTGAGCTATGCACAGAGTGCAGGGTTCTGGAATGAGCTATGTACAGAGTGCAGGGTTCTGGGGTGAGCTGTGTACAAAGATGAGCTGTGTACAGAGTGCAGGGTTCTGGGATGAGCTGTGTACAGGGTGCAGGGTTCTGAGATGAGCTATATACAGGGTGCAGGGTTCTGGGATGAGCTATATAAAGGGTACAGGGTTCTGGGATGAGCTATATACAGGGTCCTGGGGTTCTGAGATGAGCTATATACAGGGTGCAGGGTTCTGGGATGAGCTATGTACAGAGTGCAGGGTTCTGAGATGAGCTATATACAGGGTGCATGGTTCTGGGATAAGCTATATAAAGGGTGCAGGGTTCTGGGATGAGCTATATACAGGATCCAGGGTTCTGAGATGAGCTATATACAGGGTTCTGGGGTGAGCTATATATAGGGTGCAGGGTTCTGCGATGAGCTATATACAAGGTGCAGGGTTCTGGGATGAGCTATATACAGGGTGCAGGGTTCTGAGATGAGCTATATACAGGGCGCTGGATGAGCTATATACAGGGTGCAGCAGAGGCATAATTAGAACCTTCAGGGCCCTGGTGCAAGAAACCATGAAGGGCCCCCCCACCTCCAGCCTGGGCGATTCCCTCTGAGCCCAGAGCCCTTCCACTGATCCCACCACCCTTCATGGTCCCACAGTGGATCCCTTCCACATGTTCTGCAGTCCTGCAGTCTCGGGCCCGGCCACGGTGGTAGAAGGCCAGGGCCTAGTCGCAAGTGCAACCTTTGCTGGTAGTTCTGCCAGTGGTGTCAGTGTGGACTTTGAATGGTGTCAGTCAGTAGGGCAGTGGACATGGTCAGTAGAGCAGTGGAAGTGGTCAGTATGGCAGAGAAAGTGGTCAGTAGGGTAGTGGACATGGTCAGTAGAGCAGTGGACGTGGTCAGTAGAGCAGTGGACGTGGACAGTAGAGCAGTGGACATGGTCAGCAGGGCAGTGGACGTGGTCAGTAGGGCAGTAGACATAATCAGTAGGGCAGTGGACAGGATCAGTATTTTTTTTATTTTATTTGTTATTTTTCTTTGTTATTTTATTTTTGTTGTTATTTTTTACCGTTATATTTTATTTGACCATTTTATATTTTTTATTTACAGTTTTTGATGGGAGTTGGTGGCAGTGGAGGGCAGTATGAAGGGAGGGGTGGCAGTGGAGGGCAGTATGATGGGTTGGAGGGCAGTATGATGGGAGGGGGTGTCAGTGGAGGGCAGTATTATGGGAGGGGTGGCAGTGGAGGGCATTATGATGGGGTGGAGGGCAGTATGATGGGAGGGGCTGTCAGTGGAGGGCAATATGATGGGAGGGGTTGCAGTAGAAGGCAGTATGATGGGAGGGGAGGCAGTGGAAGGCAGTATGATAGGAGGGGAGGCAGTGGAGTGCAGTATGATGGGGTGGAGGGCAATATGATGGGAGGAGGCGGTAGTGGAGGGCAGTATGATGGGAGGGGGGTTAGTGGAGGGCAGTATGATGGGAGGGATGGTAGTGGAGGGCAGTTTAATGGGAGGGATGTTAGTGGAGGGCAGTAAAATAGGAGGGGGTTAGTGGAGGGCAGTGTGATGGGAGGGGTGGTAGTGGAGGACAGTATGATGGGAGGGGTGGTAGTGGAAGGCAGTAAGATGTGAGGGGTGGTAGTGGAGGGCAGTATAATGGGAGCGGTGGTAGTGGAGGGCAGTATGATGGGATGGGTGGTAGTGGAGGGCAGTATGATGGGAGGGGTGGTCGTGGAGGGCAGTATAATGGGAGGGGGGTTAGTGGAGGGCAGTATAATGGGAGCGGTGGTAGTGGAGGGCAGTATAATGGGAGCGGTGGTAGTGGAGGGCAGTATGATGGGATGGGTGGTCGTGGAGGGCAGTATAATGGGAGGGGGGTTAGTGGAGGGCAGTATAATGGGAGGGGGGTTAGTGGAGGGCAGTATAATGGGAGGGGGCAGTGGAGGGCAGTATAATGGTAAGGGGCAGTATGATGGGAGGGGTGGCAGTGGAGGACAGTATAATGGGAGGGGAGGAAGTGGAGGGCAGTATAATGGTGGGGGGGGGGGTAATGGAGGGCAGTATAATAGAAGGGGTGGCAGTGGAGGGCAGTATAATTGGAGGGGGCAGTATGATGGGAGGGGTGGCAGTGGAGGGCAGTATAATGGGGGGTTAGTGGAGGGCAGTATAATAGGAGGGTGGCAGTGGAGGGCAGTATAATAGGAGGGGTGGCAGTGGAGGGCAGTATGATGGGAGTGGGTGGTAGTGGAGGGCAGTATAATGGGGGGGTTAGTGGAGGGCAGTATAATAGGAGGGGTGGCAGTGGAGGGCAGTATAATTGGAGGGGGGCAGTATGATGGGAGGGGTGGCAGTGGAGGACAGTATAATGGGGGGGTTAGTGGAGGGCAGTATAATAGGAGGGTGGCAGTTGAGGGCAGTATAATAGGAGGGGTGGCAGTGGAGGGCAGTATGATGGGAGGGGATGGTAGTGGAGGGCAGTATAATGGGGGGGTTAGTGGAGGGCAGTATAATAGGAGGGGTGGCAGTGGAGGGCAGTATAATTGGAGGGGGGCAGTATGATGGGAGGGGTTGGCAGTGGAGGGCAGTATAATAGGGGGGTTAGTGGAGGGTAGTATAATAGGAGGGGTGGCAGTGGAGGGCAGTATAATGGGAGGGGTGGCAGTGGAGGGCAGTATAATGGGGAAGGGTTAGTGGAGGGCAGTATAATAGGAGGGTGGCAGTGAAGGGCAGTATAATAGGAGGGGTGGCAGTGGAGGGCAGTATAATTTGAGGGGGTAGTATGATGGGAGGGGGTGGCAGTGGAGGGCAGTATAATGGGGGGGATTAGTGGAGGGCAGTATGATGGGGGGTTAGTGGAGGGCAGAATAATGGGGGGTTAGTGGAGGGCAGTATAGTAGGAGAGGTGGCAGTGAAGGGCAGTATAATTGGAGGGGGCAGTATGATGGGAGGGGTTGGCAGTGGAGGGCAGTATAATGGGGGGTTAGTGGAGGGCAGTATAATAGGAGGGGGCAGTATGATGGGATTGGGGCATTATGATGGGAGGGGTGGTAGTGGAAGGCAGTATAATGGGGTTAGTGGAGGGCAGTATAATAGGGGGTAGTGGAGGGCAGTATAATAGGGAGGGGTAGTGGAGGGCAGTATAATGGGAGGGGGGCAGTATAATGGGGGGGTAGTGGAGGGCAGTATGGGGGGACTGTACAGCATGACTGGAGGGAGGCAGTATAATGGGGGGGTAGTGGAGGGCAGTATGGGGGGACTGTACAGCATGACTGGAGGGGGGCAGAGTATAGGAGGGAGCAGAGTGACCATGAGTGTACTCAGAGTCAGGGCAGTGCAGGGAGCATTTCTCCTACCTTTCTTCCAGCGCAGGAACAGCCTTCAGGGAAGACCCGGAGTTGGGGGCGGAGCTGGGGGCGGAGCTTAGGCACGAGGAGGAATCCTCCTCCGGTGTCCTAACGAGAAAGTTCCCCTCGGCGGATAAGGACCCCCCTCTACTGCGCAGGCGCTGTGCCTGCGCAGTAGGAGCCGGCGGAAATAGCCGAAGCCGAATAGTTGGAAATCAGCTGTACACGGCGCCTGTAAGAGGGCCCCTCGCGGGCTTGCTTCGCTCGCCACACTTCGGGCACGGCCTTGCTTCGCTCGGCACTTCTTTATTCTCCCTCTAGGTCCGCTTGGATGGTGGGGCTTGAACCTGGACCTAGGGCGCAGGTGCCGTGTACAGCTGATTGACGTTTTTCAGCTTCGGCTATCTTCGGCGGCTCCTAGTAGTTCTTACTGCGCAAGTGCTGCGCAAGTGCTGCGCCTGCGCAGTACAGGGGGGGTCCTTATCCGCCGGGGGAACTTTCTCGGCAAGACACCGGCTGGCACTGAATGCTGGGGCTCCACCCTCCTCCTCGTCGTGACGTCACTGGTTGTTAGACGCCAGGCGGGCCATGCCTTGTTTGGGCAGTGAGCCAGGCAGCGTCTGGGGGTGAAATGAAGTGGTCTCGGCCAGAACTAGTACAGCGGGCAGTGAGGGACAGCGGCAATGCGGCGGCAATTTTTAGAGGGCATCAGATCGGCCAGTGGGGCAATTCTGGCACATTGTATTGTCCCGGAATGAAGGTGCCCGGGACGCGGGACAGACCTCCCACAGTGGGACTTTCACGGGCAATCCGGGACGGTTGGGAGGTATGGGTAAAGGGCCGTTGTGATTGGCCCTTTACCACAATCTGCGATCTGCTGTGTCCGAAGGACACAATGATCACAGAGCTCGCCAGATGCACGCCCCGGGTGGGAGCGAGAGGGGCGTTTTTTCCAGGAGGATGTCCATGGACGCCCCCCTGGAACTAGAGAGCCATGCTGTAGCCGCCTTTCGACTATGGCGCGGTTAAGAAACGTTTAATCCGTTCCAGTCCAGGCCAATACAGATTTTTATGTCACATGATATTTGGGCAGCATTTTTTCAAACGCAAATTTTTGGGGAAAAAAAATACACAACCCAATTGTTCGGTAAAAAATAAAAGATGATGTTTACACCGAGTTAATAGATACCTAACACCCTTTAAAATTGTGCCAAACGGCGCCAAACTATGGTACCTAAAAATTTCCATAGACAACACTTTACAGGTTACCAGTTTAGTGTTCCACTGGAGGTCTTACGCTAGAATTATTGCACTCGCTCGTAAATTCACGGCGATACCTCACGTGTGGTGCGATCGCCGTTTACATATGCGTACGGGACCTTGCGTGTGAGCACAGGGAGGGGGGGGGGGGGGCGAGTGCTTTAATTTTTTTTTTTTTTTTTTATTACAATTTATATTGATTTTATTTTTAAATAAAAACATTTTTTTACACTGTACCTTTATTTTATTTTTGATCAACTTTATCTCTATCACTTGAGATGAACAACATCCCTTGTGATTTTTGAGGGTCAAGGATTAAATTAAAGCAGAGAATATGGAGCCCGAAGAGTTGCCCCCTTGATTCGTAGTTTCCTTCTGAGGCACCTAAACAAGCCCTATATAACCCTTCCAATACAATTCTCTCATTTGCAATTTTTTTTTTTCATTAGATACAAACATTTTTCATTATATCTGTTGAAAATAAATAAATAAATACATAGATAATAATAATAATAATAAAAAAATAAAATAAAAACACCCACCTGAGCTGTGGATCTCTGCAGCTCCTCCAGAGTTACCATGGACCTCTTGGCTCTTCTATGATGAATGCTCTCCTTGCCCGGCCGGTCAGTTTAGGTGGACGGCCATGTCTTGGTAGGTTTGCAGTTGAGCCATACTCTTTCCATTTTCAGATGATGGATTGAACAGATCTCTGTGAGATGTTCAAAGCTTGGGAGATTTGTTTATAACCTAACCCAGCTTTATACTTCTCCACAACTTTATCCCTGACCTGTCTGGTGTGTTCCTCGGCCTTCATGATCCTGTTTGTTCACTAAGGTTCTCTAACAAACCTCGGGGGGGGGGGGGGGCTTCACAGAACAGCTGTATTCATACAGAGATTACATTACACACAGGTGGACTCTATTTAACACTTTTCACATATTTATTTGTAAAAAAATCTTGAAAACCATTTATCATTTTCCTTCCACTTCACAATTATGTGCCACTTTGTGTTGGTCTATCACATAAAATCCCAATAAAATACATTTATGTTTTTTTGGTTATAACATTTCAAGGGGTACAAACACTTTTTCAAGGCACTGTATACATATATAAGTATTTACCTGTATATGTGTTTTTTTTGTGTGTGTGTGTGTGTGTATATATATATAATATACTCTGTGTATATATATATATATATATATATATATATATATATATATATATATATATATATATATATATATATATATATATATATATATATATATATATAAAATAAATATATATATATATAATATATATATATAAATATATATATATATATATATATATATATATATATATATATATATAAAATATATATATATATATATATATATATAAGTTTTATTTTATTTTATTTATTTATTTATTTCAGGTACTTATATAGCGCCATCAATTTACGCTATTATATATGTATGTGTATATATATACATATATATATATATATATATATATATATATATATATATATATATATATATATATATATATATATATATATATATATATATATATATATATATATATAATATAAAATATATATTATATTACATACATTTATATATACATATATATATATATATACATACACATACATACATATACATATATACATATATATATATATATATATATATATATATATATATATACACATACACATATTTTTAGCAAATCTAGAGTTTCCCTTTAAGTGTCGGTTTTGCGGCCTCCGCTGTAGCCGTCTTCTTGCTGTAGTTTGCCTGGAAACCATTATAGCTGAGTTGACATCTGGGTGATCGCACAGCGTCTGTCTCAAGCAGCCAATCAGAGCCGCCGATTGACGCTCCCTAAATTAAGCCTGATCTGTTTTTTGTTTTTCCCTCTCAGTTGAAGCTCGCAGTTAACCTAATTTTCTCCTCCTTACAGCTGAATGGCAGAGCAAATGCAGAGAGATGCAGAAATTTGGCCTCGGCTCGAACGCGGGCACTTGGCTGGCGACCACCTACAGCGTCAAAACAACCCAGCGAACGGCGATGACTCCGCTGAATGAAAGCAGCTTAGAGATGGAGTTTAATCTGCTCATATTTTCCTTCCCTGCTTCTACCTCTCCCCTCAACATGCTAATGAAGTTTTCAGTTTTCATTACCTACCTTATCTTAGATGTCATCGCTGGGCCTCTGGGCTTCTCTATGCAATGCAGTCAGATCATGGCTGGTGGGAGGGGCCAACGGGGTACTGTACATAGCTTCCTGAAAACCAGTGCTAGGAGCAGGTCATCTAGAGCCCAGGGCGAACACGCCAAACTGCGCCCCCCCCCCCCCCCCAAGATGTATGAGCATTATGTGCCAGTAAAAATCCCCCCACCCCCAAAAAATGTAGCATTAATTTGCATGCTTATCCCCTAAGCTTAAATTCCCACTCCTCCCAGTACAAATTCACACACTCTGCTGAAATCCCTCCTCTAGCACAAATCGTTACCCCCATCTCCCAAATCCCCAAGGACAAATGCCCCCCCCCCCCCCAAAATCGCTCTCCTAGTACAAATTCTCTATCCCTCAAAGTTCCCCTCTGAGTACACATCCCCCCCTCCAATTCAAATCCCCCTCCCAGCACAAATCCTCCCAATCCCCCAATTTCCCCTTTGAGTACACATTCTCTCCCCCCCAACTCAAATACCCCCCTCCCAGCACAAATCCTCCCAATCCCCCAATTTCCCCTCTGAGTACACATTCTCTCACCCCCAACTCAAATACCCCCCTCCCAGCACAAATCCTCCCAATCCCCCAATTTCCCCTTTGAGTACACATTCTCTCACCCCCAACTCAAATACCCCCCTCCCAGCACAAATCCCTACCCCCTCAATTTCCCCTTCAAGTACACATTCTCTCTCCCAGTACTCCATATCCCTCCTCCTAGCATAACCCCCCCCCATCCCTCCCCTTCTTGCACAAACCCCCTCCCCAATCATCCCTACTAGCACAAATCCCCCCAAACAAAGGTTTCCCAAAACACAGATATGTAATGTGGATGGTCCCCACTGACATGCAATGTTCACAGCTCTTTTCTGTCCCTGGTTTAAGCTGCACATTGAACCTCTGTGCCGGAGTTTCACAACAGTTCTCCTTGAGGAAGCGGACTTTGTCCCAGCGAAACGCGTCGGGTATTCCTATATGGCACACCCCGAATGAACATCTGGGGCTCCACCAGGCATCACATTGATGGGGACACCTACAGCCACAAGATGAAGGCAGTTTTTGGACTTTTTTGTCTTTCACTTTCTTTCTTCAGCCCATTTAAGGGAATATCTATATCCCCCTCTATTGCAATATATGTCTTAACCACTTTAATACCGTGCTATAGCTGAAAGATGGTTACAACGTGGCTCTCTGATTCGGGGAGGGCATCCATAGACGTCTTCCCAGAACATGCCTCCCGCGTGCCCCCCTGGAGATGCACATCTGGTTTGCTCTGAGATCGAGGCCCCTGTGCCAATCACAGCAGCCCTTTGCCATGTGATCAGATGCGTCCAATCACAGCTAATCACATGTAAACAGACTTGACGCTTATTGGCAGTCTTTTCCTCACACGCTGTATTTGTAACTGATTATCAGTGCAGCTTATCAGTGCCCATCAGTGCAGGTTGTCAGTGCCAATCAGTGCCTCATATCAGTGCTGCCTCATCATCAGTGCACCTTATCAGTGCCTCCTCATCAGTGCACCCTCATCACTGCCCCCTCTTCAGTGCCGCTTATCAGTGCCCATCAGTACCTCCTCATCAGTGCCCATCAGTGCAGCATATCAGTGTCCATCAGTGCCTCCTCATCAGTGCCCATCAGTGCAGCATATCAGTGTCCATCAGTGCCTCCTCATCAGTGCCCATCAGTGCAGCATATCGGTGTCCATCAGTGCCCATCAGTGCAGCATATCGGTGTCCATCAGTGCCTCCTCATCAGTGCCTATCAGTGCAGCATATCGGTGTCCATCAGTGCCCATCAGTGCAGCATATCAGTGTCCATCAGTGCCTCCTCATCAGTGCCCATCAGTGCAGCATATTGGTGTCCATCAGTGCCCATCAGTGCAGCAAATCAGTGTCCATCAGTGCCTCCTCATCAGTGCCCATCAGTGCAGCATATTGGTGTCCATCAGTGCCCATCAGTGCAGCATATCGGTGTCCATCAGTGCCCATCAGTGCCGCTTATCAGTGCCTCCTCATCAGTGCCCATCGGTGCAGCATATCAGTGTCCATCAGTGCTGCTAATCAGTGCCTCCTCATCAGTGCCCATCGGTGCAGCATATCAGTGTCCATCAGTGCCTCCTTATCAGTGTCCATCAGTGCAGCTTATCAGTGCCCATCAGTGCAGGTTGTCAGTGCTCATAAGTGCCACCTATCAGTGCTGCATCATCATCAATGCAGATTATCAGTGCACATCAGTGCTGCCTTATCAGTGCAGCCTATCAGTGCACCTTATCAGTGCCTCCTCATCAGTGCAGCCTCATCACTGCCCTTTATCAGTGCCAATCAGTGCCTCCTCATCAGTGCCTATCAGTGCAGCATATCGGTGTCCATCAATGCCTCCTCATCAGTGCCCATCAGTGCCTCCTCATCAGTGTCCATCAGTGCAGCTTATTAGTGTCGATCAGTGCAGCCTCATGAGCGCACATGATTAAAGAAGAAAAATTACTTAATTTGCAAAATTTTATAACATAAACTAAGAAAAATATATATTTTCTCAAAATGTTGATCTTTTTTCGTTTGTTCAGAAAAAACCCCCAATGGTCATGAAATACCACCAAAAAAAAGCTCTCTTTGTCTGAAAACATGATAAATTTCATATGTGTACAGTGTTGCATGACCGCGCAACTGTCATTCAAAGTGCGACAGCGCTGAAAGCTGAAAATTGTCCTGGGCAGGAAGGGGGGTGACAGTGCCCGGTGTTGAAGAGGTTAATGTGGATGGACTCCCCTGACATGCATTGTTCGTGCTTCCATTCTTAAACCAGGTTTAAGCTGCATGCACATTGAACATCCATGCCAGAGTTTGGTGCCAGTTCTCCCTGAGGAAGCGGGCTTCTCCCAGCGAAACGTGTCATTTTTCTTATATGGCACACTCTGAATGAACATCATGTCTAAATATGTATAACTAGCGATATATATGTAACTGCAGTTCTTTTATATTTGACGCTCATGTGTTTTGATTTTTTTTTTAATCCTTTTTGTATACAGGGTTCCCGGACTTCCCGCCTAACCTCCCCTAAACTTCGCTCCCTTCGCTCATCCCTCCTCTGCAGCAATGTCAATAAAGAGCGATTTATAACGTCTCTGCACAATGAACACGCCGCCGTATGGATGAGCTCCACAGAAGCTAATTACACGCAGCACCGCACACACACACACACAACATATGGAGAGCAGACAGGTTCTCGTCTGCAGGAGAGGCCGAGCAGAATCCACCGAGAGCGGAATCCGGCTAAAACCACCCCAAAAACCTGCGCAGCTGCCGCGTGTACGCAAATTAAACGGCACCGTAGGGAGTGCAAGAGCTCATGACCACACCGCTTTGCACAGGATAGGTAAGCCGCGGCGCTCTTTGCCCTGCAAGGGTTCATGGTGAAGACCGGCGAGCGTCAGAGGCGCCCCTCGTCGCTTGCAGATACTTTCCAACAGGCGGGATGGGTAACCTTGGCCCTTTTTTGGGGAGACATCTGGCCATGTAATGGAGCCCACAAGGCAGATATTTAGGTCCCACTCACGCCATCGTGTTTCACGTGCACTGCGACGCAGGACTACCGCGTGCTAAAAGCGCATGAAAACTAGTCACTGGTATAACCTCTTTATATCTGTGCATTGCGTTAGAGGGCAGTGCGGTGCGTTCTTCAAAAGTCCTGCTTGCAGTCTAGATTTGAAGACATTCTTGGCCAGTCCATCACCTTTACCCTCAGCTTCTTTAGCAAGGCAGTGGTGGTCTTGGAGGTGTGTTTGGGGTGGTTATCATGTTGGAATACTGCCCTGCGGCCCAGTCTCTGAAGGGAGGGGATCATGCTCTGCTTCAGTATGTCACAGTACATGTTGGCATTCATGGTTCCCTCAATGATCTGTAGCTCCCCAGTGCCGGCAGCACTCATGCAGCCCCAGACCATGACACTCCCACCACCATGCTTGACTGTAGACAAGACACACTTGTCTTTGTCCTCCTCACCTGGTTGCCGCCACACACGCTTGTCACCATCTGAACCAAATACGTTTATCTTGGTCTCATCAGACCACAGGACATGGTTCCAGTAATCCATGTCCTTAGTCTGCTTGTCTTCAGAAAACTGTTTGCGGGCTTTCTTGTGCATCATCTTTAGAAGAGGCTTCCTTCTGGGATGACAGCCATGCAGACTAATTTGATGCAGTGTGCGGCGTATGGTCTGAGCACTAACAGGCTAACCCCCCCCCCCCACCCCTACAACCTCTGCAGCAATGCTGGCAGCAGTCATACATCTATTTCCCAAAGACAGCCTCTGGATATGACGCTGAGCACGTGCACACAACTTCTTTGGTGGACCATGGCGAGGCCTGTTCTGAGTGGAACCTGTCCTGTTAAACCGCTGTATGGTCTTGGCCACCGTGCTGCAGCTCAGTTTCAGGGTCTTGGGAATCTTCTTATAGCCTAGGCCATCTTTATGTAGAGCAACAATTCTTATTTTCAGATTCTCAGAGAGTTCTTTGCCATGAGGTGCCATGTTGAACTTCCAGTGACCAGTATGAGAGAGTGAGAGTGATAACACCAAATTTAACACACCTGCTCCCCATTCACACCTGAGACCTTGTAACACTAACGAGTCACATGACACCGGGGAGGGAATATGGCCATTTGGGCCTAATTTGGACATTTTCACTTAGGGGTGTACTCACTTTTGTTGCCAGCGGTTTAGACATTAATGGCTGTGTGTTGAGTTATTTTGAGGGGACATCAAATTTACACTGTTATACAAGCTGTACACTCACTACTTTACATTGTAGACAAGTGTCATTTCTTCAGTGTTGTCACATGAAAAGATAGAAGAAAATATTTACAAAAAATGTGAGGGGTGTACTCACTTTTGTGAGATACTGTATATATATATATGTATATGCTCCAATATATATTGGATATAAGACTGTACTAAGCGCTGTTCACCTATTATGATTTATATATATATATTTATGTATTTATATGTGTGTATATATACATATATATATATATATATATGTATATGCTCCAATAGATGCAGCTCTCGAAAAATTTTCTATTCATACTTTAGCGGTCAACGTTGCGTTCTGATCCACTGAAAACGTTGATCCCTTACCATTGGATTGTCAGCTTTTCTGTCCAGGCTTTCTATTCCAAGCGTTAAATGTCCCTGCGTACATCATATAGCCGTTTTTACAGCCCCTGGGTGTGCGTCACTTTGCACCGTTCCGCTGAAGACACCAGCGCTACGTAAATCGATAGTAATAGTGTCTGATACGGTCGCCTCATCCCGACTCGCTGCCTGTGTAGCCAGCCCCTCACGTCGTGAAATCCGAAATAAAAAATTCACAGTGGTACTGCAATCCTTGTTGCAGGATTTCTATGTATTGGATATAAGGCTTTGCACTAAGCGTTTTTCACCTATTATGATAATATCTATCTATCTATCTATCTATCTATCTATCTATCTATCTATCTATCTATCTATCTATAGATAGATGGATATATCTATATATATTTATATATGTATATGCTCCAATATATATTGGATATAAGGCTTTACCTATCATGATGGTATATATATATATTATTATTATTATTATACAAGATTTATATAGCGCCAACAGTTTACGCAGCGCTTTACAATGTATAAGGGGGACAACACAATTACAGTACAGTTCAATACAAAAGGTACAGGAGGGCCCGGCTCATAGAGCTTACATTCTAAAGGGAGGGGGTGGTGGTACAAAAGGTAATAGCTGCAAAGATATATATATATATGTATATGCTCCCATAGATGCGGCTCTCCAAAAATTTTGATTCATACTTTAGCGGTCCACGTTGCGTTCTGATCCATTGAAAGCGTTGATCCCCCACCATTAGATTGTCAGCTTTTCTGCCCAGGCTTTCTATTCCAAGCGTTAAATCTCCCTGCGTACATCATAATGCCGGTTTTTTTACAGCCCCTGGGTGTGCGTCACTTTGCACCGCTCCGCTCCGAAGACGCTAGCGCTACGTAAATCGATAGTAATAGTATGTCTGAGGCGGTCGCCTCATCCCGACTCGCTGCTGACGTAGCCAGCCCCTGCCACATGTGCGGAGCCTGGATTCAGCACCAAGGACAGAGACCAGCCTTGCATACAAATGTGTGGAGTGTAGAGGGGAGAGCAGCACTGCAGCAGCACCAAGCCCAGCACCAATCTGGGCTCAGCAGAGCAGCATCCAGCACTATCCTTGCCATATCTCTCTCTTCTTCTTCTTCTTCTTCTTCTTCTCTGTCTCATCAATGCAGAGTGGAGCAGACACACAGAGGGAGGGACAAAGCGCATTCAGGAAAAGGGAGATATGACAGTGATAAAGCAAGGGAGAGGAGAGGGAAAGTGACAGGGGGAGGGAGGAGAGAGGACTGGACAGGGTGGGAGAAAGGCAAAGACAGGCAGATAGAGAAAGAAGGGGGGTGGGGGGGTGGTTGGGTGGGGGAGGGAGACGACAGGACAGCTTAGGGGGAACCAGTGCAGGCAGAGGCTCACACGGAGGGTCTGTCTCCTAGGGAGACGGTAGGGGATACACCGCATTGCGTTGCATGGATAGATCTCAGCCGTTGAAGGAAATCCCTGACTAGGAGACGGTTACCTGGCTGGGGTCCCTCGCCGCCAGCCACCTGCACCTGCACCTGGGAGCACGCCAGCGTCGCCGCACAACCCGACAAGACTACAGAGGCCGGTGTGGGGGAAGCGAGGAGAAGGCAAGGCAAGGCAAGTAGCACCCATCCCTGGCCATTCTCGGCGTGCCGCATACAATGAGGATGAGTTCACGGAGGAGAGAGGGGGAGATACTGCAGAGAGGAGGAGGCTGGTGAGGGAAGGGAGGCCGGAATCAGCTGTGCAGAACGCAGCGGCTCGGGGAGTGGGGGAAAAAATTTTTTTAAAAGTGATGCGGACAGGATGGGGGGGAGAGGAGGGTTACTGGGGGTACCACCAAGAACAGAGGGGCGTAGAGGGACTCCAAAAGTGTGGTAGGACAAGGGGTGGAAGGATGGCCGCGGGGCACAGAGGTGCAGATTTAGTCGCAGAGGCTTGCAGTGGTTTCTAGAGAGAGAGAGGCAGGCAGGATGGGAGGACAAGGAAAGTGCCAGGGCAGCCCAGGGCTAGGGAGATGGGGGGAAGGCAGGATGGGAGGACAAGGAAAGTGCCAGGGCAGCCCAGGGCTAGGGAGATGGGGGGAAGGCAGGATGGGAGGACAAGGAAAGTGCCAGGGCAGCCCGGGGCTAGGGAGATGGGGGGAAGGCAGGATGGGAGGACAAGGAAAGTGCCAGGGCAGCCCGGGTCTAGGGAGATGGGGGGAAGGCAGGATGGGAGGACAAGGAAAGTGCCAGGGCAGCCCGGGGCTAGGGAGATGGGGGGAAGGCAGGATGGGAGGACAAGGAAAGTGCCAGGGCAGCCCGGGGCTAGGGAGATGGGGGGAAGGCAGGATGGGAGGACAAGGAAAGTGCCAGGGCAGCCCAGGGCTGGGGGGGGGGGGGGCAGGATGGGAGGACAAGGAAAGTGCCAGGACAGCCCGGGGCTAGGGGGGGGGGGGGCAGGATGGGAGGACAAGGAAAGTGCCAGGGCAGCCCAGGGCTAGGGAGAGGGGGGAAGGCAGGATGGGAGGACAAGGAAAGTGCCAGGGCAGCCCAGGGCTAGGGAGATGGGGGGAAGGCAGGATGGGAGGACAAGGAAAGTGCCAGGACAGCCCGGGGCTAGGGGGGGGGGGGGCAGGATGGGAGGACAAGGAAAGTGCCAGGGCAGCCCGGGGCTAGGGAGATGGGGGGAAGGCAGGATGGGAGGACAAGGAAAGTGCCAGGGCAGCCCAGGGCTAGGGAGATGGGGGGAAGGCAGGATGGGAGGACAAGGAAAGTGCCAGGGCAGCCCAGGGCTAGGGAGATGGGGGGAAGGCAGGATGGGAGGACAAGGAAAGTGCCAGGGCAGCCCAGGGCTAGGGAGATGGGGGGAAGGCAGGATGGGAGGACAAGGAAAGTGCCAGGGCAGCCCAGGGCTAGGGAGAGGGGGGAAGGCAGGATGGGAGGACAAGGAAAGTGCCAGGGCAGCCCAGGGCTAGGGAGATGGGGGGAAGGCAGGATGGGAGGACAAGGAAAGTGCCAGGGCAGCCCAGGGCTAGGGAGATGGGGGGAAGGCAGGATGGGAGGACAAGGAAAGTGCCAGGGCAGCCCGGGGCTAGGGAGAGGGGGGAAGGCAGGATGGGAGGACAAGGAAAGTGCCAGGGCAGCCCAGGGCTAGGGAGATGGGGGGAAGGCAGGATGGGAGGACAAGGAAAGTGCCAGGGCAGCCCGGGGCTAGGGAGATGGGGGGAAGGCAGGATGGGAGGACAAGGAAAGTGCCAGGGCAGCCCAGGGCTAGGGAGATGGGGGGAAGGCAGGATGGGAGGACAAGGAAAGTGCCAGGGCAGCCCAGGGCTAGGGAGATGGGGGGAAGGCAGGATGGGAGGACAAGGAAAGTGCCAGGGCAGCCCGGGGCTAGGGAGAGGGGGAAGGCAGGATGGGAGGACAAGGAAAGTGCCAGGGCAGCCCGGGGCTAGGGGGGGGGGGGGGGGCAGGATGGGAGGACAAGGAAAGTGCCAGGGCAGCCCAGGGCTAGGGAGATGGGGGGGGAGGCAGGATGGGACGATGAGGAAAGTGCCAGGGCAGCCCGGGGCTAGGGAGAGGAGGGGGGAAGGCAGGATGGGAGGACAAGGAAAGTGCCAGGGCAGCCCGGGGCTAGGGAGATGGGGGGAAGGCAGGATGGGACGATGAGGAAAGTGCCAGGGCAGCCCGGGGCTAGGGAGAGGAGGGGGGAAGGCAGAATGGGAGGACAAGGAAAGTGCCAGGGCAGCCCGGGGCTAGGGAGATGGGGGGAGGGCAGGATGGGACGATGAGGAAAGTGCCAGGGCAGCCCAGGGCTAGGGAGAGGAGGGGGGAAGGCAGGATGGGAAGATAAAGGGTGAAAGCGGTGGGGTTATCTGATGGGGTACCACTAGAAATTGTTAAGACCCACAGATGGGATTTGGGAAAACTGAAGCAGACAGGATGAGAAGGTGGAAGGTCAATGAAAGAAAAAAAAAAAAACGAGCAACAACAGAGATGGGAAGGTGATGCAGGCAGGTTTAGGGGGGCAATCATAGCTTGGGGGGGGGGCAGGGCTAGGGTACCATTAAGTCATAGAGATATTTGGATAATGGGATGGGATGGGAAAATAGGGAGAGTGAAAAGGTTAAACAAGGCAGGGGACATGCGGACTGGGATGTAGGTAGGAAGTGATGATGGGGATAAAGGTATGGGGTACCACTGAGGATGTAGAGAAAGAAGAGAGAGATTTGTTAATGCAGGTAGGATGGGATTGTGGGGATCAGCAAATGTGTATCACTGAAAAGGAGAGGAGTAGAAACAAATACAGGGAAGAAGGGTGGAGGGGGAGTGATGGGGTACACCTCAGAAGGAGACATGTAGAAAGTGATGCAGGCAGGATGGGATACAGTGATGGGGTACCACTCAGCAGATATGTAGAAAGGGATTATGGCAGGATGGGATACAGTAAAGTGGTACCACTCAGCAAATAGCATGTAGAAGGTGATACTGGCAGAATGGGGTACAGTGATAAGTTACCACTCGGCAGAAGGCATGTGGAAAGTGATACAGGCAGGATGGGATACAGTGATGGGGTGCCACTTGGCATAAGGCAAGTACAAGGTGATGCAGGCAGGATGGGGTACAGGTATAGGTTACCACTCAGCAGAAGACATGTGGAAAGTTATGCAGGGTACAGTGATGGGGTAGCATTCAGAAGATATGTAGAAAGGGATTATGGCAGGATGGGATACAGTAAAGTGGTACCACTCAGCACCACTCAGCAAATAGCATGTAGAAAGTGATACAGGCAGGATGGGGTACAGTGATGGGGTACCACTCAGCAGAAGACATGTGGAAAGTGATACAGGCAGGATGGGGTACAGTGATGGGGTACCACTCAGCAGAAGACACGTGGAAAGTGATACAGGTAGGATGGGGTACAGTGATAGGTTACCACTCAGCAGAAGACATGTGGAAAGTGATACAGGCAGGATGGGGTACAGTGATGGGGTACCACTCAGCAGAAGACACGTGGAAAGTGATACAGGCAGGATAGGGTACAGTGATGGGGTACCACTCAGCAGAAGACATGTGGAAAGTGATACAGGTAGGATGGGGTACAGTGATAGGTTACCACTCAGCAGAAGACATGTGGAAAGTGATACAGGCAGGATGGGGTACAGTGATGGGGTACCACTCAGCAGAAGACATGTGGAAAGTGATACAGGTAGGATGGGGTACAGTGATGGGGTACCACTCAGCAGAAGACACGTGGAAAGTGATACAGGCAGGATAGGGTACAGTGATGGGGTACCACTCAGCAGAAGACATGTGGAAAGTGATACAGGTAGGATGGGGTACAGTGATGGGGTACCACTCAGCAGAAGACATGTGGAAAGTGATACAGGTAGGATGGGGTACAGTGATGGGGTACCACTCAGCAGAAGACATGTGGAAAGTGATACAGGCAGGATGGGGTACAGTGATGGGGTACCACTCAGCAGAAGACATGTGGAAAGTGATACAGGCAGGATAGGGTACAGTGATGGGGTACCACTCAGCAGAAGACATGTGGAAAGTGATACAGGTAGGATGGGGTACAGTGATGGGGTACCACTCAGCAGAAGACATGTGGAAAGTGATACAGGTAGGATGGGGTACAGTGATGGGGTACCACTCAGCAGAAGACATGTGGAAAGTGATACAGGCAGGATGGGGTACAGTGATGGGGTACCACTCAGCAGAAGACATGTGGAAAGTGATACAGGCAGGATGGGGTACAGTGATGGGGTACCACTCAGCAGAAGACACGTGGAAAGTGATACAGGCAGGATGGGGTACAGTGATGGGGTACCACTCAGCAGAAGACACGTGGAAAGTGATACTGGCAGGATGGGGTACAGTGATGGACCACCACTCAGCAGAAGACACGTGGAAAGTTATACAGGCAGGATGGGGTACAGTGATGGGGTACCACTCAGCAGAAGACACGTGGAAAGTGATACAGGCAGGATGGGGTACAGTGATGGGGTACCACTCAGCAGAAGACATGTGGAAAGTGATACAGGTAGGATGGGGTACAGTGATAGGTTACCACTCAGCAGAAGACATGTGGAAAGTGATACAGGCAGGATGGGGTACAGTGATGGGGTACCACTCAGCAGAAGACATGTGGAAAGTGATACAGGCAGGATGGGGTACAGTGATGGGGTACCACTCAGCAGAAGACATGTGGAAAGTGATACAGGTAGGATGGGGTACAGTGATGGGGTACCACTCAGCAGAAGACACGTGGAAAGTGATACAGGCAGGATAGGGTACAGTGATGGGGTACCACTCAGCAGAAGACATGTGGAAAGTGATACAGGTAGGATGGGGTACAGTGATAGGGTACCACTCAGCAGAAGACATGTGGAAAGTGATACAGGCAGGATGGGGTACAGTGATGGCGTACCACTCAGCAGAAGACACGTGGAAAGTGATACAGGCAGGATAGGGTACAGTGATGGGGTACCACTCAGCAGAAGACATGTGGAAAGTGATACAGGTAGGATGGGGTACAGTGATGGGGTACCACTCAGCAGAAGACATGTGGAAAGTGATACAGGTAGGATGGGGTACAGTGATGGGGTACCACTCAGCAGAAGACATGTGGAAAGTGATACAGGCAGGATGGGGTACAGTGATGGGGTACCACTCAGCAGAAGACATGTGGAAAGTGATACAGGCAGGATAGGGTACAGTGATGGGGTACCACTCAGCAGAAGACATGTGGAAAGTGATACAGGTAGGATGGGGTACAGTGATGGGGTACCACTCAGCAGAAGACATGTGGAAAGTGATACAGGTAGGATGGGGTACAGTGATGGGGTACCACTCAGCAGAAGACATGTGGAAAGTGATACAGGCAGGATGGGGTACAGTGATGGGGTACCACTCAGCAGAAGACATGTGGAAAGTGATACAGGCAGGATGGGGTACAGTGATGGGGTACCACTCAGCAGAAGACACGTGGAAAGTGATACAGGCAGGATGGGGTACAGTGATGGGGTACCACTCAGCAGAAGACACGTGGAAAGTGATACTGGCAGGATGGGGTACAGTGATGGACCACCACTCAGCAGAAGACACGTGGAAAGTTATACAGGCAGGATGGGGTACAGTGATGGGGTACCACTCAGCAGAAGACACGTGGAAAGTGATACAGGCAGGATGGGGTACAGTGATGGGGTACCACTCAGCAGAAGACATGTGGAAAGTGATACAGGTAGGATGGGGTACAGTGATAGGTTACCACTCAGCAGAAGACATGTGGAAAGTGATACAGGCAGGATGGGGTACAGTGATGGGGTACCACTCAGCAGAAGACATGTGGAAAGTGATACAGGCAGGATGGGGTACAGTGATGGGGTACCACTCAGCAGAAGACATGTGGAAAGTGATACAGGTAGGATGGGGTACAGTGATGGGGTACCACTCAGCAGAAGACACGTGGAAAGTGATACAGGCAGGATAGGGTACAGTGATGGGGTACCACTCAGCAGAAGACATGTGGAAAGTGATACAGGTAGGATGGGGTACAGTGATAGGGTACCACTCAGCAGAAGACATGTGGAAAGTGATACAGGCAGGATGGGGTACAGTGATGGCGTACCACTCAGCAGAAGACACGTGGAAAGTGATACAGGCAGGATGGGGTACAGTGATGGGGTACCACTCAGCAGAAGACACGTGGAAAGTGATACTGGCAGGATGGGGTACAGTGATGGACCACCACTCAGCAGAAGACACGTGGAAAGTTATACAGGCAGGATGGGGTACAGTGATAGGTTACCACTCAGCAGAAGACATGTGTAAAGTGATACAGGCAGGATGGGGTACAGTGATGGGGTACCACTCAGCAGAAGACACGTGGAAAGTGATACAGGCAGGATGGGGTACAGTGATGGGGTACCACTCAGCAGAAGACACGTGGAAAGTGATACAGGCAGGATGGGGTACAGTGATGGGGTACCACTCAGCAGAAGACATGTGGAAAGTGATACAGGTAGGATGGGGTACAGTGATGGACCACCACTCAGCAGAAGACACGTGGAAAGTGATACAGGCAGGATGGGGTACAGTGATAGGTTACCACTCAGCAGAAGACATGTGGAAAGTGATACAGGCAGGATGGGGTACAGTGATGGACCACCACTCAGCAGAAGACACGTGGAAAGTGATACAGGCAGGATGGGGTACAGTGATAGGTTACCACTCAGCAGAAGACATGTGGAAAGTGATACAGGCAGGATGGGGTACAGTGATGGACCACCACTCAGCAGAAGACACGTGGAATGTTATGTAGGCAGGATGGGCAGATAGTGATGGAGTAACACTAAGCAGGAGAGATGTAGAACATGATGTAGGCAGGATGTGAGTGTTTTGCTTGGTGTCTATTAAAGGTTCTTGCAGTAAAAGCCAAGGAAGCTTAGACCTCTGCAGTGTATTAATGTGTTTTACTAAACAGGAAAGGTCGCACATACAACTGCAGGAAACACAACTCGTAGCCTGCAAACTATTACAAAAAATGCCTACAACATGCACAAGCCAAGTATAATTTCGGCAATGAGGAAGCTTTGCCTAGCACAAGACATGTGGAAAGTGATGCAGGCAGCGATGGAGTACCACTAAGTAGGAGAAATGTGGAACATGATGAGGTACCACAAAGCAGATGGGATGAGAGAAGAGATGCAGGTAGGATGACTGGATAGTAAAGGAAGAATGTTAAAAGGGAGATAGGCAGGATGGTGGATGGTAATATGGTACTACTCAACAGGTGAAATGTTTTTCGGTGATGCAGACCGGATGGGGGAATAGTAATGTAGTAACACTAAGCAGAAAGATGTGGAAGGCAATGCAGGCACGACTGGTAGAAAAGGATGTGGTACCACAGAAAAGAAGAGAAGGTCTTCCGGTTCTGTGGCACAGCCTGTGGGCTCCAGGAGCTCGAATGAGCAAAGGTGGTCCCTCAAAGTAGCGCCAAGACCCGTGAGTCTTCAATAGGTGGTTGTGCTGACCACCACTGTTGGGAAGGTTGCAGAGACCTGAGTGAGCCTGTTCTAAGAGGTTGTGGTCTTAGAAGGGAGAGAATGGGGACAGAGAGCTTGTGGAAAACAAGATGGAAGATTCCCTTAACTGTGAAGGCCAAAAAAAGTCCTTTGCTAGAAAGACTAGTTGATGCTCGGAACATACTTCCAGCAGAGATTTTTGAGTCAGTCAACAGCAAGTGAATGTACACATGCTTGGGACAAACAGAGATACTCTATACTCAAAAAATCATAAAAAAAAAAAAAAAAGGCCCAGACTTTATGGACCACTCAGTAGTACCGGGACAGGTCCACCCAGGGCCCAGGGCAAGGATGCGGTACTGTGCCACCTCCCCCACTACTAATGCATGTTGTAGATTGGGTGTGCTGCCCTACGTTCATCCTCTGTTCTGCTGTGCCCAGGGCAGCTGCCCCTCCTGCCCACCCCCCGCTCTTTTTCTGCCATCATTCTTCTATGTTTCTGTGAAAAGTGATGTAGGCAGGGTGGTGGAGAGTAACGGTTATCACTTAGCAGGGGACGTGTGGAAAATCATTCAGGTAGGATGGAGGTAGAGGTGGAGGTGGAGCATTGGTGGGGTACCATTTAGCAGAAGAAATGATAAAGGTCACACAGGCGGGATGGTGAACAATGATTTGGTACCATGCGTTATGAGACATATGGAAAGTGTGGCATGCAGGATGGGGGAGTTCTGATAAGGTTCAATTCTTCAGGAATAATGCTTAATAATGGAATAATGTCCTTCCAACTGTCTCACTCACCAGCCAACCGGCTGTCTTCCTCCCTGGAGATTTTCCCGGCAGTGTTCTCCTCCTACTGTCCTCATACCTGCTCCCGTGCCACTGGTTAGGACACCTCTGTGTGTCGTGAAGAGGGTCCCTTCCGCATCCTAGCTCCCAGACCCAAGGTCACCCCCCCCCCCCACCCCAGACTAAAGGGTTACCATCAAGGGTTTCAATAGAATCCTAAAACTCCATCTCCAGCTTAAACCTGAACTCCATTGCCCCAGCTGGGCTGACCCTGAGTATTTGAGGAGGCCTGCCCCCTGCCAACCCATCTTTTTGGCGATTGGTCAGGGCTCTCAGAATACTCCAGGCAGCTCCTCCTTACCTCCACTCCCATTCTTCTGGAAGTTTCCTCCAAGTTCCAGAAGTAGGTCAAGGTCTCAGAGATGCTGCTTGTGAGTCATCCAGCCCTCCATGAGTCACTCACCCGACCCAGATAAAAACAGGCTTGGCTAACAGCCAAGCCTAACAATTTACCTACACTACAGAAAAAAATCCTATTGTAGCACACTAGAGGGTGCTACACTTAAAATCTGCAGACAGGATTGGAGGACACTGATAGGGTAACACTTATCATTGTAGAAAACAGTGCCAGCAGAATGGGGGGACACTGGCAGGTGGGGTACCACTTGGGCAGAGAAATGTGGAACACGATGCAAGCCTAGATGCATGATGTAGACAGGATGATAATATTGTAAGACCGACATACAGTACAAGTTTGTTGGGTTGCCTAGTTTTTAACCATTTGTTAATATTTAAATGTAATTCTTTTTCTCTAAGTCAATGCTTTTCTTTTTTTCATGCCAAGCTTATTAAATATTGGGCTACAAGCGGACAGTGGGATTGGCTTTTTGTATTGACTTTTGAAACAGTATTGGGCATCTAGTTCACGGTAATGTAGCACTCTGCTAGATCGGTTGCTAAGAAAGCTAGGTACATTTCGTTCTTTTTGGGCGCACTGGAGCAGTTTTTGATTACTTTGGGCTGCTCTGGTTGCAGGATTGATTGTTTCCCCTCCTTCTGGAGGATTCCAGAACATAGTGGGCTGGAAAGGTAAATTATCAACCTGAACATTTTTGTTAGGGGAGGGTGCCCAGAAGGTGGGTGGGGGCAGGGTCATAATAATAGCATCATGGGCCCCTGGTCAAAGTAACTGACTGGGGCTTCAATCCCTGCTGGCCATCCTCTCCTATTCATCCCATGTGATCGGAGCAGTACACATCCCGCCCACACAAGCAGCAACATTGGTAAGATGCTCCACTTTGGGGGTTCTTCCTTCAGCCCCGCAAACTCAGCAGAAGAGCGCAGGAAACTGTGAGAGGAATATAGCGAGTGGAGATGTCATTGCGATTGTAGATTTAGCCCAGTGACGGGCTGCTGCTGCCCCTGTAGCTCAGATTCCAGGACCCTGCCTGGAACACGGCCATCACGGGACAGCTTAGTAAAAAGTGTGACTGTCCCAGCAAATCCGGGACAGTTGCCAAGTATTATGCAATGCAAAATTATCATGGAAGCCCCCCATGCACCTAGGGCTCCTGGGCAGTGCCCAGAGGTGTTCATGCGTTAAGATGGCTTTGTGGCTGGGGTGTGCAGAAATAATATGGGGTTTGGAACTACCTTCTCCGGGAGGAGAAGTTCCCAGCCTGAAGGGCTGCTGCCCCTCTAGGCAGCCCAACTGAAATTTTAGCTGTGCTCATCGAGGTCCCAGCTCTGCTAAAGCTGGGGGGGCTTGTTTGCTGAGAATCTCTGAAGCTAACCAAGGAATTTCACTGTGGATCTGGTCTAGAGAGTTTACTAGAGAAATATCTGTCTGATATTGGAGGGAGGCATCCAAGCATCCAGGGAGGTTGTGAGTACAGACGTGAGTGCTGGATCCTGGAGACTTTTGCCGCTGTGTGTCAGTACTAGTGCTTGCCTGGCCTGTGATATCTGTGACAGTGCGGTCCAATTTCTGGGCCATTACTAAAGGGGACGGTCCTTGGGAGTAAAGCCAAAGGCCTTTTTCAATCTAATTGCTAAAGTGAGGCTCCAGGAGAAACCTTTTTCTTCTAGTTTTGAATAGGGCAGGTAAAGCATAGAAACAGTACTAGGGTTGAATTGCTGTTTGTGCCCCCTTTAAGTCACTCTCATTTTCTGTCCTGGGGATACTGTCGACAGGAAGGAAAGAATGCATAAATCTAAAGGTTGTTTTTACCAGAACAGGAAAAGCGAAGATATCTCCCAATGGGGACATTTGTCTCTGGTGACAACAGTCCAACGTCCCGTTGTGTCTCCATGAGAGGAAGTGAGGGGAAATCACTGCAATGGGGACAGACATGCAGCACCTCTCTGACACCCCCAAGGCAGGATAGCTCATGCAGAAGCCAGCTAGCATGCCAGTCCATGGCTAAAATGGGGGGGGGGGGCAAGAAAGGATATTGGACACCAGTCACTTTTGTCTTTTTAAAGTTTAATTGCAGAACAGTTAAGAAGGTGAGGTTTAGGGGTCCTAGATACCTTAGCAGATCACTTACAGGCTCTCCAGATCCAGATCAATGTCCAGCCTTACAGTGTCAGAACCTTTAAACCAGACCCGGCAACACAGTAAGCACACTCCCACATTCAGTGCATCCTCCAAGTGAGTCTCTAGGACCTTCTGAGAGACCAGCCTTCTTCCTGGCTCTCTCCAGCAAGGGGTCTCCGTCTTGACAACAGCTTCCTCCACACCAGGCAAGACAGCTTCAGGACCACTTCAGCACACGTTAGGCCATAAACTAGGCTAATGGGCCCAACAGCAGAGCTCTATCCAGCAGCACCTCCCTAGGCCTCAGCCCAAGGGAAGGGAGAGAGCCTGTCCCAAATATGTATATCCTCCCCCAGCATGCACCAGTGGCATAAACCCCCTACTGGATTGGCTTGACTTAGTTTTGTTTGTGAAATCTCATACTATAACCACTGACACCAGTGACACCTACTGGTGACAGTGAGAAATAACAAGCAAGCCAATTTCAGCTTTGGGAGAAAACAGTTAAATAAAATACAAATATTCTGAGCTAACTACAGCTCAGCCAAATACTAAACTGACATAGTAGCCCCTGTTTAGGACAAAGGGGGGGGGGGGGGGGGTAACAGGCAGAGATAAAAACCTAATCCTTCCCCAATCTAACAAAATTGGCAAAAAAGGCTAATGTGAACAAGCCCTCAGGGTGACGGTGAGAAGCAGTTCAATCCCCAATGAAGGGGGACTGGTGAGCCCCTAATACTCCTTGGATAGCTCTGTGACTTTTACTGTGGCAAATAACGCTTAACCAGACTTGATAAAATATTTTAGCTGCTTTTATCTTTCTGCAACTTTTAATTGCCATGCAGATGTAGACAGAGACGGTGTAAAGAAATTTGGAAGGTGGTGCAAACAAGATTAAATGATAGGGAGGAAATGATAGGGGGGGAGATGAAAGATGGCACTAAGCAGACATTATCACACAGAGGCTCAAAGGTTTGGAAAGTGGTGCAAGCAGGATGGGGACATAAAGGACTAGAGGTTTTTTACCTCCCATTTTATGATGTTTGCATTATTTCAGGGTCAATAAAAATTGACATCAATGATCTTTTTAGCTATCATTAAGGTTGGCATTCGTTCCATTTGCCACCTATGTAGGGAACATTCTTCTCACTGATCACCAATGTAAGGAACATTCTTCTCACTGATCACCAATGTAAGGAACATTCTTCCCACTGATCACCAATGTAAGGAACATTCTTCCCACTGATCACCAATGTAAGGAACATTCTTCCCACTGATCACCAATGTAATGGACATTCTTCCCACTGACCACCAATGTAAGGAACATTCTTCTCACTGATCACCAATGTAAGGAACATTCTTCTCACTGATCACCAATGTAAGGAACATTCTTCCCACTGATCACCAATGTAAGGAACATTCTTCCCACTGATCACCAATGTAAGGAACATTCTTCTCACTGATCACCAATGTAAGGAACATTCTTCTCACTGATCACCAATGTAAGGAACATTCTTCCCACTGATCACCAATGTAAGGAACATTCTTCTCACTGATCACCAATGTAAGGAACATTCTTCTCACTGATCACCAATGTAAGGAACATTCTTCTCACTGATCACCAATGTAAGGAACATTCTTCCCACTGACCACCAATGTAAGGAACATTCTTCTCACTGATCACCAATGTAAGGAACATTCTTCTCACTGATCACCAATGTAAGGAACATTCTTCTCACTGATCACCAATGTAAGGAACATTCTTCTCACTGATCACCAATGTAAGGAACATTCTTCTCACTGATCACCAATGTAAGGAACATTCTTCCCACTGACCACCAATGTAAGGAACATTCTTCCCACTGATCACCAATGTAAGGAACATTCTTCTCACTGATCACCAATGTAAGGAACATTCTTCTCACTGATCACCAATGTAAGGAACATTCTTCCCACTGACCACCAATGTAAGGAACATTCTTCCCACTGATCACCAATGTAAGGAACATTCTTCTCACTGATCACCAATGTAAGGAACATTCTTCTCACTGACCACCAATGTAAGGAACATTCTTCCCACTGATCACCAATGTAAGGAACATTCTTCTCACTGATCACCAATGTAAGGAACATTCTTCCCACTGATCACCAATGTAAGGAACATTCTTCCCACTGATCACCAATGTAAGGAACATTCTTCCCACTGATCACCAATGTAATGGACATTCTTCCCACTGACCACCAATGTAAGGAACATTCTTCCCACTGATCACCAATGTAAGGAACATTCTTCTCACTGATCACCAATGTAAGGAACATTCTTCTCACTGACCACCAATGTAAGGAACATTCTTCCCACTGACCACCAATGTAAGGAACATTCTTCTCACTGATCACCAATGTAAGGAGAATTCTTCCACTGACCACCAATGTAAGGTGCATTTCTCCACTGACCCCTGATTAATTGTTTTTAGCAGGGGTTCCCCTAAACCTGAAAATTATTTCAGGGGTTCCTCTGCGCCGTCTGCGGTAAAAAGAAAGGCAGATACAGGCAGATAAGTAAAAATACATTTTGAAAATGATGAACACAGGGCAGGGTGATGGTGGGGGGAGCTGAAACATGGCTCTAAGCCAGTGGTTGTCAACTTATGATCTCAAGGGAGCCTCAAATTTTGTTGGATGAACTGGATGGACTTTTGTCTTTTTTTCAACCAGACTAACCATGTAACTAAATGTGGCCCCTGACAGTACCAAAGTGCCGTATATAATGTATATGTAATGCTTGAGAGTCATAGACTGGAGACCTAATAGAGGAGATGAGGGTCAGAGAGTGAGGACAGGAGACAATGTTGGCTGGGGAGATGCTGCAGAAGACAATACAAAACTGTGAACCTGTTGCATGAGGCTAGTAGAGATCAATGCTATTACCCTAATCCATGTTCCTAATTTGGATTGCTGAGGTCCAAGTGCCGCACATCATATGAATGGGCCGCACGTGGCCCTTGGGCCACAGGTTGGGCACCAGGTATCTCTAAGTAGATATGGTAGCACAGAAGTTGCAGGGCTTTGGAATGTGATGCAAGCAAGATGGGGTCAAAGGGGACCTGCGGTGGGGTATGACCCAGCAGATGTATCAAGAAGTTTGGAACATGATGCAGACAGAATGGAAGGATTGGGGGTGATCTAAGAAGATATGGTCATATAGAGGTTCAGAGGTTTGGAACGTGATGCAGACAGAATAGAAGGTTTGGGATGATCTAAGAAGATACAGTATAGTCACATAGAAGTCCAATGTAAGGAGCATTCTTCCCACTGACCACCAATGTAAGGGGTATTCTTTCAATGACCACCAGTCAATGCAGATAGGGTGGAAAGATTGGGGTGATCTAAGAAGATATAGTCACACAGAGGTTCAGAGGTTTGGAAAGTGATGCAGACAGAATGAAAGGATTGGGGTGATCTAAGAAGATATAGTCACATAGAGGTCCAGAGGTTTGGAACTTTATGCAGACAGGATGGAAGGATTGGGGTGATCTAAGAAGATATGGTCACATAGAGGTCCAGAGGTTTGGAAAGTGATGCAGACAGGATGGAAGGATTGGGGTGATCTAAGAAGATATAGTCAGATAGAGGTCCAGAGGTTTGGAACTTCATGCAGACAGGGTTGAAGGATTGGGGGTGATCTAAGAAGATATGGTCACATAGAGGTCCAGAGGTTTGGAAAGTGATGCAGACAGAATGAAAGGATTGGGGTGACCTAAGAAGATATAGTCACATAGAGGTCCATAGGTTTGGAAAGTGATGCAAACAGGGTGGAAGGATTGGGGGGTGATCTAAGAAGATATAGTCACATAGAGGTCCAGAGGTTTGGAAAGTGATGCAGACAGGATGAGGATTGGGGGGTGATCTAAGAAGATATAGTCAAATAGAGGTCCAGAAGTTTGGAACGTGATTTAGAAAGGATGAAAGGATTGAGGTGATCTAAGAAGATATAGTCAAATAGAGGTCCAGAGGTTTGGAACTTCATGCAGACAGGATGGAAGGATTGGGGTGATCTAAGAAGAAGATATAGTCAAATAGAGGTCCAGAGGTTTGGAACTTCATGCAGACAGGATGGAAGGATTGGGGTGATCTAAGAAGAAGATATAGTCACATAGAGGTCCATAGGTTTGGAAAGTGATGCAAACAGGGTGGAAGGATTGGGGGGTGATCTAAGAAGATATAGTCACATAGAGGTCCAGAGGTTTGGAAAGTGATGCAGACAGGATGGAAGGATTGGGGGGTGATCTAAGAAGATATAGTCAAATAGAGGTCCAGAGGTTTGGAACCTCATGCAGACAGGATGGAAGGATTGGGGGGTGATCTAAGAAGATATAGCCACATAGAGGTCCATAGGTTTGGAAAGTGATGCAAACAGGGTGGAAGGATTGGGGGGTGATCTAAGAAGATATAGCCACATAGAGGTCCAGAGGTTTGGAAAGTGATGCAGACAGGATGGAAGGATTGGGGGGTGATCTAAGAAGATATAGTCAAATAGAGGTCCAGTGGTTTGGAAAGTGATGCAGACAGGATGGAAGGATTGGGGGGTGATCTAAGAAGATATAGTCAAATAGAGGTCCAGTGGTTTGGAAAGTGATGCAGACAGGATGGAAGGATTGGGGGGTGATCTAAGAAGATATAGCCACATAGAGGTCCATAGGTTTGGAAAGTGATGCAAACAGGGTGGAAGGATTGGGGGGTGATCTAAGAAGATATAGCCACATAGAGGTCCAGAGGTTTGGAAAGTGATGCAGACAGGATGGAAGGATTGGGGGGTGATCTAAGAAGATATAGTCACATAGAGGTCCAGAGGTTTGGAACTTCATGCAGACAGGGTGGAAGGATTGGGGGGTGATCTAAGAAGATATAGCCACATAGAGGTCCATAGGTTTGGAAAGTGATGCAAACAGGGTGGAAGGATTGGGGGGTGATCTAAGAAGATATAGCCACATAGAGGTCCAGAGGTTTGGCAAGCGATGCAGATGTTGGGTGGACAAGGCCTGGGTAGCACCAGGCTGGGGCTGGACGTCCTGCAGGCCGGTCACAGGTTTGTGCAGCAGCTGGCAAGGTCACAGCCATTGTCCCTGCAGAGGCTCCTGGCTGCAGCAGTCTCTCGGAAATCTGTCTTCAAGCCTTCCTGAGCGCAGCTGGTGACTGTGGACTGCAGTGCTCAGCAACCGCAGCGCCTGGAAATAAGACACAACCCTGGCTCGTCGCTGGCAAATGGCAATGCCAAGCCGGGGACACAGCAAGTCCCAAGGACAATCCGCCTTATTTCGTGGGGCAGTGCAAAGGACAGGGGTGACGTAGAAAGAGCAACGTCCCCAATCAGTCCACTGACATCCTTTCTTTCTTTCATTTCTGATTTCTTTTTTTTTATACCTTCCATGTAATCCAGAATTTGCCAAAACCCTGAAAGACGATACTTAGAAAATAACCGCAGATAGCCCTGAAAATAGATAGCGACAAGTATTTTCTGATTCTGCTAGACAATTTGATAAGGATTGACTAGCCAGCTAGTCTACAGCTAATGTGTAGACCCAGCATTATATAATGCAATATAATTATCTTAGGCACAGTGCTGCAAATGTGAACCTCCCTGGTATGTTAGCACTGGATTCACGCCTTCCCGCATACACTTTCATGCTTTTTTTTTTACCAATTATTAATAATCATGCATTTTTATGTGCTGCCTTATTATTATTATTACGAAACAGAATTTATATAGCACAAACAGTTTGCACAGCGCTTTACAATGTGAATCATCAAAAGGCTTTATAACGTGTTCTGCTGCATCAAAAAAAATGAGCAAAACATCTCATAGATGTGAACGAGCTCTTTCTAAAACAATGGCCAACATATGCCGCTCTCCGTGGGCAATTTCATGCAGATTTCCATGTGCTATCAATACTTGTTTCCATGCTCTGCCATTGACGTCAATAGACCAGGGACATAACATCAATGGGGCTGAGGTGCAAGATACAGGACAGTGGCATCTACACTATATTTTCAAAAGTATTGGGACACCTGCCTTTACACGCACATGAACTTTAATGGCCTCCCAGTCTTAGTCCGTAGGGTTCAATATTGTGTTGGCCCACCCTTTGCAGCTATAACAGCTTCAACTCTTCTGGGAAGGTCGTCCACAAGGTTTAGGAGTGTGTCTATGGGAATGTTTGACCATTCTTCCAGAAGAGCATTTGTGAGGTCAGGCACTCACATCCCAAGGGTGTTCTATCGGGTTGAGGTCAGGACTCTGTGCAGGCCAGTTAAGTTCCTCCACTCCAAACTCGCTCATCCATGTCTTTATGGACCTTGCTTTGTGCTCTGGTGCATGTTGGAACAGGAAGGGGCCGTCCCCAAACTGTTCCCACAAAGTTGGTAGCATGAAATTGTCCAAAATGTCTTGGTATGCTTAATGCCGCATATACACGAGCGGACTGTCCGGCAGAAAAGGTCCGACGGAACAATTCCGTCGGACATTCCGATCGTGTGTGGGCTTTATCGGACCTTTTCTGTCGAAAATTCCAACGGACCTAGAAATAGAACATGTTTTAAATCTTTCCGACGGACTCGAGTCCGATTGAAAAATCCATTCATCTGTGTGCTAGTCCGACGGACAAAAAAGGACGCAAGGGCAGCTATTGGCTACTGGCTATGAACTTCCTTATTCTAGTCCGGTCGTACATCATCATGTTCGAAACGATCGGACTTTGGTGTGATCGTGTGTAGGCAAGTCCGTTTCGTTGGAACTTCGTCGCAACTCCGTCGAAAAGTCCTTCGGAGTTCAGGTGAACAAGAAGTTCGCTTGTGTGTACGCGGAATAAGAGTTTCCTTCCCTGGAACTAAGGGGCCAAGCCCAACCCATGAAAAACAACCCCACACCATAATCCCCCCTCCACCAAATGATTTGGACCAGTGCACAAAGCAAGGTCCATAAAAAACATGGATGAGCGAGTTTGGGGTGGAGGAACTTGACTGGCCTGCACAGAGTCCTGACCTCAACCTGACAGAACACCTTTGGGATGAATTAGAGCGGAGACTGCGAGGCAGGCCTTCTCGTCCACCATCAGTGCCTGACCTCACAAACGCGCTTCTGGAAGAATGGTCAAACTTTCCCATAGACACACTCCCATACCTCCCAACTTTTTGAGATGGGAACGAGGGACACCTATTAGCAAAAGTATGTAGGCATAGGACACACCCCCTTAACGGAGACATACAACAACAAAAAAAGATTAGTTAAAACCATCATTGTGGTGGTGGGGGTTTGAGGACTTCATGTGAATGGTGGGGGGTGCTGTGGTCTTTAATGTCCTTGAGCAAGTATGCAAGTCCTGGAGGTGGAAGAGAAGTCAGATGTCCTTAGCTGTGTACGTGTCCGTGGTCCGAGACTCAAAGAATTGGCATGATGGCCAGGCAAGCAGCATTTTCAGAAGGAGGCCAGGCAGTTACGCAGCCTCCCTAGTTCTCACATGACAGGTTTCCTGTAAAGGCACTTTTTCAGGAGGGCATATTTCATCATGTGTGACAAGTGATCAGTCCCCGGAGGTCAGGCAAGGAGGAAACCATTGATCTGTGCAATGATCTGACTCCATCTCTCCTTTCTGCAGTCAATGCAATAATATTACACGGTGCGGAGACCACAGCCCACCGCCCCAGGGACATCAGTGCGCAGTGCTGGGACTTGTGGTTCCTCAGCTTCCGGGACTGGCAGTCTACACACCTGGCGCAGAGGGCTTTGCCCACTGATCCATCTGAAATGTTGTGGGGTCAACTATCTAAAAGTGTAAAGATTGTACAAGCAGATTGTAGCCTGTGTGGCCAACCCTAAGTACAGCCTACATCGGAGGATCTGTATGTTAGAAGTTTAATGTGCAGCAGTCAGCTAGCTACAAGTATCAGTGAGCAAGTGATAGAGCTAGCTTGTGGATGTGGATCAGTGAGTAAGACTCGGAATAAAGCAAGTATCAGTGAGCAAGTGATAGAGCTAGCTTGTGGATGTGGATCAGTGAGTAAGACTCGGAATAAAGCAAGTATCAGTGAGCAAGTGATAGAGCTAGCTTGTGGATGTGGATCAGTGAGTAAGACTCGGAATAAAGCAAGTATCAGTGAGCAAGTGATAGAGCTAGCTTGTGGATGTGGATCAGTGAGCAAGACTCGGAATAAAGCAAGTATCAGTGAGTAAGTGATAGAGCTAGCTTGTAGATGTGGATGAGTGTGTAAGACTTGGAGTAAAGCAAGTATCAGTGAAAAAGTTAGAGATCTAGTTAGTGGGTGTGGATCAGTGAGGAAAATACCAGATGAGTATATGCAATGATAAAATATAGGATGATAATATTGACTGGAGAGTAAGAGAACAAGAACATAAATTACCTCATAAGAAAGAGAATAAACATGTGGCTTGGTAGTTAAGTGAGAATATGGACAACTAATACACATTTTGCAGCTTAATTGTGAGATATGATATCATAATGTGGATCAGTGAAAAAGACAGAATGTACATATGGATCAGTGAGTAAGTTAAAGGGCTAGTCTGAGGGTCAGTGAGTAATATACTAAGTGTGACTGGGGATCAATGAACAGGATGCCAAGGGAGGACATGGATTTTTAAAATACAAGCTGATAGCATGGCTTGGTGTGTAAGAGAACTCGAATAGGGATCTTTTTGCAAGAGGCAAAAGTTACGTGAAAATATGAGCAATCGGATCTCTAAGACACATGTAACTTACTCTTAAGATATTTAATAGGAATGTGGGTCAGTGAAAAAGACAGAGGGTACATATGGATCAGTGAGTAAGTTATAAGGCTAGCCTGAGGATTAGTGAGTAAGATAATAGGTTACAAGTTTATAGAATTGCTTGTGGGGTAAGAGAACAAAAACAGAGATCACTGTGCAGGAGGCAGAATAACAATGTGGCTTAGTGGTTAAGTTAAAAACGAGCAACTAGAAATCTGAGACACACTGTAACTTAAATGTAAGATATCGGATCGAAATGTGGGTCAGTGAAAAAGACAGATGGTACATATAGACCAATGAGTAAGTTAGGATGCTAGCCAGGGGTATGGTGAGTAATATACTAAGAGGGAATCTGGATCAGTGATTCCGATAACAAAGAGGGCATTGATTTTTAAAATACAAGTTGATAGCATGGTTTGGTGGGTAAAAAAAAAAACATTAACAGGGATTGCTTAGCATGAGGCAGAATAATAATGTGGTATGCCTGAGAGCCAGTGATTAGGAATAGGATACTAAGTGTAAATGTGGATCAGTGAATACGATGCCAAAAGGGAACAAAGATTTTTTTTTTTAAATACAAGTTGATAGTATTGCTTGGAGGGGTAAATGAATAAAAACAGGGACTCAAAGTATTGGCATGGTGGCCAGGAAAGTAGCATTTTCAGAAGGAGGCCAGTTACTCAGTTTCCTTGGTTCTCACATGACAGGTTTCCTGTAAAGGGCGCTTTGCAAGAGGCGGAATACAAACGTGGCTTGGTGGTTTAAGCTACAAAATGAGCAACTGGATGTCTAAAACATGCTGTAGATTAATTGAAAGATAAAGGATAGGAAAGTGGGTCAGTGAAAAAGAAAGAGGGTGCCTATGGATCAGTGAGTTAGTTAGGGAGATAGCCAGGGGGCCGGTGAGCAATATACCAAGCTGAATGTGGATCAGTGAATATGATACCAAGAGAGAACATGAGTATTTCAAATACAAGGGGTCTTCAAAAAGTTCCCGCAATTTTTTTTTATATTTAATAGAGTTTAAAAAAAAGGTGTGGACACTTTTTGAAAAACCCTCATACAAGTTGATATCATGGCCTGGTGGGTAAAAGAACATTAACAGGGATTTCTTAGCAAGAGGCAGAATAACAATGTGGCATGCCTGGGGATCAGTAAATAAAATGCCAAAAGGGAACATAGATTTTTAAAAAAAAATACAAGTTGATGGTACTGCTGGATTTGTAGGGTGTTAGGGCTAGTCTCAGGACCAGTGAGTAAGATCATACGTCTGAATGATGTGAATTAGTGAATAAGATGCCAAAAGAGGACATTTATTTTATTTTTTAAATACAAGCTGATAATATTGCTCAGGGAGGGGGGGTAAGAGACCAGAAACAGGGATCGCTGTGCAAGAGGCAGAATACAAATGTGACTTGGTGGTTAAGGTCAAATATGACCAACTGGATGTCTAAGACATGCTGTGGCTTAATTGTAAGAGATGGGATCAAAATGTGGTGGTTGATGGTATTGCTTGGGGGGTGTTAGGGCTAGCCTCAGGTCCAGTGAGTAAGATAATAAGTCTGAATGTGAACTAGTGAATAAGATATGGGATCATAATGTGGGTCAGTGAAAAATAAAACAGTAGGGGTACATATGGATCAGTGAGTAAGTTAGGGAGCTAACCAAGGGGTTGGTGAGTAATATACTAAGCTAAATGTGGATCAGTGAATATGATTCCAAAAGAGGACATGTGTTTTTCAAATACAAGGGTCTTCAAAAAGATTCCACACTTTTTTTATATTTAATAGAGTTTTTAAAAAAAAAGGACGGACACTTTTTGAAGAACCCTTGTACAAGTTGATATCATGGCCTGGTGGGTAAAAGAACATTAGCAGCGATTGCTTAGCAAGAGGCAGAATAAAAATGTGGCATGTCTGAGGATCAGTGAGTAGAAATAGGTTACTAGGTGTAAATGTGGATAAATGAATAAAATGCCAAAAGGGAACATAGATTTTTTTTTTTAAATAGAAGTTGATGGTATTGCTTGGGGGGTGTTAGGGCTAGCCTGCGGAGCAGTGAGCAAGATCATAAGTCTGAATGTGAATTAGTGAATAAGATGCCAAAAGAGGACATTTATTTTATTTTTTAAATACAAGCTGATAATATTGCTTAGGGGGGTAAGAGAACAAAAACAGGGACCGCTGTGCAAGAGGCAGAACACCAATGTGACTTGGTGGTTAAGGTCAAATATGAGTAACTGGATGAACATGCTGTGACTTAATTGTAAGCTATGGGATCAAAATGTGGGACAGTGAAAAAGAAAGAGGGTACATATGGATCAGTGAGAAGGTTAGGGAGCTAGCTAGGGGATTGGTAAGTAATATACAAAGCTGAATGTGGATCAGTGAATATGATTCAAGAGGACATGAGTTTTTCCAATACAAGGAAACTTCAAAAGGTTTCCATGCTTTTTATATTTAATAGAGTTAAAAAAAAGTGTGGACACTTTTTGAAGAACCCTTGTACAAGTGGATATTGTGGCTTGGTGGGTAAAAAAGAACTTTAACAGGGATTGCTTAGCAACAGACAGAATAGCAATGTGGTATGTCTGAGAGTCAGTGAGTAGGAATAGGATACTAGGTGTAAATGTGGATCAATGAATAAAATGCCAAAAGGGAACATAGATTTTTTGAAAATACAAGTTGATGGTATTGCTTGGGGGGGGGGGGGGGGGGTTGGGAGGGGGTTGTTAGGGATAGCCTAAGGACCAATGAATAAGATAATAAATAATATAATAAGTCTGAATGTGGATCAGTGAATAAGATGCCAAGAGAGGCATTTTAAATACAAGCTGATAGTATTGCTTGGGGGGGGGGGGGGGGGTAAGAAAACAAAAACAGGGATCACTGTGCAATGTGACTCAGTTGTTAAGATAAAATATGAGTAACTGGATGTCTAAGACATGTTGTAGCTTAATTGTAAGATATAGGATTGAGATACGGGTACGTTTAAAAAAGAGAGGGTACATATGGATCAGTATGGGAACATAGAGGTTTTTTTTGCGACCTCACCTACTATGTAACTACGTAAGTTAATAGCATGGCCTGGTGGGTAAGAGAACAGCAACATTGATCACTTTGCAAGAAACAGAATAACAATGTGGCTTTGTGAGTAAAATGGGCGATGAGCTTTTGATGTCTTAGACACATCTTTCAACCTAAACGTAAAATATGGAATGTGGATCAGTGAGTTAAGCACAGGACAAGAGCTGATGAAAACATGGACTGGTGAGTAAGACACAGCAGTTGAGTGAAGAGAAGGGCAGAGGATAATAGAGTAGAACATAACAGGAAACTGTGAGCTGAATATGTTAATTAATATTCTGGTTCATTATGGAAAAAGATGATTAAGGTTTGTGCCATAATTATTTGAACTGTCCCCAGAGAGGGGAGGGGGAGGGGGAGGGGAGCGCGTTCATTATGGAGAAAGGAAAGTGTGCGCACAGTGAAATATAAAAGGTGGAAATCATTTGGCTTTTAGGGAGTTGTTTGGCTGCATTTGTGGCCGCGGCTTTTTAATTTTCTCTGATACATTTTACTTATTTTTGTGTCTGGAAATGTAACAACCATCTGGCTGATGAGTAGCAGTCCTGTCTATACCGCGGACATAAATTACAAAGTATCAAATCGGAGCTTCTTCTGTTTTGATCATCACTAAGGATGAGCTTTGGCTCTACGTTGAACGTGAGTTGGACTTGAACCCAGTTTGTTTGCATTTCGTCAAAACGCGCAAGCAAATTGGCCATGCTTGGCCAATTCACCCACCTAACCCAAATGGCAGATCCACGCCAGCTTTTGTTTTGTAAACAAACCACTCTGGGGTGACATGCTGGGTGATGTCACTGACGAAGGATGGTCATAACCATATTTGGTCAATGACGTCACTCTGCTTCCCCAGCTGGCTACTTGGCATACAGCATCTGGCTGAGGATCTATCATTTGCAACGGGGGGTAGCGGTGGGTAAAGATTGTCTGAATCAATGATTGTCGCTAAATTTACATTGGAGACATTATTTATTTATTTTTAAGAGGACATTCTTCATGGTGTGGGTGTGTTCATTTATTATTTCTTTTTTTTTTGTGAATGAGTAACAAAGGGTACGATGTAGCCTGTACTCCTTCACAGGATGTGGTGGATGAGGCCTTTGCACCAGTCAACAGAGGGACGAGGTGCTTTGCCAGGGTGGCCTCCCAGTGTTCAATGCATGTGGCCTGGTATTTTTCAGCAAGGGGCCATCCAGGCTACACACCTGGATAAGGGTCTTTGGAATATTTAGGGGGACCCCACCCCATTTGTTTATGTGGGGGTGAGGCATTTGCACCAATCAACATAATGAGAAGATGCCTTGCCAGGGTGGCCTCCCAGTGTTAAGTGCATGTGGCCTGGTATTTTTCAGGATGCGGGCCATCCAGGCTACATGCCTAGTTAAGGGCCTTTGGAATATTTAAGGGAATTCCACCCCATTTTTTATTGTGGGGGATGAGGCCTTAGCACCAATCAGCATAGGGACAAGGTGCTTTGCTAGGTTGACCTCCCAGTGTTGGGTGCATGTGGCCTGGTATTTTTCAGGAGGGACCACCCAGGGTGCCACCCAGGTTACTTGCTTGGATAAAGGTAATTGAAACATTTAGGGGGACCCCACTCCATTTTTTTATGTGGGGATGATGCCTTTGCACCAATCAACATAGGCACAAGGTGCTTCGCCAGGGTGGCTTCCCAGTGTTGAGTGCCTTGTATTTTTCATGCTACACACCTAGTTAAGGGCTTTTGGAGTATTTAGGGGGACCTGACTGCATTTTTTTCGATATTCTTAAAGAGAAAGTACATACTGTATACTTTTGAAATTAAAGGCATCAATTACATCATCCAGCAATGTAGATCCACATCAATCATGGTAACACATTATTGCGATGACCCACCGGGCCAGACGATGTTCACCAAGCTGCTACTACCATTGCAAATGACAGATCACCAATTGGCTTCTGTATGTAAACAAAGGGCTAGGGGATACTGAGTGATGTCATTGACCAAATAAGGTTATGACAAACAGAAGCCAGAGGGGATCAGTCATTTAGCGGCGGTAACAATAGCACTGCTAAATGATAGTTCCCCTGGGTTATTACAGAGGCCAGCTGGAGATCACATCGTCCAGCAATGTAGATCTATATCAATCATGGTAACACCTTATTGAGATGACCCCTCGGGGCCAGACAATGTTCACCCAGTCGCTACTTCCATTGCAAATGACAGATCTCCAGTTGGCTTCTGTATAGCCAGCTGGAGATCCGTCATTTAGTGGTGGTAGCCGCTTGTTTGTTGGCAGACACTTAAAGGAGTACGTCCTACTGCTCTGCAACTTCACTTTTAAGGCGCTCCGAATGCATGGTATTTAAAGAATTTGTGTATTTTTAAGGTTGCGCAAGCTGTCCCCTGCCAGCTCTAAGGCTGTGAACTGAGCGATCACATGACCGCTAATTGCTCAGTTCTTGGCTTTTAGTGAGCAGAGAACGGTGACTGTCAGTCACCGCTCTCTACACTGCCCCTGCAGCACTCACTGGAGCCCCGGGCAGGAGAATGGGTGGTAGTGGCTGGCTCAGGCTCTCAGCGGCACACTGAGAGGCTGAGCCAGCTGCTGATCAGGCATCTGGGTGGATCCCGACATTATTGTTGGGAGTCTAGAGCAGCTCTGTGATGTCAGCTGACAGCAGACTTTATGCTGCTGTTGGCTGATTCTGGGTCACAGGGGAGCAGAACTAAGTGCACTCCTGTGATCCACATGAGAAGTATGTCCAAAAGAGCTTCTTTTCTTTCTCTTGTTTGCTTGTCAATACACTAAAGCCAGGGGTAGGCAACCTCGGCCCTCCAGCTGTTTTTGAAACTACAAGTCCCACAAGACATTGCAAGACCCTGACAATCACAGGCATGACTCCTAGAGGAGGCATCAGAGGCATGACGGGATTTGTAGTTTCACCACAGCTGGAGGGCCGAGGTTGCCTATCCCTGCGCTAAAGCATGGGAGCTCAACTTGTGGCCCTCCAGCTGTTGCGGAACTACAAGTCCCATCATGCCTCTGCCTTTGGGAGTCTTTGGGATAACTGTCAGCATTGCAATGCCTCATGGGACTTGTAGTTCCGCAACAGCTGGAGGGCCACAGGTTGAGCACTCATGTACTAAAGGGTCTATTTATAACATATTGACTGTGTGTAAGTTGTGTAATATGCATATTTTCATTGATTGCCAGCGCCATCTGGTGGCCATAAAGCAGTATATTCGTGATTGCAGTATTTAAGGAAAATGCAGCATTATGGCCACTAGATGGAGCCAACACATTTACTGTGTGTAAGTTGTGTAATTTGCATATTTTCATTGATTGTCAGCTCCATCTAGTGGCCATAATGCAGTATATTCGGGATTGCAGTATTTAGGGATATACAGCATTATGGCCACTAGATGGAGCCAACGCTCAAGGGAAATAAACATATTACACAAATTACAGAGATTATTCTTGATGGCTTTGTGAATTTTTTTATTAATAGACCCCTAAGGATTTGTGAATATAAAGCAAACCCTATTCTGCCTTCCTGCAATGGCCCTGTCTTTTAATATTTATTTTTATTAAATAATCACCTTAAGTTAAGGGTGGGGGTCGTACAAAAGGATAACATCATTCAGGGTAATGTCTAAATATAGCCCTGATAACATCCTCAGTCTGGAAGGGGTTAAGTAGCTGCAGCAGCTTCTGGGGCAAAAAGCCAGATATTGATAATTGTTAGAGAATTCACAAAAAAAATAAAAAAATACGAGAGAGCGAAACGTGAACATAAACAAAAGCAGCCGAGGCAGGGAGCTCACTTGGTAAAAAATTATAAACAGGGTAGACGGCGGACGTGCTGAGCGGAGATCAGACGGAGGGGGGCGGATTAACGAAAAAGCCCGGGGACCTGGAGGAGAGCGGATCGCCCCGCTAGTCCTACGTTAGGGCTGGAGGGGGCGCAACTGAAAAGTGAAAATCCAAAGGAAACCTCTCATTATCCCTGCACTGATCTCTTAATATTATGGGGCTGCAACAATGGAAAAGCTTTCATCTGTAAAACATTTCTTTATATCAAACAAAATTAAATAAAGGCGAAATCCAGGTGGATATACAACGAAGAATTCTTTAATCCGGTTATGTATTCCTTGATACATCAACACGTACATTTTTAGAAGCAGAACTGAAGACAAACTATGTAGATAAAAATAAATTGCCCATTTAAAAAATAACATAACAGCTTTTGCTGTATTATTCAACTTCAATACAGCGATTTCCCCTCCCCCCACAGTACTTTTTTTCTGCCACTAGATGTCCTCATTGTCCCCAACCTCAGGTCTAGCATCATCCAATCCACTTCCTCTAAGATATCCTGGACCCGCCCCCTACAGCCTGTGGCTGGACAATGAAGAAAGAAGTAGCCCAGTGATGAGCTCAACTCTCTGTCACTCTGCTCTCTCTTGCAATCAGCGTGCTCAATGTTAGCACATGAACCAATTGACATCTTGTGCTGATTCTTCCTCCCACACTCCAGCTTTGCTGTTACAAGAGGCTGATACCAAGTCAAATTCAGGGACTTACACCTGCTTGCATTAAAAAAAAACAAAAAACAAAAAAACATTTAATGAATATAAGTAAAGCCAATCACTAAAATCTAGTAACAGGTTTAACATGTTCAATTTCAAGCATTATTATTTATATATTATATATTTTTTATATTATATAGATTTTTATATTTCAATGAATTTTTATCGATAGGCTTTTATCAGCAGGCTTCTTGTTAGCGAATGAACAGATTGGCTATCTTGTGCTGCTTCTTCCTCTCGCACTCCAGCCTTGCTGTAGAAGAGGCTGATACCAAGTGCAATTCAGGGACTTATGCCGGCCGGCATTTTAAAAAAAACATATTTAAAGAATATAAGTAACATAATATATATATACATACACACACACACATACATACATATATATATATAAAACAAAAATTATAATATATAATATTATATTAATATATATATACTGTATATATACACATGCTGTTGTCACCATCAGGAAACCCGCCCTGAGAAAGGCCATGCCGCCTTTGCTGGAGTGCATAGACACAGGAAGTAGCCGTAAAGGGATGAAAGGATGAAAAGAAGGATTTTGTTTTAAAAAGGGTGATTAATAATCATGCACAGAGCCAGGGCTGGGAAAAGTGGTGGGCAGGAGGGGCAGCTGCCCTGGGCACAGCAGAGCAAGGGGGCACAGAATGAACGTAGGGCGGTACACCCCTTGTACAACCAGTGGCGGCCCGTGCACTGTGGGCGCACGGCCACCGCCCCCCCCCCCCCCCATCCATGCGCCCGGCCCCTTTCAGGACGCCGGGCGCGTAGATTTCTATGGCGGGGGTGGGAGGGGGTGGTACCTTTTGAAGCACCTGATTAGAGCCAGAGCCGCAAACCCCACAAGGGGGTCGGTGGGCACAGTGGCTGCATTTGATGGGCTCAGTGGCTGCATATACTGGGCATAAATGGCTGCATATAATGGGCACAGGTGGCTGCATATGATGGGCACAAGTGGCTGCATATGATGGGCACAGTGGCTGCAATTGATGGGCACAAGTGGCTGCATTTGATGGGCACAAGTGGCTGCATTTGATGGGCACAAGTGGCTGCGTTTGATGGGCACAAGTGGCTGCATATGATGGGCACAGTGGCTGCATTTGATTTGCACAGTGGCTGCGTTTGAAGGGCACAATGGCTGCATATGATGGGCACAAGTGGCTGCATATGATGGGCACAAGTGGCTGCATTTGATGGGCACAAGTGGCTGCATATGATGGACACAGTGACTGCATTTGATGGGCACAGTGGCTGTGTTTGATGGGCACAGTGGCTGCATATGATGGGCACAAGTGGCTGCATATGATGAGCACATATGGCTACATATGATGGGCACAAGTGGCTGCATATGATGGGCACAAGTGACTGCATTTGATGGCCACAAGTGGCTGCATATGATGGGAACAAGTGGCTACATATGATGGGCATAAGTGGCTGCATATGATGAGCACAAGTGGCTGCATATGATGGGCACAATTGGCTGCATTTGATGGGCACAAGTGGCTGCATTTGATGGGCACAAGTGGCTGCATATGATGGGCACAAGTGGCTGCATTTGATGGGCACAAGTTGCTGCATAAGATGGGCACAATGGCTGCGTTTGATGGGCACAGTGGCTTCAATTGATGGGCACAGTGGCTGCATTTGATGGGCACAGTGAGGCTGCAATTGATGGGGGGGGGGGGGGGGGTTCAATATTTTCCAGTTTGTTTGCGCCCCCCCAAAAAAAATTTGAGCACCAGCCGCCACTGTGTACAACATGCATTAGTAGTGGGGGAGGGGGCATAGTTCTGCATCCTTGCCCTGGGCGCTGGATGGACCTGTGAGTCACACTATATGATAGTTGGTTAGGGTTTACTGCAAGGGGGCACTGAATGGTAGATAAAAAAAGAGAACTGGCTGCAGTACTGTGAGTTATTCCCTTTTACATGGATACACTTTGTGTTTACTACTCCTTTAAACTTGCTTCTGTTACCAGTGATTATCTTGTTTGTTGTTTCTAATTATACCCGCCCGCTGCGGCAATGTGGTCTGGCTAGCCGAAGTTTTAGCGATAGATCTGGGCTCTGTGGGCAGAAGGACATTCTGACATAACATCCATAGCACACGTGGGCAAATATGTCTCCGGAATGCCATAAATACCTGGTGACCGAATGACATTGCAAGTTGAACTTGCCTCCAAGCTGCCCCCCCCCCCTCCTCCCGCAGAGCCCCGTTCTCGCCACCCTCTCGGTATTTCATGCTCATTAAAATGTGTTTTCTGATTTTTCTTACACAGAGTTCAACTTCTTTCTGACGGACGAACTCCCCCCACCCTGCCCTTCGAGGACCTGAATGATATAACCTCCACCTCCAAAGAAGAGCTTTGGGCAGGGTGAGCGGGGGGGGGGCGCCTTCCAACGAAATCTAAAATTAGCCCCCCTGCGAACGGTCAGCTGGGGATCGAGTGACACCTTCTAGAAGAGGAACACAAGAGGGGGTGGGGGGCCAGGACCAGACGGGGAAAGAAAACAGAAAAAAACAGGAGAATTTGGAGGGATTCTACGCTTTGTAACCCCTAATAATAAGAAGAGGACGTGGACATGTAACAAATATAGGAACCCAACGAGACGTGATAGGATCAAAAACTATAAACTCATAAAGCAGAACATTTTAAAGAAGGGGGGGGGGGATTCGTAAGCTGCTGGATCTCAACGGGTTCCAATTTCCGCGAAGGACTTTATTAATGGCCCAAGTCATGGACTACTGGCTGGTGTTGTTACTTTGCCTTATGGCAGGTAAGTGACTTTCTTGTGCTGTTTTATGACTATAGTGGCAGTGTTAGGCCAAAACACCTGTGAGAGATGCCCCTCCCTGTCTTAACCCCTTCACTTGCTCATGATATCGGCACAGTAGGTGGCTGTTAGAGTTTAACCCCCAAATGCATTATGAATGCATTCCTATCTATTGAGAACGTAAACCACATCCATGGTGGTGAGGGTTTTCCTCTTGTCACGTTATGTGTTGTTGACGGCATCATGGACGTCATTCTCGAGGAAAGCCTTAACTACTCTGTGGGTCTCCTTAGGGATGAGTCCAAAAAATACACTTGACACCCCCCCAGTGTGGGCCAAACATTGGATGGTGGGTTTCATGATACTCTGGATGTTGTTCCAAAGCAGTGGTTCTCAACCTCAGTCCTAAAGTACCCCCAACGGGCCATGTTTTCAGGTTTTACTTTACTTGGCACAGCTGCTTTAAATCAATATAAATGACATGGTATTGATAAGAGCTATTTTATCTAGGAAAAGTTCCCAAAACATGGCCCGTTGGAGGTACTTGAGGACTGAGGTTGGGAACCACTGTTCCAGGGCACCTTCTTGTTGCTCTTAGCACCTCCTTTCCCCAGTCCCTTCCCCCCTTTACTGCAGCCAGACATTTTGGATTTCTTCAGACAAACTGATATTGGCACAGTGGTACAACCCAAAATGGGAAATCCAAAATGTTTGAGTTGTCAACAGCCTAAGAGGGAATATCTTTGCTTTGTAGAGATCTCTGACTGCCTGCTGTATTCAGGATTACCAAAACTCGGCAATACTCAGCAAGCAGGCTTTGATTTTAATTTGGCTCTTCTCCTGGAGAAGAGATGCCCCTGTCTTAAGTGCTTTTCTTGCTCATGATATTGGCACAGTGGTCCAATCCAAAATGGGAAATCCACAATTGAGTTGACATCTCCTCTTACTTCCTGCTGTGTCCAGGATTACCAAAACTCTGCCACAGTCTGCAAGCAGGCTTTGACTTTGCCTTGAAGTTTGGCTCTTCTCCTGGAGAAGAGATGCCCCCGTCTTAAGTCCTTCACTCACTCATGATATTGGCACAGTGGTCCAATCCAGATTGGGAAATTCAGAATTTTAAATTGATATCTCCTCTTACTTCTTGTGATGTACATGAGTACCAATACTCGTCCACACTCAACAAGCAGGCTTTGCCTTGAAATGTAGCTCTTCTCCTGGAGAAGAGATGCCCCCTTCTTAAGTCCTTCACTCCCTCATGATATTGGCACAGTGATCCAATCCAAATTGGGAAATTCAGAATTTTAAGTTGATATCTCCTCCTACTTCTTGTGATGTACATGAGTACCAATACTCAGCCACACTCAACAAGCAGGCTTTGACTTTGCCTTGAAATGTCGCTCTTCTCCTGGAGAAGTGATGCCCCCGTCTTAAGTTCTCACTCGCTCATGATATTGGCACAGAGGTCCAATCCAAATTGGGGAATCCACCAATTTCAGTTGACATCTTCTCTTACTTCACGCTGTGTTCAGGGTTAACAATACTCGGCCGCAGTCAACAGGAAGGCTTTGACTTTTCCTTGAAGTGTAGCTCTTCTCCTGGAGAAGAGATGCCCCCTTCTTAAGGCCTTCACTCCCACATGATATTGGCACAGTGGTCCAAACCAAACGGAGAAATCCCAAATTTTGACTAAAAACAATTTATCTTCACCTGACCCAAAAACCTAATCCCTAAGTTGAACATAACTGTTTAATGGAACACAATAACCTGTCTGTAATAGTAACTACGAGATGGCTAAAATGAATTCTCTGACATGATGGAAAATACCATCTGGCTGTTTGGCCCATTTTTCCACATTGAAAAGTAAAGATATTTTCCTCACACATGTTGAATACAGCTACTACCCTGTTTCCCCGAAAATAAGACCTAGCGTGATTGTCGGTGATGGCTGCAATATAAACCCTACCCTGTTTCCCCGAAAATAAGCCCTACCCTGAAAATAAGACCTACAAGGACTTTAACTAGGGCTTATTTGGGGGGTAGGTCTTATATTGCAGCCATCACCGATAATCATGCTAGGTCTTATTTTCGGGGAAACAGGGTAGTAATTTCTGCTATGGTAGCACAACTGACTCTAGTAACAGATCTAGTAGTGAACCAATAAGACTAAACAACCCAGAACTTGCATTTATAGGACTGAGCCGAATTGATCTTTGGTGGACCTGTCATAGATCTGAACTTTACTAACAATACTGTTCTAATAATAATTGTCATGTTTAGAGGGTCTATCATATAATAATTGCTTCCAGATCTTCGTATGTGTGGTCCAGGCTTACCAGAACTTGGCCACTCTCAGCAAGCAGGCTTTGACTTTGCCTTCTGGAGGTGCCCTAGGGTTCAACAGAACCCTGGTTGAGAATGGCCAGGTTTGCACACATCTCAGGAGGGATTTTGGTCCACTCTTCTTTACAGATCTTCTCTAAATCCATAAGGTTCCTCGACTGTCTCTTGGCAACTCGAAGTTTCAGCTCCTTCTATAAATGTTCCATAGGATTAAGGTCTGGAGACTGGCTAGGCCACTCTATGACCTTAAAGTGGAGTTCCACCCACTTTTAAAACTCTTCAGCATCCCTCACTAAACTGTGCACTGTAAACAAATTGGATATTTTTTTTTTTTTTTCTCAGCACCTACTGTATATCTGCTGTATTCATTTTTCACTTCCTCCTCCCTGGCCGCGGCCCATCGCATCATTTCCTGTTTGCAATGCCTTCTGGGAAGGGGCGGCAACTTCCTCTGAAACTGCCGTTGCTATGGAAACCTGACCTGAAACCTATTACACTGCTTGTGCTGCACTGAGCATGTGCGAGATCTGCAAGGATGAGATCCAGGAAGAAATACAGTCTGGCTTCAAATGCCCACACTTAAGATGGCCACGGCCTGCTGTAAGTTTATAAAATAACAAACTACTGCTATAAACTAACAAAACAGACCTTCGTTTACAGACTAACTTTACTAGAATACATTAAGCTTGTGTATTATAGGGGTATTTTTATTTAAAAAGTATCATTTCGGCCGGAAAAACCACTTTAATATGCTTCTTCTTGAGCCACTCCTTTGTTGCTTTGGCGGGATCCCTCCTGAGATGTGTGCAAACCTGCTAACCAACTGCAAGAGACATCATACTTTTATGCTTGCCAACAAGGGTTTCTCCACCAAGTACTAAGTCATGTTTTGCTTGGGGACCCAAATACTTATTTTAACCACTGAACTGCCACTCAATTTATAACATTTGTATCGTGTGATTTTTTTTTCCTGGATTTTTGGTTGATATTCTGCCTTTATCATTTAAAATTCACCAATGATAAAAAATTATAGACCCTTCATTTCTTTATAAGTGGGCAAAATTACAAAATCTGAAGGGGATCAAATAATTATTTTCCCCCCACTGTATGTAAGCCCCCCACCAAATGTGAGGTCAACCAGCCACAGCTCAAAGAAAACCCAACAACCTCTGGAGGAACCCTAGTTGGTAATGACATACCTAGTGCTTTGGCTCTCCTCCCACCGTCCCACCAATTGGTGGGCATCTTCTGGCGCTGACCGTGAGGTTGGCAGGATGAGGATCCCGAGCTGAGCTCTGAATTGTGAGTGTGGCTATGTTTGGGGGATCCTTGAATCATTAAATGCACCAACCATAGGTGATGAGGTCTTCCTGCTCAACCATCGGGGAGAAGTGTCCACGTGAAAATCCTATTGGTGTTTCTAAATGATTACTCATGTCCCTAGTTGTTACAGGTATAGCAACAAATATTTTTTATAGAGTGGGGAAAGGTTCAAACCATTTTGTCTGGCTTTCTAAAGAAGTAGAACATTATTAGTTTGCCATTCAGTCTTCACTTAGCGAGTACGGTGATGGTGGACTCCATCATTTGGTCTTCTGCTCCTGACGTAAGTTCTATGTTTGTGCATTGCTGGCATTGTTAGTCTGTCCCAAATGTCACACAGCAGGGGCGTAACTAGAAATAGCAGGGCCCCATAGCAAAATGTTGTATGGGGCCCCCCTGCAAACAGCCCCCCCCCCCCCACAGCTGCCCTAGTGCCACATACAGCGTGACCTGTGCCCAATGCAGCATGACCTGTGCCCAATACAACCTGGTCTGCCTGTGCCCCATACAGCCCCACCTATGCAGAGGAAGAGGCAAGCCACCCGGATCAGCAGAGAGCGGGATTGCCCGCTGTAATAGCTTTCATTTGAATTTCCGGTCTTCCCGGGGCTCATCGTCACATAGCCCCACCTCTTGGCCTGACGCCTTTGATGACATCACATGTCCCGCATTGGATCGGCGTTCTGTCTATCAAAGGCACCGGGCCAAAAGGTGGAGCTATGTGACGTGAGCCCCGGGAACACTGGAAGTGCTAATGAAAGCTCTTACATCGGGCAATTCAGCTCTCTGCTGATACGGACAGCTCGCCTCTTCCTTTCCTCTCTCTACCCCTGGCTGGGAGACTGTGCCGGCGGTGCTCTTATCCTCACTGGGCCCCACTCGGCTGCGGGCCCCATAGCGCCCGCATGGGTCGCTATGGTGGTAGTTACGCCCCTGTCACACAGGCCACTTTGCTGTACGCCCGCTGAGTACAACACTGTAACCCTACACTGCTTCTCCCGCCAGAGATACGAGGGACCTCACTTATTGAGTAAGAAGAGACAAGTCCACCCTCGTCATCGGTGCCAGTAAACATAGGCACTAACTAAAACATCTTCAGGTCGGGCACTGATGTTGGACGAGAAGGCCTGGCTCGCAGTCTCCGCTCTGATTCACCCCAAAGGTGTTCTATCGGTTTTGAGGTCAGGACTCTGTTGTAGGCCGATCAAGTTCCTTCACCCCAAACTTGCTCCTCCATGTCTTTATGGACCTTTGTTTGTGCTTACTCGTTTCCTGTTATCCTCAACTCCATCTAGTGGCCATAATGTGGTATTTACCAGAGCCACTTTTTTTATGAATGAATAACATTCGACCTGTAGAGGAAATGGAAGAACATTCTCCATTAATGTACCAGCTGTTTCTCCCTAGACCAGTGGTCTCAAAACTGCTGCCCGGGGGGCCAGATGCGGCCCCTTGCTCGCTTTTGTCTGGCCCTTTGTTGGTGTCACTGACACCAACAAAGGGGCACAGTTCCTCACAATGACACCAACAATGGGGCCCAATGACACCACTGATAGGGGGAAAATTTCTCCCAATGACACCAAAGATGGGGCACAGTTCCACACAATGACATCAACAATGGGGCCCAATGACACCAATGATGGGGGACCATTCCTCCCAATGTCAATAGGGCACAATTCCTCCCAATGACACCAAAGATGGGGCACAGATCCTCACAATGACAACAACGATGGGGCCCAATTATACCAATGATGGGGGACCATTCCTCCCAATGACATGAAGGTGGGGCACAATTCCTGCCAATGACACCAAAGATGGGGCACTATTACTCACAATGACACCAATGATGGGAGACCATTCCTCCCAATGACACCAAAGATGGGCTACAATTCCTCACAATGACAACAATGGGGCTCAATTACACCAACAATGGGGGGCCATTCCTCCCAATGACACCGATAGGGCACAATTCCTCCCAATGACACCAAAGATGGGGCACTATTCCTCACTATGACACCAACAATGGGGCCCAATGACACCAATGATGGGGGACCATTCCTCCCAATGACACCAATAGGGCATAATTCCTCATAATGACACCAAAGATGGGGCACTATTCCCTCCCAATGACACCAACAATAGGGCACAATTTCTCACAATGACACCAAAGATGGGGCACTATTCCTCCCAATGACATCAACAATGGGGCGCAATGACACCAATGATGGGGGACCATTCCTCCCAATGTCAATAGGGCACAATTCCTCCCAATGACACCAAAGATGGGGCACAGATCCTCACAATGACAACAACGATGGGGCCCAATTATACCAATGATGGGGGACCATTCCTCCCAATGACATGAAGGTGGGGCACAATTCCTGCTAATGACACCAACAATAGGGCATAATTCCTCCCAATGACACCAAAGATGGGGCACTATTACTCACAATGACACCAATGATGGGAGACCATTCCTCCCAATGACACCAAAGATGGGGCACTATTCCTCACTATGACACCAACAATGGGGCCCAATGACACCAATGATGGGGGACCATTCCTCCCAATGACACCAATAGGGCATAATTCCTCATAATGACACCAAAGATGGGGCACTATTCCCTCCCAATGACACCAACAATAGGGCACAATTTCTCACAATGACACCAAAGATGGGGCACTATTACTCCCAATAGCATCAACAATGGGGCCCAATTACACCAATGATGGGGGCCCATTCCTCCCAATGACACCAACAACGGCCCACTATTCCCCACCCCCAATGACATCAACAATGGGGCCCAATGACACCAATAATGGGGCACAATTCCTCTCACTGACACCAAAGATGAGGTTTGGAGACCCCTGTACTAGAACAATATCTATATTTAAAAACAACAGACTTGCTGGCTAGTTCACCAGATGAGACTAGAAGAAAGAAAAAAAGACTAAAATAAGAAAACGAATGCAGCCGGCACATCTAAGAATTGGTAATCTGCAATATAATAAATGTTTGCTTTGGCTTTAATTCCAAACTAACAGATAAAATAAATAACGCTCATCTAATGGCGCGATTAAAAATTCGCTACAAGGATTCTTTTTTTTTTCCCTCATTCGGAGCTCCTCCAAGCTGGAGATTCCCGGTGACTTTCCTCCTCTCTCAGGCTGGCGCAGGGAATTAGAAACGCTGATGCGGCAAGATTCCCTTGAAAGAGAATACAGGAGATTTGACAGCGGATGGGGGGGGGGGGGGGGGAGGGCGGCCATTACTGGCTGGGGGAGGGGAGGGAGAAGAGAAGGCGGGGGGGGGGAGGGGGACAAAGAACGTGCCGCTGACGCATGGCTTTACACATGCAGCTGGTACGCGCTTCCGCAAAATGATGGAGCGCGACGGATGACGGGAATGCAGACAGGACGGGATGGAGGGGCTATGACAGTCCCCTAATAGGAACAATGTGCTGTGACTCAACCAATCATCTTTCATGACTTTTTCTGACTTTTTTACAACTAGAGGGTGAGTCTCCCTGGGGCCTGGTTCACACCTGTGCGTTTTGCAGTGCGTTTTCAGTTTGGCAGAAACGCACTACAGTCCATTTACCATGATTTTCTGTGGGTCACGTTCACATCTGTGCGTTTTCCACCGCAGCCTTTTTTTTTTTTTTTGGAAAGGGTCAGGGACTTTTTTTTTTTGCCTGCAGCAGGTTGCGTTTTTAGTGCCATAGGCTTCAATGGAAACACAGCAGAATGGCATCAGAAACGCAACCGCTGGTCCCCACCCCCCTCCCCCCCGCATGACAACAGACACCTCCCCGAAAAAAGGCAAAAAGGCATCAAAAAGCAATGTAGAAAAAAATGCAAAACGCATCAGGAAAAACGCAGAGGTGTGAACCAGGCCTAATGGAGGCACAGGCAGCAATAAAATCCTGACAGGGGATCTAATCCACTCGCCAAAATAAAAAATTTAAAAACAAAGTTTTGCCTTTAGTTTTTCTTTAACTTAAATATATTCCTCAATAAGCACAAAGGATAAAAATCCACTTTGTGTGCAGCAATTGCCTTTGCAAACCCGGATCTTACCTGGTAAAAGTAGCAATGACATCATCACTGTGCTGTTCATAGCCTGTGAGCAGAGCTGTGGGAGGGGCCCAACAGGCTCCACCCACTACAAAAAAGGAAAAGAGGGGGCGGAGACAAGACCAGTCACTCTGCACAAGGAGAGAGAGCAGAGCTGTGGGAGAGGCCCAGCAGGCTCCACCCACTAAAAATAGAAAAATACAGGACGGGGCAGAGACAAGACCAATCGCTCTGCACAAACAGAAAGAGCAGAGCTGTGGGAGGGGCCCAGCAGGCTCCACCCACTACAGATAGAAAACTACAGTAGGGGGCGGAGACCAGACCAGTCCCCCTGCACAAGGAGAGAGAGCAGAGCTGTGGGAGGGGCCCAGCAATCTCCACCCCCTACAAATATAAAACTACAGGAGGGGGCGGAGACCAGACCAGTCCCCCTGCACAAGAAAAAGGAGCAGGGCTGTGGGAGGGGCCCAGCAGGCTCCACCCACTACAGATAGAAAACTACAGTAGGGGGCGGAGACCAGACCAGTCCCCCTGCACAAGGAGAGAGAGCAGAGCTGTGGGAGGGGCCCAGCAATCTCCACCCCCTACAAATATAAAACTACAGGAGGGGGCGGAGACCAGACCAGTCCCCCTGCACAAGAAAAAAGAGCAGGGCTGTGGGAGGGGCCCAGCAGGCTCCACCCACTACAGATCGAAAACTACAGTAGGGGGCGGAGACCAGACCAGTCCCCCTGCACAAGGAGAGAGAGCAGAGCTGTGGGAGGGGCCCAGCAATCTCCACCCCCTACAAATATAAAACTACAGGAGGGGGCGGAGACCAGACCAGTCCCCCTGCACAAGAAAAAGGAGCAGGGCTGTGGGAGGGGCCCAGCAGGCTCCACCCACTACAGATAGAAAACTACAGTAGGGGGCGGAGACCAGACCAGTCCCCCTGCACAAGGAGAGAGAGCAGAGCTGTGGGAGGGGCCCAGCAATCTCCACCCCCTACAAATATAAAACTACAGGAGGGGGCGGAGACCAGACCAGTCCCCCTGCACAAGAAAAAAGAGCAGGGCTGTGGGAGGGGCCCAGCAGGCTCCACCCACTACAGATCGAAAACTACAGTAGGGGGCGGAGACCAGACCAGTCCCCCTGCACAAGGAGAGAGAGCAGAGCTGTGGGAGGGGCCCAGCAATCTCCACCCCCTACAAATATAAAACTACAGGAGGGGGCGGAGACCAGACCAGTCCCCCTGCACAAGAAAAAAGAGCAGGGCTGTGGGAGGGGCCCAGCAGGCTCCACCCACTACAGATCGAAAACTACAGTAGGGGGCGGAGACCAGACCAGTCCCCCTGCACAAGGAGAGAGAGCAGAGCTGTGGGAGGGGCCCAGCAATCTCCACCCCCTACAAATATAAAACTACAGGAGGGGGCGGAGACCAGACCAGTCCCCCTGCACAAGAAAAAAGAGCAGGGCTGTGGGAGGGGCCCAGCAGGCTCCACCCACTACAAGTAGAAAACTACAGGAGGGGGCGGAGACCAGACCAGTCCCCCTGCACAAGGCAAGAGAGCAGAGCTGTGGGGAGGGGCCCATCAAGCTCCACCCACTACAAGTAGAAAACTACAGGAGGGGGCGGAGACCAGACCAGTCCCCCTGCACAAGGCGAGAGAGCAGAGCTGTGGGGAGGGGCCCAGCAAGCTCCACCCACTGCAAGTAGAAAACTACAGAAGGGGGCGGAGACCAGACCAGTCCCCCTGCACAAGGTGAGGAAGCAGAGCTGTGGGGAGGGGCCCATCAAGCTCCACCCACTACAAGTAGAAAACTACAGGAGGGGGCGGAGACCAGACCAGTCCCCCTGCACAAGGAGAGAGAGCAGAGCTGTGGGGAGGGGCCCATCAAGCTCCACCCACTACAAGTAGAAAACTACAGGAGGGGGCGGAGACCAGACCAGTCCCCCTGCAAAAGGAGAGAGAGCAGAGCTGTGGGGAGGGGCCCGGCAAGCTCCACCCACTGCAAGTAGAAAACGACAGAAGGGGGCGGAGACCAGACCAGTCCCCCTGCACAAGGTGAGGAAGCAGAGCTGTGGGGAGGGGCCCATCAAGCTCCACCCACTGCAAGTAGAAAACTACAGGAGGGGGCGGAGACCAGACCAGTCCCCCTGCACAAGGAGAGAGAGCAGAGCTGTGGGGAGGGGCCCAGCAAGCTCCACCCACTGCAAGTAGAAAACTACAGAAGGGGGCGGAGACCAGACCAGTCCCCCTGCACAAGGTGAGGAAGCAGAGCTGTGGGGAGGGGCCCATCAAGCTCCACCCACTGCAAGTAGAAAACTACAGGAGGTGGCGGAGACCAGACCAGTCCCCCTGCACAAGGAGAGAGAGCAGAGCTGTGGGCGGGGCCCAGCAAGCTCCAGCCGCAGAATTCACGTGATGAATGGATGTAGATGATATTTGCTTATCCGGGAGGTTAGCTTCAATGACTCTGTAATTGGCTCATCACATAAAGTTACAGCCTGGATACAATGTATATATTTAAAGTGACTCAATCAGAACAATTCCCTCCCCGACGCGTTTCATTAAAGAAGTCTTTGTGCTCTTGAACTGTATTGTGAAAACAACACATCCCTTGCTTATGTGGAGTGGATAATTATGGAGGTTAATACACGGCAAGCGGCGCATAAACCTCAAATTAATTAGCCGACTTTGAAGGCGCAAACAAAGCTTGGCGGGCAAATGTCACCCTCTGATGCGCCACACTGTATCGTGTATGGAGATAAAAAGGCGCTCAGTCTTCCATAGGAAGTGCTTTATTGTTGGGTATTAAATTGATGGAAGCGGGATTAGAGAGTAAGCTGAGCGAAGATCGGCAAATAGCTCATCAGGCGAGAAGCTGTTCTGCGTTTTTTAAATTTTTGCCCATCCAGTCCTGAGATTTGCTCAGCTCTGTCAGGCCAGTCTGGCAAAAGGGATTTGATCTTTTTTTCTCTCTCGCAGTTTCACTTTCACTTACAGGTCTTCTCCCCACTCTGTGACCGGGCAGTGAAAGGAGAAGCAGCAGACTAATGAGCTTGTCCCGGTCACTCTGCTCTCTAGACACGTGTCATTCGTTTAGTTCCCGAAATCCAAATTCGGACTCGTTTTTTGTTATTCAGAAATTCGGATGTAACAATAGTGATGAATTTCACCGAATCCGAAATAATCAAACGAAATTTCGGACAAAGTCTGAATTGAATTTGAATGGTTGACGAATCGAATTTCAGAATAGAATAAAATAGAATAGAAAATAAAGGAATAGAAAAAAAAGAATAGGAAAAAATGGGGCACTATTCCTCCCACTGACACCAATGATGGGGCACTATTCCTCCCACTGACACCAATGATGGGGCACTATTCCTCCCACTGACACCAATGATGGGGCACTATTCCTCCCACTGATACCAATGATGGGGCACTATTCCTCCCACTGATACCAAAGATGGGGCACTATTCCTCCCACTGACACCAATGATGGGGCACTATTCCTCCCACTGACACCAATGATGGGGCACTATTTCTCCCACTGATACCAAAGATGGGGCACTATTCCTCCCACTGACACCAATGATGGGGCACTATTCCTCCCACTGATACCAATGATGGGGCACTATTCCTTCCACTGATACCAATGATGGGGCACTATTCCTCCCACTGATACCAATGATGGGGCACTATTCCTCCCACTGACACCAATGATGGGGCACTATTCCTCCCACTGACAAAAATGATGGGGGCACTATTCCCCCCACTGACACCAATGATGGGGCACTATTCCTCCCACTGACACCAATGATGGGGCACTATTCCTCCCACTGACACCAATGATGAGGCACTATTCCTCCCAGTTATACCAATGATGGGGCACTATTCCTCCTACTGACACCAATGATGGGGCACTATTCCTCCCACTGATACCAATGATGGGGCACTATTCCTCCCACTGACACCAATGATGAGGCACTATTCCTCCCACTGACACCAATGATGAGGCACTATTCCTCCCACTGACACCAATGATGGGGCACTATTCCTCCCACTGATACCAATGATGAGGCACTATTCCTCCCACTGATACCAATGATGGGGCACTATTTCTCCCACTGACACCAATGGGGCACTATGATTGGGTACTATTCCAGTAAATTGGCCCTTTGCTTAGAAAGTTTGGAGACCCCTGCCATAGACAAACAGACATCTCCTCAGGATCCTATACATTCCACAGCATCTCTGGCACTGCGCTACATTGGCGAGAATTCTAAAAGCAAGGCGTAAGATTTTTTTTTTTTTTTATTGTTTTATAAAAAAAAAGTCCAATTGCTTCAGAGGGGATGGGGGGGAGGGGCTTATTCCCGGGTGAAGGTCCGCTTTAATGCCTTTCCTTGTCCTCCATCACACATGAAGCTGTGACGGACCATCCCATCGGTCAATCACTGATGCTTATTCCCGGAACCCTCATAGAGACGTCTCTCTATTCCTGACTAATCATCTTCCCATGGGATTGCAGAAGCCAATGATCCCTCCAGCCAATCATGCGCAAGCCCTTCTGTCCTGAGGTGGGGGGCGGAGCCACGGGATAAAAACTGACGGCTTCCGAGTCAAGAAATAATATCACATATAGTGTCATCATAGCAACGTCATAGCAACGCCTGGTAGATATAAACCCGAAGACGTGACATTCACATTGCCAAAGCTCTCCAGAGCTTCAATTCACAAAGCTCCGACATCTGTAAAGAGATCTTTATTTATAGCCATGTGACTGCCATTTTCAAATCTCATTGGCTATAACAGAAAATAGGTGTCATTTTTTTTTATCTTTATCCTTGTGTGTTAGCTTTGTGAATTGTGCCAATTGTAATATACATTCACCGGACACTTTATTAGGTCCTCCTTGCTAATAGCGGGTTGGACCCCCTTTTGCCTTCATTCTTGGTGGCACAGATACAACAAGGTGTTGGAAACATTCCTCATTCCACATTGTCGGCTGCACATCCATGATGCCGATCTCCCGTTCCACCACATCCCAAAGGTGCTCTATTGGATGAGATGTGGCCAGTGTGGAGGCCATTGGAGTACAGGGACCTCATTGTCCAGTGGTGAGATGATTGGAGCTTTGTGACATGGTGACATTATCCTGCTGGAAGGAGCCATCAGAAGATGGGGACACTGTAGTCATAAAGGGATGGACATGGTCAGCAACAATACTCAGGTAGGTCGTGGTGATTAAACTATGATCAATTGGTACTAAGGGGCCCAAAGTGTGCCAGGAAAATACCCCCCCCACCATTACACCCCCACCACCATCCTGAACCGGTGATATCCCATCCCCCGCACCATTACACCCCCACCACCAGCCTGAACCAGTGATAACCCATCCCCCACACCATTACACCCCCACCACCAGCCTGAACCGGTGATACCCCATCCCCCACACCATTACACCCCCACCACCAGCCTGAACCGGTGATACCCCATCCCCCACACCATTACACCCCCACCACCAGCCTGAACCGGTAATACCCCATCCCCCACACCATTACACCCCCACCACCAGCCTGAACCGGTGATTCCCCATCCCCCCCACCATTACACCCCCACCACCAGCCTGAACCGGTAATACCCCATCCCCCACACCATTACACCCCCACCACCAGCCTGAACCGGTAATACCCCATCCCCCACACCATTACACCCCCCACCACCAGCCTGAACCGGTAATACCCCATCCCCCACACCATTACACCCCCACCACCAGCCTGAACCGGTAATACCCCATCCCCCACACCATTACACCCCCACCACCAGCCTGAACCGGTAATACCCCATCCCCCACACCATTACACCCCCACCACCAGCCTGAACCGGTGATACCCCATCCCCCCCACCATTACACCCCCACCACCAGCCTGAACCGGTGATACCCCATCCCCCACACCATTACACCCCCACCACCAGCCTGAACCGGTAATACCCCATCCCCCACACCATTACACCCCCACCACCAGCCTGAACCGGTGATACCCCATCCCCCACACCATTACACCCCCACCACCAGCCTGAACCGGTGATACCCCATCCCCCACACCATTACACCCCCCACCACCAGCCTGAACCGGTGATACCCCATCCCCCACACCATTACACCCCCACCACCAGCCTGAACCGGTGATACCCCATCCCCCACACCATTACACCCCCACCACCAGCCTGAACCGGTGATACCCCATCCCCCACACCATTACACCCCCACCACCAGCCTGAACCGGTGATACCCCATCCCCCACACCATTACACCCCCACCACCAGCCTGAACCGGTGATACAAGGCAGGATGGATCCAGGCGCCAAATTCTGACCCCACCATCTGAATGTCGCAGCTGAAATCCAGACTCATCAGACCAGGCAACGTTTTTCCAATCTTCTATTGCCCAATTTTGGTGATCCTGTGCCAATTGTAGCCTTGGTTTCCTGTTCTTATCTGACAGGAGTGGCACCCGGTGTGGTCTTCTGCTGCTGTAGCCCATCTGCTTCAAGGTTGGATGTATTGTGTGTTCAGAGATGGTATTCTGCATTCCTTGGATGTAACGAGGGGTTATTTGAGTTACTTTTGTCTTTCTATCGTCTGGGACCAGTCTGCTCACTGGTACCAATGCTGTTCCACTATATTGATCCCTGACTTCTGGCTTGGCTGACTATCCATTCCGGTTGCTGAACTTTGGCTATGTTTTGACTACGTTAGTTCTTTTTACTTTTATTATTAAACAACTGGACTTCTGTCTCGGTCTGATTTCATGGTTTCTGACACCTAGGCACCTACACTGCCTGCTCATTACTGCAGGGTTCCCAACCCTAACTATGACGCTGTCTACTGACCAGTTAGGGTAACTACACCGGACACTCCTGTACCCCTACCCTACAACCGTTTCAGCACACAGAACAAAGGCATGGTCCCCTATTGTCACCATCAGGAAACCTGTCCCCAAGAAATGCCATGACACCATCACTGATGTGTGCATGTAGACAGGAGGTGCTTGCAAAGAGGATGTAGGAGATCAGCAGCACCGAGACAATTTTTCTTTATTATGCACAAAGCTTTAGCGCACTAACTGCAGCTGCAAGGTGCTGCCACGGAGGAGTTAAAATGTAAGCCTTTCCATTAAGGGATGTCTTCCTCGAGTTGTGAGTTCTCGGCAAGGCAAAACTTCCATTAAAAGGCTGTTGGTTGAGAAGGGCTGCTTGAGCCCGAGGGGCCCTCAGACGCTGCCTCAGCACACGGCTTCTTCCCATTACACGCTTTAGTGCTGAACATCCGCTTTTTTCCCCCCAACAGGAAAGAAGTGTGCACACCCGATATATAATTTATACTCAAGACGCAACAATAGAGGCGCTAATACCAAACATGGAGCCTTCATTTAAAGGTCCCAAAACCAACCAATATTTGATTGTGTAACGCTAGCTCACCAATAGAGCAATAAGGTTTATAGCTGTAAAGTTTTTCGAAGCCTTTCAGGACAATATATGGATATGACAGGCCAAGTCAGCCATCCCAGGACATATCTTCACCACCAAGTAGCTAATATGGGCACCATGTATATTACATAGTAACTGGAAAGTTTACAAGTTCCACATCCAGAGAAATAACAAGATGTACAGATTATTGATTACAGCAATACACAACCTGAGTGCTGAACGTTTCTACTGAATGCCTGGGGTCTTCAGTTGGGTGCCTGGGGTCTACTGAGTACTTGACTCTTCTATTGAGTGCCCAGGTCTTCCATTGAGTTCCTAGGGTCTTCTACTGAGTGACCCGGGTCTTCTACTGAGTGTGTGGATCTTCTACTGAGTGCTCCAGGTCTTCCATTGAGTGCTTGGGGTCTTCTCCTGAGTGTCCCAAGTCTTCTACTGAGTGCCTGAAGTCTTCTACTGAGTTCCCCAAGTCTTCTTGCCCGGGTCTTCCATTGAGTTCCTTGGGTCTTCTACTAAAAGCCACGGGTCTTCTATGGAGTGCCTGGGGTCTTTTATTGAGTATGTGGATCCTCTGCTGAGTGCTCCAGGTCTTCCACTGAGTGCCTGGGGTCTTCTACTGAGTGTCCCAAGTCTTCTACTGAGTTCCCTGAGTCTTCTACTGAGTGCCCGGGTCTTTCATTGAGTTCCTTGGGTTCTTCTACTAAGAGCCACAGGTCTTCTACTGAGTGCCCGGCGTCTTCTACTGAGCGTATGGATCTTCAATTGAGTGCTCCAGGTCTTCCACTGAGTGCCTGAGGTCTTAAACTGAGTGTGTGAATCTTCTACTGAGAGCTCCAGGTCTTCTACTGAGTGCCCAAAGTCTTCTACTGAGTGCCCGGTTCTTCCATTTAGTTCCTTGGGTCTTCTACTAAGAGCCACAGGTCTTCTACTGAGTGCTCTTGGGTCTTCTACTGAGTATGTGGATCTTCTACTGAGTGCTCCAGGTCTTCTACTAAGTACCACAAGTCTTGTACTGATTGCCCGGGTCTTCCATTTAGTTCCTTGGGTCTTCTACTGAGAGCCACAGCTTTTCTACTAAGTGTCCGGTTCTTCCATTTAGTTCCTTGGGTCTTCTACTAAGAGCCACAGGTCTTCTACTGAGTACTCTTGGGTCTTCTACCGAGTGTGGATCTTCTACTGAGTGCTCCAGGTCTTCTAACTGAGTGCCCCAAGTCTTGTACTGATTGCCCGGGTCTTCCATTTAGTTTCTTGGGTCTTCTACTAAGAGCCACTGTTTTATACTGAGTGCCCGGTTCTTCCATTTAGTTCCTTGGGTCTTCTACTAAGAGCCACAGGTCTTCTATTGAGTGCTCTTGGGTCTTCTACTGAGTATGTGGATCTTCTACTGAGTGCTCCAGGTCTTCTACTAAGTGCCACAAGTCTTGTACTGATTGCCCGGGTCTTCCATTTAGTTCCTTGGGTCTTTAACTGAGAGCCACAGCTTTTCTACTAAGTGTCTGGTTCTTCCATTTAGTTCCTTGGGTCTTCTACTAAGAGCCACAGGGCTTCTACTGAGTGCTCCTGGGTCTTCTACTGAGTGTGTGGATCTTCTACTGAGTGCTCTAGGTCTTCTAACTGAGTGCCCCAAGTCTTGTACTGAGTGCCCGGGTCTTCCATTTAGTTTCTTGGGTCTTCTACTAAGAGCCACTGTTTTGTACTGATTGCCCGGGTCTTCCATTGTGTTCCTTGGGTCTTCTACTGAGAGCCACAGCTTTTCTACTAAGTGCCCGGGGTCTTCTACTGAGTGCCTGGGTCTTCCATTGAGTTCCTTGGGTCTTCTACTGAGTGTGTGGATCTTTTCACATATTTATTTGTAAATAAAATTTGAAAACCATTTATCATTTTCCTTCCACTTCACAATTATGTGCCACTTTGTGTTGGTCTATCACATAAAATCCCAATAAATTTACGTTTTTGGATGTAACATGACAAATTGTGGAACATTTCAAGGGGTATGAATACTTTTTCGATGCACTGTAGATGTTGGCTGTACATCGGCCCCTCAGCTTAGTGATGTCCTCCTTGTCCACAGACTTGAAGCTCTGATCTTTCTGTAAAGCACAGGATGACTCGACGCTGTTTAATTATTTAGGATCCGGAGAGGGTGGCAGGATGGAGCTGAGCAGTAAACAATCTATGGAAGGCACCACAAACGCATGCAAGGTTTGCAGGAAGCGGGCGCCTTACCCACATGCTTTTTAGGCCATTTATCCATGATTTTATAGGTCCGACATCGGCATATCTGTAATCGGGGCATATTCTGCGTTACTCTTTACAGTTTGTCTAAAATTTGTATTTTTTTTGCTCTGGATGATGCCTGAACAAAGATGGCGCCATCCTTCTGGAGAGAAAAGCAGATTAAAGTGGTTGTAAACCTCAGACATGAAATATGGGCAACGCATATCCCTCTATAGTGTGTACTTCTCTCAATCCAGAGCACTAAGTGTCATTTCTGTCTGCTGCCTCCTTCCTCTGCTATCAGCATGAATCACTTCTGACAAGTTTTCCTGACACCAAGAGATAAAGAGTGACAGGGGAGGGATCTCCAGCACACAGCCTGTGATTGATAGCCTCGGCTCTCTTCCTGTGCGCTGTGTGAAGGTGACAAATGAGGGATCTCCAGCACACAGCCTGTGATTGACAACCTTGGCTCTCTTCCTGTCTGCTGTGTGAAGGTGACAGGGGAGGGATCTCCAGCACACAGTCCTTGATTGACAGCCTTAGCTCTGTTGCTGTGTGCTGTGTGAAGGTGACAAATGAGGGATCTCCAGCACACAGCCTGTGATTGACAATCTCGGCTTTGTTCCTGTGTGCTATGTGAATGTGACAGGGGTGGGATCTCCAGCACACAGCCGTGATTGACAGCCTTGGCTCTCTTCCTGTCTGCTGTGTGAAGGTGACTGGGGAGGGATCTCCAGCACACAGCATGTGATTGACAATCCTGGCTTTGTTCCTGTGTGTTATGTGAATGTGACAGGGGTGGGATCTCCAGCACACAGCCTGTGATTGACAGCCTTGGCTCTCTTCCTGTCTGCTGTGTGAAGGTGACTGGGGAGGGATCTCCAGCACACAGCCTGTGATTGACAATCCTGGCTTTGTTCCTGTGTGTTATGTGAATGTGACAGGGTTGGGATCTCCAGCACACAGCCTGTGATTGCCAGCCTCCGCTGTGTTCCTGTGTGCTGTGTGAAGGTGACAGGAGAGGGATCTCCAGGGGGGTGTTCCCCTCCAATCAGCTCTCACAGAGCTCTGCAGAGTGTAACTTCACCTCCCCGCCCCTGCTTTCTGAAAGCTCAGACAAGCTGTAAAAATTCTGCACTTTGAATGGTTTCAGAGAAGAGAGAGCTACAGATAAACAGGTACAACTTATGTAGGAGGATTTTTTTTTCATCTATGTGCATCACCTGAGGGCGGTCACTTGTATGTAAGGGTTTACAACCACTCTAAGGCATTGTCAGGGGGTGTACTGTGATCTCTGTGAGAGGTAATAAATATCCAGAAGTGTTACATTTAAACATTATTTATTATGTTGCACTTTCCATCAACAAATGTATCTGATGACAGGTCCTCTTTAACTGTGACGCCAGGTACAACATAGAAGCTGCATGTGATCCGCTGTTGTGAACCTGTACTACTTGCTGCTTTTTGTAACCCCCTCCCTATCTGTCTCTTGTCCTCTAGCGCCCTCCTGCTGGTCAGGCTGTGTAGAGGTGGAATCGGAAACAGAAGCCGTGGTAGGCCATGAATTCAAGATCCGGTGTATCTCCTGTAAGAAGAGAGGCGAGACAGTCGCCAAAACCTTCACCGAATGGTTCTTCAAAGGGGATGGCATGGAAAATTTTGACCAGGTGAGTTCATGTCGGTTAAAGTATATGCTTGTATAAAAAAAAATGTTTTTTTAAATTAAAAAAATATAATTACAAAATAAATTAAGAAAAACAGTTTAATTATTTAATAAGGGGTTAAAATATATACCTGGGAACATTTTTTTTAAAATGATTTAAAAAAATATACTTAAAGAAGTAACAAAAAAAAAGACAGTTTATGTCACGTGATTGAGAAGTCCATCCTCCAACCGCCAACAACCCCCATACCATAAGAGTGGGCAGGCATTTAAAAAAAAAATACTCAGGGTTAAAGTATATGCCTGGAAACATTTTTATATATTTTTTTTAAATATACAAATTACTAAAAAATATTTTTAAATATATTTAAGACAGTTTAAAAAGAAGTCAGTTTATGTCACGTGATTGGGAAGTTCCTCCTCCCCCCCCACCAACTTAAGATGCTTAAGGGGTTAAAGTATATGCTTGGGAATAAAGAAAAAAAAAGTATATGCCTGGGAATATTTTTTTTTAATATTTAAAAAGATATATTTTAATATATATTTTTAAAAAAAGTATATGCCTGGGAATATTTTTTTTTAATATTTAAAAAAATATATTTTAATATATATTTTTAAAAAAAGTATATGCCTGGGAATATTTTTTTTTAATATTTAAAAAAATATATTTTAATATATATTTTAAAAAAAAGTATATGCCTGGGAATATATTTTTTTTAATATTTAAAAAAAATATATTTTAATATATATTTAAAAAAAAAGTATATGCCTGGGAATATTTTTTTTTTTTTAATATTTAAAAAAATATATTAAATAATGCATTTAAAAAACATTTTAATGACTAACCCAGGGGTTAAAGCAGGGGGAGGCAACCAGTAGCCCTCCAGCTGTTGTAGAACTACATTTCCCATGAGGCATTGCAAGGCTGGCAGTTACAATTACTCCCGGAGGCATGATGGGACTTGTAGTTCTGCAACAGCTGGAGGGCCCCCAGGTTGCCCACCCCTGGGTTAAAGTATATGCAGGGAAATTTTTAAAACATTTTTTTTAAATACATTTAAAAAAAGTAAGTTTATGTCACGTGATTGGGAAGTTCATCCTCCAACGCTGCCCCCCACCCACCCTAAAGAGGAACTGCACTCTGCTCACATAATTTGTAATAAAAAACAGCTTTGCCATTCTGAAGCTTCCCTCCAACCACTTTCCATATTATTTTATATATACTGCGATTCTGTACTTGACAAATATGCTCCCTCCACTAAGTCTGGCGGCAGCCATTTTAACTGTGGGCAGCTGAAGCTGCTGCCTGTTCACTTCCTGGATTTACACAGGCACACACATATATATATATATATTAAAAATATATTTAAGAATGTTTAAGAAAAACAGTTGCATTCTTAAATAAGGGGTTAAAGTATATTCCTGGCAAATGTAAAAAAAAATTTTAAAAATATATTTAAAAATATATTTTAAAAAACTGTTTAATTATTTACGCAGGGGATGCTGTGGGCGGGCAGGAAGGCGATAACAATGTTTAAGAAAAACAGTTGCATTCTTGAATACGGGGTTAAAGTATATGCCCGGGAAATATAAAAATAAAAATGTAAAAATATATTTTTAAAAATGTTTAAAAAAACTTTAATTATTAATTATAATTATAATTTAATAATTATTTAATTATTTACTCGGGGCTTAAAGTATATTCCTGGGAAATTTTAAAAAAAAAAGATATATTTAAAAATATATTTAAAAAAACAGTTTAATTATTCACTCGGGGGTAATATGCCTGGGAAAATGTTTTAAAAATATTTTTAAAAATATATTTGAAAAAGTTAAATTTACGTCACGTGATTGAGAGGTTCATCCTCAAACCCCACCCCCACCCCCCAGGAAATGAGGTGGGTTCTTTTGGACTTGCTGCAGCTTCTAATGCACATTGTGAGAAGCTCACAGTGTGCGGTGAGTCAGAGGAAGCCGTTTCAGTACCGGAGAGGAGCCGGTACAGCTGTATAAGACTGGAAGGGAGGGCCGGAGTTCCCCTTTAAGGAAAGGTCTGGGAATTATCTATGCGGAGATGAGGAGCTCCGACAATTTTCTCCGTAGCCGACAGCCATACAGAACTTCAAAGGTATTCTGGCAGCTCTGCGCTCCTCGCAAACCCTGACAGTTTATCACACGCATGTGAGGCGCATAAATATTCCAACAGTTATTTTTCACTTTTTCATTATGCGATAAATCTATTAATAACACTCGCTGCTATGGAGGGGGAAGAAGATGCCACTACTGCCGAGGAATTCCCAGTGAATTTGGCCTTTTTATTGGCAAATAATAGAGAGGATAGAGAGAGATTTCCCCTCACTTCCTGTCCCAGTGACACAAGGACAATAAATGAGAAGGTATGGGTGTCACTGGGTGTCAGTGGGGCAGGAAGACACAGCAAGCAAAATAAACCTCACTCTGATTAAAAGAAATTATTTTGTTGTAGTGTTTGTCCCCATTGGAGAGATATCCCCCTCACTTCCTGTCTTGGTGACACCAGCACAGGAAATAAGAGGGTATGGGTTGTCACAGGGGCAGGAAGACACAGCGAGTAAAATAAGCCTCACTCTGATTTAAAACAACGATTTGTCCACATCAGAGCGATTTCCCATCACTTCCTGTCCAAGTGACACCAGCACAGGAAATAAGGGGGCATGGGTGTCACCAGGACAGGAAAGCAGAGAGAGTAAAATAAGCCCTACTTTCATTTAAAACAATGATTTGTCCCTATCAGAGCGATTTCCCATCACTTCCTGTCCAAGTGACACCAGCACAGGAAATAAGGAGGTATGGGTGTCACCAGGACAGGAAAGCAGAGAGAGTAAAATAAGCCCTACTTTCATTTAAAACAATGATTTGTCCACATCAGGGAGATTTCCCCTCACTTCCTGTCCCAGTGACACCAGAACAGGAAATGATGGGTGTCACCCGGGAAAGGAGAGCACAGCGAGTAAAATAAGCCTCACTCTGATTTAAAACAATCATTTGTCCACATCGGAGAGATTTACCCTCACTTCCTGTTCCTGTGTCACTGGTGCAGGAAGACACAGCGAGTAAAATAAACCTCACTCTGATTATAAAAGATGATTTTGTTGCAGTGTCTGTCCCCATTGGAGAGATATCTCATAATTTCCTGTCCTTGTGACACCAGAACAGGAAATGGGAAGGTATGGGTTTCACGGGGGCAGGGAGACACAGTAGATAAAAAAAAGCTTTGCTTTAATTAAAAAAATTGGTGCAGGAAGACACAGCAAGTAAAATAAACCTCGCTCTGATTATATAAGATTTTGTTGCAGTGTTTGTTCCCATCGGAGAGATATTCCATTACTTCCTGTCCCAGTGACCCCTGAAAAGTAAATGAGTGGGTATGGGTGTCACTGGGGCATGAAGACACGGTGACCAAGCCTCACGCTGTTTTTAAAAAAAAGCCAAAGCATAACATAGGCTCCAGCCGATCCCCTGGCTGGACGATGCCCCTTGGAAGAAGTCCCATCAGACGAAACGCGTAGGCCGGAGCCCAGCTTCATCACGTCTGGCCGGTGGATATATATCTCATGGTGGACTTCTCTTCTCCTCTCTACTAGAAGACTATCTCATTTCCTGTCTGTCACCTGGATAGAAAGAGAGGAGATTTTCACTAATTTCCTGTCTGTCACCTGGATAGAAAAAGGGAAGATTTTCTCTCATTTCCTGTTCTGTCTGACCCCCTTCACCTGGATAGAAAGAGAGGAGATTTTCTCTCATTTCCTGTTCTGTCTGAGACCTGTCACTTGGACAGACACTTCCTGTTCTGACACCCTTCACCTGGATAGAAAGAGAGGAGATTTTTCTCCCATTTCCTGTCTGTCACCTGGATGGAAAGAGGGAAGATTTTCTATTATTTCCTGTTCTGTCTGACACCTGCCACTTGGACAGACACTTCCTGTTCTGTCAGCTTTCACATGATTAGAAAGTGGGGAGATTTTTCTTCACTTCCTGTTCTGACACCCCTCACCTGGATAGAATGAGAGGAGATTTTCACTAATTTCCTGTCTGTCACCTGGAAAGAAAAAGGGAAGATTTTCTCTAATTTCCCGTTCTGTCTGACCCCCTTTATCTGATAGAAAGAGAGGAGATTTTTCTCTCATTTCCTGTCTGTCACCTGGATAGAAAAAGGGAAGATTTTCTCTCATTTCCTGTTTTGCCTGACACCTGCCACTTGGACAGACACTTCCTGTTCTGTCAGCTTTCACATGATTAGAAAGTGGGGACATTTTTCCTCACTTCCTGTTCTGATACCCTTCACCTGGTTAGAAAGTGGGGACATTTTTCTTCACTTCCTGTTCTGATACCCTTCACCTGGTTAGAAAGTGGGGACATTTTTCTTCACTTCCTGTTCTGATACCCTTCACCTGGTTAGAAAGTGGGGACATTTTTCCTCACTTCCTGTTCTGATACCCTTCACCTGTTTAGAAAGTGGGGACATTTTTCTTCACTTCCTGTTCTGATACCCTTCACCTGTTTAGAAAGTGGGGACATTTTTCTTGACTTCCTGTTCCACCTGATACTCCTTCCTGATATATAGCTATGACTTTGGCATGTTACCTCCGGTGGGGGGGGAATGTGTAATGAATTTGTTGTCTTCTCATGGGGCAGATCCTCATCTACCAATGGCCAAAACAGAACATCCTGGATCATCGCTTCCATGGGCGGCTGAAATGGAACGGGAGCGCGCACTCGGAAGACTTGCAGGACATGTCCGTCGTCATCACCAACGTCAGCCACGATCACCAGGGGGAGTACATGTGCCGAGTCAACCGTACGCTGTCCTTCGACAGTCACGACTACAACACCAACGTCACCAAATTCATCAAGGTGGTGGTGGTGGACAAAGGTGAGCAGTAGGGGGGGGGGGGAGGGGGGAGACCAATCCTCGGGGAGGACATTATGGGGGGGTCTATGTCTATATACAATATACCGTAACCACTAGCCGACCGCCTAACTGGAAAAAAAGGGTTTTTTTTTTTACACTGGAATACCGGGGTTATGGCTGCAGCTGGATTCCATAACCCCGGTATTAAAATTTTCAGCAGGCGATTCTCTTTCTGCTAAAAGTGGTCCAAGTGGCTGATTAGCCTCTGGATCACTTTTAGGGTGGCGGTCGCCCTCCCACCGCTTTCCGTTGGTTCTCGGGCTTACCTGGCCTCATCGGCAAAGCCTGAGAACCGATTTGACGGTGGCGGCGGCTGGCCATAGAGATGAGCAGAGGAAAGATGGCCTCCGCTCATCTCTATGACCTAGGAGGACCGGAGTGGTGATCCTCAAACGGAAGGTGGAGGCGCAAGGTCTCCAACATCCACCAGCTCCGTGATGTCGTCATGGAGGAGGGGAAGAGGACTCCAGTGGCACCCTGTAAAGCTCTGGTGACCTCCATGCCCAAGAGGGTTAAGGCAGTGCTGGAAAATAATGGTGGCCACACAAAATATTTAAACTTTGGGCCCAATTTGGACATTTTCACTTAGGGGTGTACTCACTTTTGTTACCAGTGGTTTAGACATTAACCACTTCCTGACCACCTGCCATCCATATACTGCGGCTAGGCGGCTCGATTGCGCGAAATCACGTACCTGTACGCAGGGGCGTTGCTAGGTCTACAAAAGATCTGGGGCTAGAGCCCACAGCAGTGTAGTAAAAAAAGTCATATGCTTGGGGGGGCATACACATGTATATACAGTAATATACGTGTGTGTATATATCCCCAGAGAGCCCCCCACTTACATCAGGGTCCCCAGAGAGCCCCCCCCTTACATCAGGGTCCCCAGAGAGCCCCCCCTTACATCAGGGTCCCCAGAGAGCCCCCCCTTACATCAGGGTCCCCAGAGAGCCTCCTCCTTACATCAGAGTCCTCAGAGAGCCTCCCCCTTTCATCAGGGTCCCCAGAGAGCCCCCCCTTACATCAGGGTCCCCAGAGAGCCTCCCCTTACATCAGGGTCCCCAGAGAGCCTCCTCCTTACATCAGAGTCCTCAGAGAGCCTCCCCCTTTCATCAGGGTACCCAGAGGGCCCCCCATTTACATCAGGGTTCCCAGAGAGCCCCTCTTACATTAGGGTCCTCAGAGAGCCTCCCCCTTAAATCTGGGTTCTTAGAGAGCCTCTGCCTTAAAATCAGTGCCCCAGAGAGCCTCTCCCTTGCATCAGGGTCCCCAGAGAGCCCACCCACTTACATAAGGGTCCCCAGAGAGCCTCCCCTGCCCTTTGGGGACCCCTGCAGAGACTCAGGGCTATTGGTCCCAGATTCGGGGCTATAGCCCCAAAAGCCACCCCCTAGCGACGCCCCTGCCTGTACGTGATTTTGCCAATAGCCACCAGGGGGCGTGCGCATGCTGCTGGAGCCTGCAATTGCTTGCTGATTGGCCACAGGGGGGAGCCAATCAGCAGGCCCGGCGGATGCGATGTCCACCGGCCACCCTACGATTGCTCCCCACAGAGACAGAACCGCAGCCGTGGGGAAAAAAAGGACGTCAATTTTCTTTCGGTACAGCGTCACACGGCCACGCAATTGTCAGTTAAAGTAACGCATTAAAGTAACGCAAAAAAATGGCCTGTTTATTAGGGGGGTAAAACCTTCCGGGGCTGAAGTGGTTAATGGCTGTGTGTTGAGTTATTTTGAAGGGACAGAAAATTTACACTGTTATACAAGCTGTACACTCACTACTTTACATTGTAGCAAAGTGTCATTTCTTCAGTGTTGTCACATGAAAAGAAAGAAGAAAAGATTTACAGAAATGTGAGGGGTGTACTTACTTTTGTGAGATACTCTACATGTTTGGGGGTTCTAAGTAATTTTCTAGCAAAAAAAAAATGATTTTTTTACTTGTGAATGAAGAATGTCAGAAAAGGGCCTGTCTATTGAGAGCAGAGAAGGAGACGGTACAATCAGATTGTCGTGTGTGTGTGAACAATTTTAGTCTTCTCCTGGTGCTGGATCCAAAAATTTCTAAAGAGCGTCTATTTTATTTCCCCCCCCCAACCAAGCCAACAGAGACATGGCTTCCATCGTGTCGGAGATCATGATGTACGTCCTCATCGTGGTGCTGACAATATGGCTCGTGGTGGAAATGATATATTGTTACCGCAAGATCGCCGCAGCCGGGGAGGAGGCAGTATTGGAAAATGCGTGAGTATACCCTAAAAAACCCCAAAATAAAGGTGACGATAAATGGTTAAAAGGAAAGCTGGATTCCAAATACAGCTGCCAAAAGACTTGTATTTCGGAACATCCAGTCCTGAGATTTACACAGCTCTGCCACACAGCACAGCCCTTTTTAGCAGAGCAGGAGACCTGATTTTCCTCAGTTGTAATAAGTGACAATTACAGGTCTTGTCCCTCCTCCAGCCTTTGACTGGACAGCGAAAGAAGGAGAGATGAGCTCATTGTCACTCTGCTCTCCCTCCTATCAGCGTGCCCCTTGCTAGCAGATTAAATGCAGGGACTTACACTGCTTGCATAAAAAAATAAAAAAAAATGCATTGATGTTTGTATTTTTTTATTTGTCTGTAATTCAGCTTAAGAGAAATGTACATGCTGAGAATGCGGACCTTCTTCTTTAAACACTAGTTGCAGCAAAACACAGCCAGGCGACTCGCATTTCTAATGCCGCGTACACACGGTCGGACTTTTCGTCTACAAAAGTCAGACAGCCTGTCCGACAGACTTCCGGCAGACTTTCGGCGGACTTTCGACGGGACTTGCGGCGGACTTTCTAACGAACAGACTTGCCTACACACGATCACACAAAAGTCCGTCGAATTCTTACGTGATGACGTACACCGGACTAAAATAAGGAAGTTCATAGCCAGTAGCCAATAGCTGCCCTAGCGTGGCTTTTTGTCCGTCGGACTAGCACACAGACGAGCGGATTTCGGGGTCCGTCGTAGTTACGAAGTAAAGATTTGAAGCATGTTTCAAAATCTAAAGTACGTCGGATTTGAGGCTAAAAAAGTATGTTGAAAGTCCGGAGAAGCCCACACACGATCGGATTACCAGCCAGCTTTAGTCCGTCAGCGTCCGTTGGACTTTTGTAGACGAAAAGTCCGACCGCGTGTAGCGGCATAAGAGTTCAGCAAAGGCGTCCCATGTGATTCTCTGCTTTCCTATAGAGGAGCCATTAGGGAAATAGTTTTGTTAAAACAGACTTGCACATCTGCTGAACATTCTGCGTATATTTATTTCTATACTTTTCATATATCTAATCAGCCTTGTGTATTAATGGCTTTGGGATGGTTCAATGCAGAGACATATATACTGTATATACAACAAAGTCCACTGCACAGTACCGAACAATTTGTATCTGGTGCCATCTAGTGGATAAAAGCAATATTGCAGCCTAGAGCCTTGGCCTGTAATACATTTATGTACAGATTTCATCTTGTGCTGACAGGACAGTTTGTATGCCTTTATTTAGATATAGTGTAACATTTTTAATGTTTTTTAATCTAATGTAATTTTTTTTTTCATTTTGAGCAGATCAGACTACTTAGCAATAACATCGGAGAGTAAAGACAACTGTCTGGGGGTGCAAGCACAGGAATAGCTGAACCGCAAAGACTCGGCATCCCGGTAAGGGCTGTAAGTGTTGAAGTCACTAAGCCAGAGGCTCACCCTTTCCTTTCCCTTTTCCCTTCCTTTCCTTCTGTCTGTCTTTCCTTTCCTTTCCTCCTCTCTCTCTCTTTTCCTTTCCTTTTCTTTATTTTCCTTTCCTTCTCTCTCTCTCTCTTCCTTTCCTTTCCTCTCTCTTTTCCTTTCCTTCTCTTTCTCCTTTCTTTCCTTCTCTCTGTCTTTTCCTTTTCTTTCCTTTCCTTCTCTCTGTCTTTTCCTTTTCTTTCCTTTCCTTCTCTCTGTCTTTTCCTTTTCTTTCCTTTCCTTCTCTCTCTCTTTTCCTTTTCCTTCTCTCTCTCTTTTTTCCTTTCCTTTCCTTCTCTCTCTCTTTTCCCTTTCCTTTTCTTTATTTTCCTTTCCTTCTCTCTCTCTCTCTCTCTCTCTCTCTCTCTCTCTCTCTTCCTTTCCTTCTCTCGCTCTTTTCCTTTCCTTCTCTCTTTCGCCTTTCCTTTCCTTCTCTCTCTCCTTTCCTTTCCTTCTCTCTGTCTTTTCCTTTTTTTTTCCCTTTCCTTCTCTTTCTGATTTACTTTTCTTTCCCCTTTCCCTATCTCTCTCCCCCTCTCTCTCTCTCTTTTCCTTTCCTTTACTTTTCCCTCTCTCTCCCTCTCTTT